>JAWNON010000073.1:5315000-5905000 GCA_035045945.1 Drosophila anceps
TATGTCTGGGGTCTTCTTTTATAGTAGAACTGAATCTTTGTTAGAAATGTTTTGATTTTTCAACGCTTCAAAGAAGAATTGACAAAACATTTGATTTAAATTGTATAAAATACGAATTTGAATGCACAGACAGACTAAAGCATAAATCATAAAGAAAATGTGGTAGATCAAAAGAATCGTTAAAGTTGTGACAAATTATGTGATTTTTAGCTTGAGTCTGGGTATAAGCAGAGATTATGTATTTAAGAAATAAATCAACTTACTGCGCAGCCTAACTGCTGATTCTAACTCCTAGTCAGGTAGTCTCAAGCAAAGAAAACAAACTCAACTCAACCAGCTTTACTATTGGCCCAACACTTTCAACAAACCAGAAGCAAATCAAACTTCTACAACTTTTAAAGGAAAAACACTTTACAAAAAAAAAAAAAAAAACATTTCCTTACAAATACAGATTAGATATCAAAACATCTTGTTGATATATTTTTGCCAAAAACCTGCCTAAATTCGTTATTGATTGATCGCCACCAACTGCGAGAGCTAAACACTTCCATAACATATTAACGCAGCTGTAACATAACTTTGGTCGACGTGACACAAATAAGGTCGAATTCGAAAAACGAAACAAATAAAAACCAAATAAAACTCAATTAAAGAATTCAATTTGTTTATTTCCAAACCGCCATGAGAATCATTTTGGTATTTATATGAAATTAATTTATATATATTTATATAAACTAAAAAAATATGTTTTTTTTTTCAAATTTACATAATGCGAGCAAAACAAGTTTATGTTCTAACTATAAAAACAATACTTAAGATTAGTTTTTTTTTATTTAAATACGTATTAAATATAATTTTAGGAATTTTTCGCATTAATTTAGTTAAGTAAATGCCCAAAACCGGTCGATGGAAAATAACTAGTTCTGATTCTCGAGTACCAAATATAGCTGGTCTAAGACTTAAGTTTTGTAAAATCGAAGTTGGCTAAAGGGTCTGAGAGTGTCATAAATTCCACTAAAACTCGCGTGCCATTTGGCCAAAAAAAAAAATAATAATTCAATGGGAATTTTCAATAAATAAACTTGTTTTTTGGCATTTTAATTCTTTAATAAAAATATATATAAACATTGTTTTTATCACTTTCACAGCTAGTCGGAATTATTGTGTATATTATTAAAATATATATTTTATTTCAGGAATTTCTAGCTTGAATTGCCAAAAGCAAAGCAGCAGAGAGAAAAAAAAAACAAGTCTTTGGCTATGAATAATCTAATAAATATTGATGTGCCACAATAACTTGTTGAAGTCGATTTGCGTTGCATTAGGAATTTCGGTGAAAGGAAATGCCCAAAGCTCAACTGAATTGAAGTCAATTTTCGGGTGTTTGAGACATTTGAAATTTCACCCGGCTATGGCCCGTCCAATGCACTCGGCAATTGTGAACTCGCTTTGTTCACTTCTTCAATTCATAATAACCCAATTCGCGCCACTGACAGCGCCACAAAAGAAATCAGAAAAAATTCAACTGAAATGCTTTAATTATAATGTGCATTTGATTTGCGAATCAGGCTGCTATTGACCCGACCACTAATTACACAATATATAATACCCATCGATATACATACATAAAGCAAATGGAGCTTTCATCACGCGGACTGCCCCAATAAAAACAAACCACAATACACACGCAGAAAACAAAATCAGCAGAAAATCCCTTCAGCTTGCAGACCAGGTATATTAGTTTATGTTTATGACTTGCTTTTGCTACGCATTGCTAAAGCTTGGTAGCCAGCCCTATGGCATTATCAAACACCTTTATGATACGCGTTTAGTTTGGTGTTTGTCAACAAAATGATTTGCAGAAAGCATAAGAAATGCTCAAAACTGCGAGATAATTTCGCGTGCTGCCTTGACCCACATATTATTCCAAATCATGCAGAATGATCTATATAAATTAATTAGGTATTCAATAGCTGATAAGCAATATTTGTGCTTTTCTATTGGGTATTATACATGTGGCAACTAAGATGTAACGCGTGGGAGAAAATGTTACGATTCCATTGCGACTCATATTATTGAAAGCAACTCAGTTTGCGTCGAGTTTAGGTACTGGGACTATTGCCTGGTTAAGTCTTTCTATTGCAATCAGCAAATAAGTAAAAAAGTTTACTGTTGTTAATAAAGAGTTTTAATCTTGCTTAACTCGACTCATACTTGAGATTAAACTGGAGAGTCTAAGCTAGTTATGTGTAGTTGTCGTTGATGTTGGCAGCGAGAAAGATTCAGAGTTGTCTGGTTTTACCGTTGCTTATTTGCAGAGCTCCAGAATGACCTGATTCTGTCGTTTAGCTTAATCACAAGGCTGATCTTACTCTTTGCTATATTATCAATAACTCTTTCTTTCTAAGCTGCGTCGTGCCTTAATCTTACTCTTAGCGCTGTTATCAAAAACTCATCCTCTCTTAGCTGCGGAGTGGTCTGATCTTACTCTTTGCTATATTATCAGCAACTAATATGTATATTGCGTTTTATCTGCCTCTTATATCAGTTATATAATAGATGTTAATGATATATTTATATCTATATTATACAAGTGATTAACATAAGTTACAGATGAAGCACAACTAAGGTTTTTTAGTTTTATCTGCCATTATATCAATATATTTATATAACTCTGCCAGTAGTAGTCTGAAATGTTACTGTGCACTTCAACATATAAAAGTACTCTCTTAGGCAACTATAGCATGGCTACATATTATACGCCTACTCTAAGTCCTCACCTAACGACACTTCTCATAGACTTTTTGCTTTTCCCATTACATTACATGCCCATAGGCATTCCAAAATCAACTGCACAATCAGTGTGTTTACTTTTTGGCACATGCGAAATTTGTTGCATGTTAATTTGTGCGACCTTCAAATGTTGCATCTTTATGTGTTTGTTTTGGTTTTGCTATGTCGACACAAAACTGAATCAAATTGCAACACAAAAACTGAAATTCGATGTAGTTTTATGTACGATATTACGCGCGTCTTGCATTGCCCCATCACTGCGTGATGTTTAACACGATTTGGAGCTCGACTCTTCTTCTTCTTCTTCTTCTTTTTTTTTGGCGGGGCTTTTGCTTCAGCATGTTCAATATTTAATTTTGCTAATTAATTGTTTTGTTTATGTCGTTTACAGTGTTCGCATATTTCAACTAAAATCATTTGCATTTGTATTGGTGCGTTTTCAGTTGTCGTTGTTGTAGTTGCTGTTGTTGCTGTAGTTGTTGTTGTGGTATGAATCAGCAGCTTGGCTTTGGCTATGACAGGGCCAGAATGACTGTGTGACGTTGCGTTTAGAATATATCAACCCGGATTTGTTTGCGTAGCTTTAATTGCCAGACTTTTTAAACAAACGGCTGGAATTTAATTATTTCCCAGCAATAACTAAGTAACGGAGGAGAGAGCTATACAAAAAAAAAATCCCCAAAAAAGGAAATCAAATTTAGTTATTTTTTTATTATTTTTTTTTTTTTGACAATTATCTGTTTGAATAAATTGAATTACCGTATAAATTAAATGCGTGCGGGTTGTCATAAACATTTTTGTCGGCTCTAGAAATTTGAAATGTGCTTAATGCTGCTCAAATCGTATAAGCACAAAAATCAATTAGCTGCCGGTCTTAAAACGTCAAGCATAACTAACAACAAATGCTGCGCCCACAGAGAACGCTCAAAAAACCAAACTAGAAAAACAAGAGAAGCACTAGAATTTAAATTAAAACGTCGGAAAGACTTTCCGCTCGACTGTTGTGCTAAAAGTCTAAGAAGCTCAAGAAGCAGAAGATGAAGCAGCAGCAACAGCTCTGCTCTGCTTTGCTCTGCTTTGCTTTGCTGCTCTGCTCCAAACTGATCTGATCTGCTCTGCTGAGCATGCACGCCCGCACTGAAAGCCAACGCAGCCAAACAGCACAGGCAAAGACCCAGGCTCTCTCTCTCCCTCTCTCACTCTCAGTCTGTCTGTCTGCTGCTCTCTGACGCTGCTGCCAACGAAAGTGAGCAAGAGCTGCGCTGCCACGCATCTGCTGCTGCGCCAGCAGCGTTTACTGCTGCTGCCTCGGCTGCTGTTGTCTTCTGCTTGTGTATCGTATCCACTTGTTCGCATCTTCGAGGCTGCGTCGACGTCAACGTCGCGTCATCGTCGTCGTCGTCGTCGTCAGCTATTGTGTTTGTTGTGCTGCTGAGCGCTGCTTGGGTGCTGCCTAGCTGTGAGGCTGCGCAGCGACGCTGACGCCGACGCTGCCAAACGTTTGCTGGGCCGCATATAAAAACGACGAACTTGGTAAAAAATATTCACAATCATATTGAAGTATTGAAGCTGCACGTTACGTGCGTTCAGTTGTGCGAGTGTAAACCATATAGAAATAAATATATATAACTAAAATCCAACTGTGTAAGCCGACAACATGTATACATATATATATATATATATCAATTTAAAGACAATGAACTTTATGCTAAAGACTTTGTGCTAAAAATTTTTGTGTGAAACAAGTGAAAAAGTGCCAGGCATCAAGGATATTATTTACTTTACTTTAAGGACAGGAGTTTCGACGCTTGGACGCTTCAGCTTTGCATGTGCTTTATAAGGCAACGCAAATTAACTGTAAACTGTGCCGTGACGTTATTTTTGTTGTGGTTGAAAATTAAATTCATTTGCGGTTGATTGATTGATGGATGGTTTGATTGATTCAACTGCTGCCGCCGCCACTGGTGCTGCTGCTGCTGCTGATGCTGATGCTGCTGGTGCTGTTGCTGGTGCTGCTAGTCTGTATGCCCTAGCTGCAGCTCTGCCTAACCGCAGATCTGTCTGTCTTTGGCTGTCTTGCTGTCCGCCTTGTCTGTGCATTGTGTTTAACTCAGTTGAAATTTATTTGTTAGAGATGCGATCTGAACTTTGCGCCGCTGTTGCAAAACTGCATGCGGACCTAAGAGAGAGACAGGGGCAGACAAGACAAACATTTGCAGTTTTAATTTATGTGAAAATCAGTCACAGAATCTCACACAGCACCAGCAGCAGCAGCAGCTGAAGAGCTCAGCAAACGGAAGCCTCACTTTCCAGCAGCAACAGCAGCAGCAGTAGCATTAGCTAAATTAGCATATGTCCAGCTAAAGCCATTTGAGCCACTGACCATTAGAACAAACGAGTGTGAATTAATGTGCTGCATTTGATTTGAAATGTTAATTAATCAGCATTAGCTGCTATTCTATTTTGGCAAGAGCGTAGTTTGTTGCTTAAGTCTTTTGTTTAGTTGCGCCATGTCCATCAATTCCCGCTTGAAAAGTGTGTCAACCGCCCCGAGGCCGTCAAATTCCCAGAACTCAGCCAATTATTAGCTGCGCATCAATCACAGATCGGAGAGAGCAAAAAATAAAAACAAAAACAAAAACAAAATAAAAACAAAATATTTTTTGCCAACTTAATTCTGAGAGAAAGTATTAGAAACTCAGCAAAATACCAAGTTGTGTTTTTATTCCTTAATGAGCGCCGCCAACAAACCGAAAATCGCATAACATATTTTATGCAAATTGGCTAACGAAATTCGTTGTGGTAAAACCAACAATTTTTGATTTGTATTTAGTTGTTGTGGTTTTTTTTCTCGCTGTTTTCTCAAATATATATTTATACATCTGCTTAATTTGACGATAGTCAAGCGCCTGTCGTATTGAGTTTATTTATAGCACTGAGTCAGCTTGGCACGCATTTGGCTTAGATCGCATAGAACTCTTTGGAATACTAGTTAGATCTGTTTTTATCTGCGTTTGTTTATCTCGGTGAATGCAAATTTCTTGACAGCTTTGGATTAACTTTTCATTTTCTATTGTCGCCAGCAATTTATGGGCCACGAAATACTTGTGGCCTGAGTCACTCAAGTCAGGATTTGGCTATATTTGTATAGAAACTGGTCTCGCTTACTGTTTGACATCCTGACATGTTCCTAAACAACAAATAGCGTCTATCTATGCAAATGAATTAACTTCAAGTTTGTCAATTTAGACACTAACTTGTCAGCTGCCATCAATTATGAAATTGCCGCCAAGCCAAGAGCCACTTGGAGCCAGTAGCCAATTGGGGGAAGAGAATCTGAGCGTTGACCAAGCGACGCCTCTTTGCGTAATCCAAGCGGTCAAACGGCTTAGCAACGCTTTAATGAATTGACAGACAAACGGACACAATGGACAGACAGATGCGGATGGACACATCCAACAGATACATCAGCATCATAGCTGACGCAGCAGCAGCAGCAGCAGCAGCAGCGGCAGCAGCAGTCGCTGCTTTTGTAATTTATCTGACTTAGAATCTTTGACAAATTGCACAGCAGCCGCAAGCAGGGGGGCCACCAGCAATATAGATAAACATATATTATACATATATACAGATATACATGATTTAGGCATAACTTTTGCAAGTCTTTTCGGAAGTCTGTTTCGGCCAAAACAAGTTAGGCGCTAGACACTGAAATTCCTTTCGCGCAAACAACTTGTAGACAACTCTCTGCCCAAAAGGCTAACTGTGGACACCAAAGTAGAATCCACTCGACAGGCAGGCTGTCCGTCTGTCGGTCCGTCCGTCCGACCGTCTGTCCGTCTGTCAGCAGCAAGTGCCATTTGCCGTGTTAACCATGTTGTTGCAGTTGCAGTTGCAGTTGTTGCAGTTGTTGTTGCTGCTGCTGTTGTCATGGAGCCGGCTCATTGCAATATCCATAGCTGGCTATCCGTGGCACAGCGTGTAGGCTGACTGGCTGGCTGACTGCAGCTTTTAAAGCCTACTCTCATCAGCATCATCTTCGGGGGCATCCGGCGCGTGCACTTTTATGGCATTTTGCACGTTCCTGTTGCGAAATTATGTCATCACGATATTTTTTGCATTTCATTGATGACGACAACAACAGCAACAGCAACAACAACAAGTGTTTTTTTATAGCCGGCCGGCTAGCGCTTAGTCAGCGATTTCTAATTGTTAAATATCGTTGGCTGCTTCAGTTATCTAATTTTAGACGCGCTAAAAAGGTGTAAATTAAGCCAAAATTTTTATTATATAACTTGACTTTAGTTTATTGCTAGAGTTTAAGTAGCTGCACATGTGCTTCATTCTAGTCAAGTTTTGACCAGTTTGCAAATGCGAATATCTAAAAGGTTTCTTTAAAACTCTCAAATATAAACTGGAAACTCTTGTGCTCAACTATTTTTAGAAAAACGTTTTTATAGGACTCGATTTAAAACAGAAAAGCTGTTGTGTTCAATAGGAATCGATCAATTTTAAGATAGAAATAAATTATAATGAAAATATTTTGAATAAATAAGAAAACCTGAAAACTAAACGAAAGTAATTAAATTAAAATAGATATTCAAAGTAATGTTAATATAATAAAATCTTGATTCTTGCTGTGCCTTCACAATTTTTTACAGCTGAAGAGGAAATGAATTATTTGTATTTATTTATTATTATTAATTGTTTAACTAATAAATAAAATACTCACTTCATTTTGAATTCTTCAAAAGTCTCTTATGAATAATATATTGAAAAGCATTAATCTAAGCAGATAAAATTAATTTTTGAGTGAGTAAATCTGAACATATTATTTTTATGAATCTTAAAAGAAGACATTAATATTTATGAAATAATTAAAAAAAATTGAAATATAAAAATAAATATATTAAAATATAAAGCTGTGAAGCTCTGGCACAAGCAGACAATCTAAAATTCTCTAAAATATTAAACTTGTTTCACCCTTTAATACGTTTACTATATATGTATCTAAAATCTAATATTAGGTTAGGTATAGGTAAAATAAAAACTTATTTACTAACGCAATACATCTATTTTTCTTTCGCTTACAGCAGAACCAAGCACTTGGAATATAAAATCAAACGCCATGTTCCGGTTTCAAAGCCCAATCGCTTTGGTCCTGCCAGTGCTGCTGGTGGCCATGCAAGGCGCCGTGCATGCCAGCTACCAGGGCAACATGTTCCTCAATGGCCAATATCAGAACGAGATTAAGCAGCATCCCGAAACGCATTTCTCTGTGAATCCGTCCAGCAATGTTTTCCTGCATCATGCCGTGATTAGCCGGCAGGCAGCACCGTTCCAGGCACCCACATACTTGCCACCGCTGGAGCAGCTCAAGTGCACCAATGGCCAGCAGTGTGTGCGCCAGGATCAGTGCCAGAATGGCTACTATAGCCAGCAGCTGCCCAAGATCCAGGTAAGCCAAATATCAGTAGCAGTAGTAGAAATCGAAATCAGGCAGACTCCAACTCCTTCTCGTCGGCTGCTAGTTGGCTAGCAATTGCATAATGCGCATCGACGAATGCGGTGCGGACTGTGCGGATAAACCCGACATTCATGAAATTTACGAGTAAATGTGGCAGGCGGCGCTTGACAAGCGGACAAAAGGCCAACAGCCAAATTAAAAGCCTGTCTACGTTCGGGATAATGTTCAAAACAACAAAAGCAAAAGCAAAAACAAAAAAAAAATATGGCAATGCGCTTGATTAGCCCGATCTGATCTGCATTTTTTATTATTGTTGGCACAGTTACCGTTATTTTCCGGTTTGTTGTTACACCAGAAAATATACAAGAAAAAGAAAAACACAAAATAAATAAATAAAAACACATTCAACCTTTCGTCGGCTGGCCATTTCGTAATAACTGGCGAGTGAAATAAAAAGTGAAGTTCATGTTTAATTGCTGCTGGCCAAGTTCGTCGCTTGCCAAAAAGAAATTTATGTAAATGCAAAAGCCAGTTGCTGTTGCTGTAGTTGTTGCTGTTGTTGTTTCAAGTTTTGCATATGCAGCCCCAGCCCCATAAATAACGTAAACACAGAAAAGAAAACAGATCACAGGCCCCAATTGATGCACCTGCACGACCAAGCAAGCAGTTGCTGTTGCAGTCGCCGTCTCAGGCTTTTATTTGCTGTTCCTTTAGTGACTTGCGTGGCGGCATCTATTGCAAATTCTATATTCAGCCTCATCTTCTTTTTTCTAACAACTTATTTCGGCAGCTAACAAAAGACTTAGGCAACAAACTTGCTGCTGCAATTTAAACAGCCAATCGACTTTAATGTGTGTGCATATAAAAAATGCATTTTATTTCGCGCTTAAATTGCAAAACCAAGCAACTGAATTATGTTTTTTAATTAAAAATTATTGAAGACGATCGATGTTTGCGTCGGCAGCAGGCAGCGGCAGGCAGCGGCAGCGACGCCTCAAGTGCAGATTTGACCCATTGACCAGGGGCGACAAGTTTGGCAACTCAAATAACAGCAGCAAATGCAATTTTATTGATGACAAACTTAATTACGTATACAAATAAGAAGGCACAAGAATGTGGCTAAGTTTGTATGAAAGTGAGACTAGCAAATACCCTGTAATTACAATTTGACCATTATTAGTGAGCAGATATGAACCAATAGGGAAGAGCAGCAATATTAATCTATATAGACTATATAGACTGTATAGAGAGTATACCCTGTACTTTTTCTGCTGTTGCTTTCTTCGACATATATTGCCTAAGCACCCTGCATAGTAACAAAAATAAATAGAAATTGATATCAGCATCAACAGTCAAGTCGTCATAGTTCTCTCCGTTTGTCTAGATAACGAGCACTCCAATTTTTGTATACCTTCAGCGTTTGCCTGTCTATCTTGCTTACAAGCTAAGACAGTTCACAGTATTTTCTAGTCGGGCTTTGCTTCTTACACAATTGTTACGTAAATATCATTCCAATAGTTTATGAATAAATATTTATGGCAATTATATGATCAATGAAACTACAAAATATAAATATCAAATAGTAAGCAGCTTCTCTGTACACTCTCCCAGTTCTATAGCCAGCTTAAACTCATTGAGAACTATATGCATAAACATTTAGTCTGGCCTTGTCAATGCTGTTCTTCACATAATTTAGATCAATTCAGGTTCGATTTCTTATAGCCAAAATAAATTAATAAAATTTGAGTATGCATGGCGAGCATTAAGTTTAATTTGATTAGCAATGTCGTTTAAGTAATAAACATTAAAGTTTTTTCGTTTTGGTTCTAAGTAATAAATTATCTATGGCAGCTTAAGAGACAAGTGTCTGTGTGCCTGTGCGTGGAGCTGAATTGCCGTAGCTAATAAGACTTAATTTAGTGTCTGCCAAAATGGGCAGCTCAACTGAGCTCAGCTCGGCTCAGCTTAGCCGCTGGAATTTGGTGTTAGAGCATTGAACCTGAAAATCTAGAGAATGTCTATAAAAAGTGCGACTATTAATAGCCGTACTTAAGCGCTGTGCGAACTGCTTGAATTAATTGAGTCCATTAAAGCTGAGCTTCAATTAGCTATCAAATTGAGACGAATTGATCATCAATCAATGGTAGAAATAGTAACTAAAGTCGTAAATCGAGCTATAGCTACAGGTGTGTGTCTATGTGTATATGTAACTGTATCTATATCTGTATTTGCATCTGGAGCTATCTCTGTATCTTTTTATGTCACAGTATCTGTGACTATATATGTATATGTAGCTGTAGCAGTAGCTGAATCTGTATCTTAAGCTATCTGAATCTCTAACTGTATCTGTAGAACTATCTGTATCTTTGTCTGTATCTGTTTCTTCATCTGTGTCTGTATCTGTATCTATAGCTGCTATTTATCTATCGCTAACTACAGCTGCTTCTACATCTGAAGATGTATCTCAATCTGTCTCTATATCTTTGTCTGTATCTATATCCATATCTTTGCCTGTCCCTGTATCTATTTCTGTTTCTATATCTGTAGCTACAACTGCATCTGTATCTGTTTTTCAATCTGTATTTGTATCTCAAGATGATTCTGTATATGTAGTTACAGCTTAATCTGTATCTGTATCTTTAACTCTATTTGGATCTGGATCAATTTTTCTATCTGTATCAATGTATCACTATTTTTGTTTTGCTAACAAATATTTGCTAGCCACAAATGTTGACCCGCGCTAATAGACAGATAGCCAAATCAGTAGACAAATATTTGGCGCGTGGGCGTCTGGCTGAGTCAGCCAGTTGTGTAGTTGGCCGTCTGTTTGCCCAAATAAGGCAGCCAACGGCCAACAGCTAACAACTTTAGTGTAAACTTGACTTTGACTTGGTGAAGAGAGCGCAGCTATGTGGCAACTGTTTGCACTTCCTGAACAATTCACAGCTTCACGCTTAAGGGAAATTCGCTTGGAATGCTAACGATTCTTATTAGTGTACACTTCGAGAATTCTTTGGCATTTTTATATCTGTTGCCTCCTTCATTAGCACGCAGAGATCTCAAGTCAATAAGCAAGCCAAATATTTGTGCGAACTTTTTTGAATATAATTTGCAAACATTATTGCGCACACAGCCAATTAAAGTTAAATATGGTAGATAAATTCTCAGCTCGATGATGTCAAGTGGCAGTGTGTGTGATTAGTATTTTCATTATTATTATTATTATTATTATTATCATGATAATTATTTACTTTTTTTTTTTGTATCTGCACGTTCCGTTTGTTTGGGAAGGTTTAACAACCTGTGCGTCAGGAAAATCAAATTTCAAATTTCATCTACCGCAACACAACTCATCCGGTTTGACGGGAATAGTTCATAGTCTAATCAGGTGTACTAGTCAGCGTTCACACGCACCTCGCATAACATGATAATTCTATTATTTTGAAAACTGTGCAAACAATAGACGAATAATTTATGTATAGCAGAGCTTTGTGTCGAACGGGTTTGAGTGCGAAATTCTAAAACATTTTTTGAATATGAGCAGTAGCGTAGGCTAATGTCAAAACGTAAACTGACTGCTATTACAGATAGTTCTTTATATTAATATATATAAAGTTGTCAGGTCTTAAGCGAACTATTGAAATGAGCTCAATCAGCGACAATTGTTTGATGGTTCTTGGTGCCAATCATGATAAGAGCTTATCGCGTTTCATCATTCATCGTGTAAACAAGTTTATTTAATATATGCACATTGTGCCTTAAAAAAGCTTAAAGTGCTTTACAGCCATTCAGTTTGTGTTCTGGTTTTTATGTGCTTATAAAAGCGTTTCATAAATTTGTCAGGCTTGATTTAAATGCGTCTCGATTTAAGTGTTTGTTACTACGCAGAGCCCCTATATATGTATTTATTAATTCTTTTTTTTTCACTTCTTAGAAGAACTCATGTTCTACATGAGCTTTGACAAGAATTTCTCGTTTTCGAATATCGATTTAAACGTCTCTAGCGTTCAGCGCGCAGCGCTCAGCTGAAGGTCGATTAGTTTGATGTTTCTTACAAATATATACGATATATGTTTATATATCTGAAGCGCGCTTTTGTCTATGGCTGTAAAATGTGAACATAAATTAGCCAGCAAAATCAATTTGGCCTGAAAGCCTGACTGATAACCAGCAGGCAGCGCTCTGGCCATAGTGTTGAACTGGTTTTTGTCATTTTGCCTAGGAAATAGGTTCAAATAATGAATGAATTGCATAATTAAGATTAATGGCTTAATCTCTAAGCCTGTTGTTATGCTGCACTTAAGCGGTCGCATGGCCAATCTAATTGATTTGCATAGACGCCTCTGGGCTACCGTGGTTAAGCATCTGCCTAAAACACCTTGGAAATTCTTGAACTTTTGGCCCGCAGTCAGCCGGACAGCCGGTCAGCCGGGCAGCTAGCGAGATAACATGATTATTATTATTAATTTGCAATTGTTCAAATGCCAGCTGACTGTTGTTGGCTTAAACAAATTAGCCAACGTGCGAGACGGGGCGTATGGTATGGGGCGTTGTGCGAAGGTTTCATTAGAATCTCATAAAACCGTTGAATGAAGGCGGCAAAGTTCAATGCAAATGCTGCAATGCCAGCCAACTGGCTAAACGATAATAAAAAAGTCGCCAAAGATGCTGCAAGAAAAAGCAGCGCTTCGCATCGCGTAGCATAGTCGGCTATGTGTTTGGATATTATTTTAACACATCATTTATGCAACTGCAATGGCCGCTTTGCTGACCTTTTGCCAGAGGCGTTGCAACGGCAGCAACGATCGTTTAGGCCGCTTAATTAATGCCGATGCCAACGAGTGGCAACTTTATGGCTAACAGTGTTGGTCAAGTACGCGGCTACTAAACACATTGATTGATTGTGCGACAAGGCAAAGCTGGACAGTGAGCTTTGTATCTGTCATTTGCCAAGTTCGTTGCTACAGTCATTTGTCTCTTAATGGCCAATATAAAGTGTTCACCGCTAAGCAAAAGGATCTCAAATGCGCGGCACATTCTGTCGGGTTCGTTGCCCTAGTCATTTGTTTAATTGCCCATCAAAGCGCAGCTACTAAGGATATGTTATGCCTGCATCATAACATATACATACATATATAATTGAGTCGTTAACCTTTTGACTCTTATGCAAGTTCGTTGTCTAAGTCACTTATTTATTATAGCCTGTAAAAGTGAAGCGCCAAAGGATATCATATATCAAATTAATGGCCAGCTTTATGTTTTTTGAGCGAAGTTATTGCCTGTTGCTGGTGTGTTTCCCAACTCTTTTTTGATGTGAGCTTTAGACTTTGGAGTCTTAATAGGCAATTAGCCAGTTTCGTGTTGTAAGTTTTTCTAAGGCAGGCAAAACATTCAGTTAGTCGACATTGTTTCCTAAGTCTTTCATTTCAATGAGAAACGCTGCTAAATGTACTCGAAACAGTACATGGCAGGCAAGCCTATGCATATCTCCTTCAATTTAATTGATTTCCAAGCCTCAAATTGATCTGAATCAATTTCCAACTTCAACATCTTCTCTTCTCTTACAGAACTGCAAGCCGGACTCGAACATTTGCTGCACATATCGGCCACCTGCAACCACCACCACAACGACCAGGAGAACCACCACACCTGTGCCGTATGCCACCTGTCCACGTGATTCGGACTGTGTTGCGCCTCAAGACTGTCGCAATGGCGAAATCAGCGCCATCAACTATGTCAAAAAGCAGGGGGTAAGTTTGTTTTTTGTTTGTTTGATGCGTTATTTATCAGGGCCCCCAAGACACGTTTAATTGGCTCAACTTGAGCAATGCAGACACACACACACACACACACAAACACAAACACACAAAAAAAAGTAATCATTAGCAGCGGAAAATTGTCTGGGCGTAGCAAAAGTAACCGAAAAACCATTACAAAAACAAACAAAAAGGCAGCTTCGCATTTGGATGTGCCAATGATGCGATGCCCCGAAAACAAAGCGTTCCTCTAGCTAACTGCAGCAATCGTAGCACATTTCACAAGCGATGCAACTGCAGCAGCAGCAGCAGCAGCTACAGTTGCAGCTTATTAGCACACAATTAGTTTACATTTTGAGGCAAAATATTCTTTTGTTGTTGCTGCTGCGGCTTCTGTTGTATCTATAAGTAGATGCAAATTGCAGTCAGGTTTTGATCTATTTGGTTTTTGTTGTTGTTGTATTTGTACTACTACTCAGATTCTGTGAAATGACGAATTGTACGACTTTGCAATCTCAGATTGAAATCGGATTTGACACGACATGCAATTGAATCCGCTTAGTTGAGTGCTAATGCGGTGTGGGAGTAAAGCTGGGAGCGGCTGCTGTTGAAGTTGTCATCTGACAGCTGTCAGACGAGAAATTGAAAAATTAAGTACAGTTAGTCATCAAGTTATTTGGGAATTGAAAATGATTTGCTTGGCTGTCATATAGAATCAAAGAAGATCTCCGATCTCATATTATTCCAGTCTTTACAGAGAGAGACAGAGAGAGAGAGAGAAGGAGAGAGAAAGAGCTTAACTTATGCGCCCTTTAGAGACACTGCGAATGTCACTGATTTACATAGTGCATATGCAATGACATTGCCACAAGCTGTGCTGCCGTTGGCAATGTCAGAAACGAAAGACTCAGGCAACGAACTTGCTGCCATCAAGTGGCAATCAAGCAATGGAATGCAGTTGAACTTACGAGCAATGTGCATGAAATGCATTCAAGCCAAAAAATGTGTTAAATTACGGCCCAAGAGAGAGACAGCTGTAGACACAGAGAGAGGGAGAGAGAGAGAGCGTGCGAATGGGAGAGAGAGGCAGATTGCATAGAGCGAGCGAGATGACAGATTTATTCAGACCGGGCGCTGCTGGCATTGCAATTGCATAATTTGTTTACATGCAATGGCCAACAAAACGGGTCAGTTGCGTACTCAACGCTCTTGTTGCACGCAAAACACAGCAACAACAACAACAACGAGAAGCAGCAGAAAAAAAAATCAGCACAGCAAGTGAATTATGTTGCAGCAGCCACGCACTTAAAACTGAAATCGTTTCAGCCAGTTGATGTTTTCTTATACAGTTTTTCCTTCTTTTTTTTGCTGTTTTTGCTTTTGTTTTTGTTGCTTGCTCATTTCGGTGGGCCACAGCCTCATAATTTGCCTCGACTCAACGGCAGCAGCTGGGCACCGCGACCCGGCCCAGCGACAATTACGCACCAAAAAGGTGACTCGAACTCGTTAAGTTATGCAGGCATTGACGCCAATTGCGTGGCATGCTACAAAATGCACGCTGGGGAATTGCAACCGGCGCACAGGTTGTGGCTGTAACTGTGGCTATGTCCGTCGTCTATGGACGAACCAGTTGTATCCCTAATTTACAAGAGTGCGAAGAGGCACAACATAACTGAGGTACTTTAGGCAGTGAAAAATGCGCGGAATGCAACGGCGCAAGGTCGTTCGCCACGAAAGAGGACATATTGCGTGGCCTAGGACTGCTCTCTCTACCTACTTCTCTCTCCTTCTCTCTCTCTCTCTCTCTCTCTCTATCTGATCAATTATTGTTAACACGAGTGCATTTTCCATAGCGGCCATTGGCCGACCTTTGAGCTTTGTTTAATGAATTCTCTGACCAACTAAACTAAATAAATCGTTTCTGAATATATATATAGACATATGTATATATACATATATGCATATTGGCATCGCATAATTATGCTGATGATTATGGCGCATATTTTCATTATGGCCATTTATCATTGGGCCTGCTGCACGTTGCATGTTTTACATTTTCGTAACATGCTGCATTGCGTGAACTCAATTTTTCTGCTTTTTTCTGTTTTTTTTTTTTTGTTTAAATTTTGTAGTTTTAGTTCCAGTTTCATGTAATTTATGTTAAACGAAATGTTTTTCTTCTTCTTCATTACCAAGTCTGCATCGAGCCGGTTTAACACTTGCGCTTTTTTTTTGACAAATTTTAAGCTACGGATAAACCTTGTTTATTGACATTTTACATAGTAAATTCGTTTTAATTTATTGCATTTAAGAATTTTCATGTTGAGCCTATTGACAGCGCAGCCATCCACAATGCTTGCAGTGTATGTGGGGAATATTGTAATATGTTTTTAAATAATTTTGGTTTATTTTTCATTTTTCATTGAAGTTTTTGATTAAACAAAGAATTGATTCAATAATTTGAATTGTTTTATACTTTTTTTTTAATATTAAAATATAATATTTAAATATTTAAAAATATTTAAATTAAATCTTACAAAATTAAAAACTGTTGCTTCAAAAAAAATTTAAAAAAAAATATAAACATATCTTTAACTAAAAATAACGTAAAAATATTTATTTTTGTACTTAATAGCATTTTTTATGAGTGGCTAATAAATAATTAATATTAATTAATTTTTTAATAATTAATAATAATTATTTGTTATTTATCACTGCTGAAATAATATTATAAAAGTTAAATTAAAACAAAAATATTTGTTTTGAAAAGAACTAAAATTTTACTATTGTTAGTACAACATCTAGTTTCTTCAGCAGTATTTCTTGAGTTAAATATATTTAATTATGATTTGATTCTAATATAACTCTGAAGTAAATCGGACAGAAACCATATGGAGGCAATCAATCATACGCTAACTTCTTATGCGAGTTACAGTCATAATTTGCCATGCAAATCAAATGAAACCTAATCAAGATTATTTCAGAGATCAATGTGAATGATCACGTAGATCACGTATGTTAATCGAGACTCTCGAAATCTCTCTGAGATCTTCGCAAATCTTGACCATTAGGCCGTTTTGCATTGAAGCCCGCTACTGACCTAGCATTCCGCTAAGGCAAGCATTAAGGCTTTTGTTTTTTCGCCGACTCAAATGTTGCGTTATTTAAGCTGTTAGCCATAGACAGAGTTATATGAGTAGCTAACTGTCACGTTGAAGAGGTAAAAAAAAGCGCAAGACAAGACACAGACAACTCAAACAACAAAGCAAAAGGCTAACTCAGCAAACAGAGCATGTCGAGTGAACAACAACAACAACAAAAGATAATTATGATGCTGCTGCTGCTGCTGATGATGATGATGATGATGATGATAATGACAACTACAACTTCAAGGTCTAGGTCGTAGTCGGAGACAGCCAGAGGCAGTGCGGGGCGCCAGTTGCTGCCAGGCAGTTCGCGTTGACAGCGTTTAAAATTTAGTTTTCTTGTTTTTGTTTTTGTTTTGGGGTTTTTGTTTTTGTTTTTGTTTCTGTTTTTTTTTCTTTTGTATATTTATTGATTTTGTTTATATTTGTATACATATTTTGGCATATTTTGTATTTCTTTGTCTGCATTTCGTATTTCATTTTTCCATGTCAATTATAATAATTATTATTATGCACGCATGCATATCATGTGATCTGTCTGTTATAGTTAGGCGCGCATCTATAGATATATATTTAATTTATATGAGACTTTAATCACACGCTGATGCGGCATGGATGGACACACGGTTGATGGCGCTCGAAATGCGCTACAAATTTGATTTAATTTATTTGCCATCAGAGTTGGCGCGCGCTATAAATTAGCTGGCTTTAGCTGGCATGCATTATTTATGGCCTAGAAGATGTTGCATAAACAAAAGACTTAAGCGACAAACTTGGGCCATTAAATGCTGTCAGCTGCTCAATGCACATCAGGGCCGGGCCGGGCCGGGCCGGACCGAGCCGAGCCGAGCCGAGCCAAGCCGGCATCTCAGTTGCAAGAGACCAAAGAGCTACACACACACACACACACACACATAAAGAAAAAACTCAAAATCAAAAAATTTTGTATTTTTTATAGGCGCATAAATTGCCAAAGCAAAAAAAAAAAAATAACAAACAAAAAATAGCTACAACTACAAGATCGAGGAATTTAATGCTGTGGTATTTGCCACATTAACGCTGTCATAAAAAACAATTTCGCGCAATATTTGTGTCATAAATTTGAATTTTACATAAGGCCCACGAAGAACATTTGACATTTCGCACAGACTTCTGCTGCGGCCAGGCTTAAGTTACAAATCTCCAAGAGACTCCTATGAGACTAGCCGAATGGCCAATGGCTTAATCTCAGTAGCGTCTAGGAAACAGCGTGAGATGGCAGCAATTTGGCTGTAGGCGAAACTGAAGCATAATACAACGATAAATACTAAAATAATAACAACTGTTTAGTAACACTTCAACATATATAGATATCTGAGTTATATAAATAGAATTGAAATGGTTTTCTTATAGAGTAAATATAGGCATGTGTATAGTATAGTAGTTCCATACAGCATAGTAGATCTATGCAGTATTTTCGACTGTTTGAGTGCAACGTATATGTTCAGAGATATATGTTCAATAAAGTATGATTCTATATTAACTTAACTTATATATGATAGATCTCTATAGCTTTATCTATTTATCTGTCTTTATGATACTTCTCTTTCCATCTCTATATTTTAGTCTTTGTGGCTCTCTATTGACTGTCTATCTCTTTCTGTCTCTATGTCTTTCACTCTTTTACTCTCTCTCTCTCTCTCCCTCTCTTTGTCTCTCTCCTAGTAGAGCTATTTCTCTCGCTCTCTCTTTATATCTCATACTCTGTATATTTCTATCTCTTTCTCTCTGTATCACGCCTTGATTTTCTCAGCTGCATCTAAAGTTTCTCAAGCCACTTTAAGCCAGTGTGCCATAGCAGCTTTTCAGTTCATGAACTATTAGCCTTTGGTCAGTTCGTTGCCTAAGTCATTAGTTTTCGCTTTTTTCTTTGGCGCAGGAACAGCAGCTGCCGCGCCTGGCTGGCTTGGTTTTTCGCCTTGCCTCGCCAATGACATTAAAATAAATTTCATAAAATTTCATATACTTATTGTAATTGCAACATTATTAACAAATTGCAGTGCGCAGCAATTGAGACAAGCAGCAGCAGCAGCAGCAGCAGCAGCAACAACAACAAACAGCTAAAGCACAGCGAACAAGTTGTATGGTCAACAAAATTTATTAAAAGCATTTTGGCGTCATTGTTGTTGTTGCTGGCGATTACATATTTTAGCTGTCGCCTGTACAAGTAGCTGCGACTCTTGTTGCTGTTGCTGTTGTTGTTGTTGTTGTTGTCGCTGTTATCTTGAAGCTGCAAAATGATTGATCATAAACAAGAGAGCCAGCGACGCGACTTAATCGGCAATCAGGTGGAGGGCTGCTGCCTGCTGCCTGCTGCCTTGTCATTGATCAGCAACAACAGCAACAAATTATGCCAGTTTTCGCATTGTTGTTCCTGTTGTTGTTGTTGTTGTTGTTTACCTTTAATGATAACATGTATTACATAAAATTTAATGCGTGCTCAATGGTCATTGAGTGATGTCTACATTAAGATAACATTTGATTAACGCTTAATTGATGAAAATTATGCCAAGAGAGGGTCGCCAGCTAATGATAATGATAAGAAATTAACTCGGTCTGTGGCAGGAAGGACAACCGGATCGCAGCTTTTGCTACAATATTTAGGCCAACCACAACCAGCAGCAGCAGCAGCAGCAGCAGTCGCAGCATCCACAGCATCGCACATTTAATTATAATTATGAATTTGTCATTCAATGAATTTCGACTGTCGCCTGTCGCTGCTCATTTCTCGCTTAATTTTTAACAAATGTGCACATTACTTCTGCTTCTTCTGCTTCTTCTTCATCTGCTTTTTTCCCAACGCCTTGCGGTAGCAGCTGCCTGTCCGCCCGTCCGTCCGTCCGTCTGTCCGTCTGTCCGCCTGAATTATGAGTTACAAATTGCGCGAAACAATAAAACAGAAGGTCGCCAACGTTGACAGCAACGCGGCCGTGTGAAGACTCTCGCAGCTCTTCGCTTGGGATTTGTTTTTCAAAACTTTTGCATATGTTTTTTTTTCTGTTAGAATTTCCATTACAATTCTTTTGTGGGGGCGTCTATATAAATACATTACGATTGCGTAAGCTTTATGACAAAACAAGCATCAGCTCGCAATCATTTTTTTATGTTCTTGCAAGAAAAAAGAAAAAACAATAATAATCTGTTAATTTGCGGGAGAATAAAGTGAGTCGAGTAATTTCAGCTGTTGCCGAGTTCAGTTAGAGCCGCGTTATTATAATTCTTTGCGTCTTTTATAAAGTGCAAACACGTTTTTATTTATAACTTTTTAAGCACTTCAAGTGTTTGTCGATTTGTTGCTTTGTCTTACGCCGTCTTTGACTCGTTACTGGAGCGCTTTAGCAAGCTTTATACACTTAATTAATTAATCGAATTACGAATTAAGTAGAGAACTGTTTGATCGTAAAAATTCATTTCACTTTCTACACAGCTGCAGAATATTTTAGCTAAAAGTCAATTACTTTTAATGCGAGTCTAAACTTGAAATATAAAATTGAAGCATAAAATTGAAATATAAAATGAAATATTATTATGTGCTAAATAGCTCTATAAAAAGCTGCAAAAAGGCTCTTAAAAGCAGCAGAAGAACTTGTAATTCAAGACGATTTTTGGGCTGCTAAGTTATTGACTAAAAAATATTTGGCATCAATGCAAGAGTATAAGAGCGAAACTCTTATACTTTAATGTTCTTATAGTTGCACACCCTTAGACTCTTGCGCTCTTCTAGTAAACTGTCGCATAACTGTTGCTTGGAGTAAAGTCTTTCGGAAACTCTCAAGATTTCGTTAGGTTTATAATGTGTATAGAAACATTATAAATATACATAAATTTGTATAGTATTTACATAAATTTATATATATTTATAATATTGCCATATACATTATAAATATATAAATATTAAATATATAAATATATATCAATTTTTCATAATATATATATTAATTGATATATATATATATATATTTATTATATTTTTATAAATTTTTACAATATTTATATTTATTTATATATATTTATATTATTTCTATGCACATTTACATTTCCTTAACCTCTCGAAGAGTATTTAAGCTTCGTTTGGTCAGTTATTAATTTGATTTTTAATCAATTATTCTTTTTTTATATGTGTGTATATATATATACATATATATATATTTATATTTTCCTCTATAATTTGTCTTAGCTTTTTTCTGGCGGCATTTTGTTTTGTAAACGAACCAGCTAATTGCCGTTGAATGAAGCCGTTAATGTGCACATTTATATTAATATTAATGTTATTAATTTGTCTAGACGTTGTCTTTTATTATTTTATATTTTGATTTTCATAAATGATTTTTTTTTTTAACAATTTAGTCATCAATTTTTTATTTCTTTTGTGTCTTTTGTGTTTTGTCACGCACCCACAAAGTTTCGAAAATGTTTTCCGTTTGCAATAATTGCTTAGAGATTTTAGCGTATAAATAAGCAAATTAATAGCTGTGTGTGTGTGAGAGTGTGTGAGTGGCTGTGTGTGTGTGTGTGTGTGTGTGTAGGTGTTGCTAGTGAGCAAAAGACTTAGGCGACAAACTTGCCACTTGAGCAGCTGCAATTGAAACGTTTCAAAACGTTGCTGCATACGATTGCAGCATGAAACTGCAAATTTCTGGGTTAACATTAACACCACATGGCAAACTGTAAGAAGAAGAGCTACAAACTAACTAAAAAGAAGAAGAAGAAGAAGAAGAAGAAGAGAAACAATTGACAGGCAGCATTGGCCACTTTAATGAACGGTTAGCAAGTCGAAGTGCTTGGCAGCAGTTGCCACTCGCTTGTTGCTGGTAATTTAATGCGCCGCCTCACGGACTGCCAAGCACGAAACAGACACAGACACAGACACAGCCACAGTCACAGCTCCCTCGCCACCAGCTTCACAACTAATAAACCTTCCCTCTCTCTCTCTCTTTCTTTTGCAGGCCAATCGTTGTTATGCTCCAGAGATTTGTTGCCGCATGCCATCGACGACGCTGACCGAGGATGGTTACATCTTCAATCTGCCCGAGAAGACCTTCCCGCTGCCCACCAATCCCACCGTGCCCGCCGTGCGCACCACCCAGCCCGCATACCGTCCACAGCCAACGACAACGCCAGCACCACGCCCCACAAACGAGTATCTGCCGCCTGTGACCACGCGTCGCCCTGTTATTGAGTATTTGCCACCGCAAACCACTCGTCGCCCCATCTATCAGCCACAGCCCACACAGACGCGCGCAACGCAGCCACCACGGCCACAGACTACTCAGCCACCCTACCGTCCACAGCCGACGCAGCCCGTACCCACCCCGCCGCCTTATCGTCCACAGCCCACGACACGTCGCCCCACAAACGAGTATTTGCCACCCGTGAGCGTCAATGAGATTCCACACCGCGAGCCACGCCCCACTCAGCCACCTACACGTTACGAGCCCGACCGGGTGCCACAGCCATCGAATGAGAAGCCCGTGTACCGCGGCGAGGATCAACTCTCGCCCCAGATCTTCCCCACGCCCAATGCCGTCGAGCTGCCCAAGCACTATGCCAAGTGCGCCTCCGCCTTGGTCTGCACCCCGGAGAACTACTGCAATGCGATTGGTGTGCTGAGCGATACGCCGCTGCAGCTGAGCCCCATGGAGGCTGCGTTCCGTGTGCCACTCACCGACTGTCTGATACCCGAGAGTGGAGCGCCCGGCAAGTGCTGTCGCGATCCCAACTATGTTGATCCCTGGCCCGTCAATCTTGCTGGAGTCTGCGCCACGCGCAACAAGCGGTAAGCAGCTCAACCAAAAGCCTATTTAAACTGTTGCCTAATATCATCTCTCTTGATAGCACCAAGCCCACAGGTGTAAAGGACATTGATGCCAACTTCGCTGAGATCCCATGGCAAGCCATGATTCTGCGTGAGTCGAGCAAGTCGCTGCTCTGCGGCGGTGCCATCATTGGCGACGAATTCGTGCTTACCTCGGCCAGCTGTGTGGATGGGTGAGTCTGACCTAAGCTAAGCTTAATCTGAGATAAGAAGTGACATTATTTGGCATATTTGCTGCTGCAGCGTGCCGGTGAACGATGTGCGCATCAAGGCCGGCGAATGGGAGCTGGGCAGCACCAACGAGCCACTGCCATTCCAGCTGGTGGGCGCCAAGACCATCGATGTGCATCCCTCCTACAACCCATCGACCAGAACCAATGACATGGCCATCATACGCCTGGAGAAGCGTTTCGAGTTTGCCTCACACATTCAGCCCATCTGCATCAGCGACGAGGATCCTGGAGCAAACGAGCAGTGCGTAACCACCGGCTGGGGCAAGCAGGCGCTGTCAAGTAAGCCACGAACTAGACACATTTAGAGAGTGATTGATGTTAATCTGTGTGAAATACGCTTTCAGTTCATGAGGAGGGCGCCATTATGCACGTGACAGAGACATCGACGCAGGCACGCAGCTCTTGCGGCGCCGATGGCACCAGCGTCTGCAGTGCCACCAAGTTCGATGCGTGCGAATTTGATGTGGGCAGCGCGCTCGCTTGCGGCAGCGGCTCCAGTGTCAGGCTCAAGGGCGTCTACAGCGGCGAGACTAACTGCGGCGAGAACCAATCTGTCAGCTTCTCGAAGCCAGACATTAAATGGATTAACCAGGCATTCGCTGATCGCAGCAAGCCATTGCTGCTCAAGCGCTTCTAAAGCGCACCCAGTGCCTGCAGAGCTTCTTTTTAAAGCCAACCAAGCAACCAAGTGTACAACAAACAGACGATGAAGAAGACCACGACGAAGAAGTTGAAGAAAACAGAAAGAGATGATTCTAGAATGATGAGATATCAATCAGCATCAGGCGACAGTTGAGCGCAACTGTTGCTCAAGTTTTTATTAGTTGAACTATTTTTAATGTAGCCAACTTTGCGCTGCTGTTAAACTCTTTCAAGCGCCACTTCGATTAGCAGCAGCAACACCACCAACACCACCAAGCACCAACCACCAACCACCTGCACATCTTACCCCCCCCCCCCCCTACATTCATGTCAGACACCCGCTTTCTAATTTATTCGAAAACCAGAATTCTGTTTATGTTTTTATTTAGATCTTTCGTTGAACTGCCACAGGGTATCTATTTGTTTGCATCTATCTCTTCCCTGCCCCTCTCTCTCTCTCTCTCTATTTTAGTTCAAATAAGCGATGAGAAAATTCTTTCTAACTGTTTGTATTTTAAATGGTATAGAGTCCATCAAGTTGTAAAATATTTAATTATAAGCCTAGGTTCTACGGACAAGCTCGATGAATTGCCAATACGAAAAAAAAAAAAAAAAACAAAAAACAAAACAAAACACAAATAAATACGGACGGACGAAACCCAAAAGATACACAGAAAAATCAATATCAAACAGCAACAACAACAATGAACACTCCTTTCACACCAATTGAGATTAAAAAAATATATATTAAAATATTATTTTTTTTTATTATTCTTCCACAATTTTATGCTTAAGCTTCCCGTTCTTATAGCCGTGCACCTTTTTTTACAATCTGAGCGCACCAATACCGAGATTTACCGTTATTTAAAGCTTTTCCTATATCGTAAAATCGTATAAAATATGTATGTATGTAATATGTTAAACATGTTGTATAAAGTGTCTATGCATCTAAATTTAGCTTCTTATTTAATTTTTAAATAAAGAGAAATTATTTAGATATATATAAATATCGTGCGTAAATGCATTTTCTATTGTTGGTAAACAAATCAAATCACATTACATTTTGTAAATATATATACATATTTATTTAAATATATATATATTAGTTTCTAGCTTGATCATAGTTCGTCGTATACCAGAGCACAGATGCCTCCATGGCTTCCTTGAAGTCAGTGAACTTAAAGTCCGGCAAGAGACTGCGTAGCTTTGCATTGGATGCGGTCTTCTTGTACTGTCCATCTGCTTTGCTCGTATCACAGATCAGTTTGCCCTGCAAATACATATATGAATATAATAAGTAGATGATCTATTAGCATATAAGTTGCCCTTGCCTTACCTTAAAGTTAAATGCCTTGGCTATAGCTTCTGCTACTTCATAGATTGTCACCTCCGCCGATTCATCGACGCTGAGCACTATGGGCTCAACGCTGTTGTAGTGCCGCAGCACCCAGATCATTAGCTTAGCCAAATCCAGGGAGTAGATAAACTGACGCAAAGGTTTGCCACTGCCGTATACAGTAAAGACTTTCTCACTCTCCGGTACCTCTGGTTGCTCTGTGCGTAGCTTGTGCATGCGATTGATCATGCCCGGTATGACATGGCTTACAGCTGGATTATAATTGTCGTGCGGTCCAAATATGTTGCAAGGTATTACGGAGGTATACAAATGACCGTACTTATCATGATAAGCATGATTTTGTATATCTATAAGACGCTTGGCATAGGAGTAGCCATAGTTGGACACATGTGGCGGTCCATTGTGCACCATTGTCTCGTCGATGGGGTAACTCGTCTTGTCCGGAAATATGCAGGTGGACAGGCAGGAGACAACCTTTGTGCAGCCCTGCTCGTGTGCTGTTTGTAGCACATGATCGTTGATCAGCAAATTGTTGCGCTGCAATGGAAAACCTAATTAAAAACGTTTGCCAAACAACTTTAAAATCACCTTACCAAAAAATCTAGATTATTGTTCATATTATGAAACAGTCCACCGACCATGGCAGCCAAGTGTATTACATGCGTTGGTTTCACTTTCTCAAAGAGTGCCTGCGTGGCAACCAGATTCCTGAATTGTTTATAAATATGAAACCAAGTGATCTGATATAAACAAAACCACCTTACGTTAAATCTGCATCTTTGGTGCCGGCGAAGAACCATTCCTCGTCGTTTGGCTGCTCATTTTTGATAATATCTTGCAGAGCTTTGCCTACAAGTCCTGTACCGCCCGTCACCAGCACCTTTTTCATAATTCTTATTTGTTTTAAGTTCAATCTAACTCTATCAACGACGAATTCAACCACCTGATAGGTTTAATAGTGATGGTCCATGGAAAATTCTTATACATAACGTTTTGCTTGTTAATACTATGGAATGATGAGAAAATACTAAAAATTATGCCGGCAGCAATCGATATTTTCGTTATTTGTTTTATCATCAGCCCAGTTGCAGTACTCATTTTCGCGCGCCAAGAATTTTAGTGCCGCTTTTCAGCACTGCTCAGCAGCTGATAGTCTTATCGATATCATATTCAATGATATTGAATTATCTGAAGCTGCGGCACTTAAAATTTGTTTAAAGTTTGTTTATAATTATTTGTATTAACTAATAGACTGCAAAGAAATGTACTCAAAATGGTTATTTGTGGAACAGTATTAGTGCGCAACAATTACGAAGACTTCTTTCTAAGCTGCGCATATTGCAAAAGCGACTGCGATGTCGAAGTGAGCCTAGAAAGATGGCAAGAATTTGTCTATCATATACGAAAAGTGCACAAAGAGCAACAAGATGAAGACAAGGTGTCCTGGGACAGCTCCTGGGAACTCAAAAAAGAGCCAATGCATATTGACAGTGAAGATGAAGTTGATAGTAAAGATTGCTTAGCAGAAGCAGCTTTCGTTGATTTGCCCATTGCATCGAGCGACAGAGAAGACGACGACGACAGCGAATATGATTTTGATGAAGAGGTGAGAAAATTAGATTGCCATAATTTTTATTTTTAATAACTGTCATGCTTTGTCTTAGATGGGAGACGATTGTCAGACAGATGCTGATGCCGCCAAAACCGAAGCAGACTACAGCAAAAAGAGTTTTAAACCAATAGTCAAAGTAAATACTTTTATTGTTTATCTTAAGAAATACTCAACGATTTAAAGAAGTTCTATTCTACATATATGTATTTAGTTCAATCCGACATTTTATCGCCGCAATCCACGAATCACGCAATTCATTGAACTCTACAAAGCACAGCCCTGCCTCTGGGATCCCAAAAACGCCTCGTTCAAGGATAAGGGAAAACGTTTAGCTGCCTACGCCACATTAATTGAGCAGCTAAAAACAAATATCAATGTGCATTTAACTAATTACAAACTAAAGAAGTGTATAACCAGTCTGCACAGCCAGTACGCGACGATTAGTCGTCAGAAGCGTACCAAGAAATTAACAAAATTACCTTTGTATTATCATGAAATGTATAGCTTCCTAGGGAAACGCTGTGGTGTGGAGGAGGTGGAAAGCGACGACGAAAGCGGGGACAATAAAATTAAGGTAAATTAAACTGCTGTGAAATTTCTATGCAATTTTTAATTATAAACTCCTTACAGCTAGTTTTCACTGAAACAAATCCGCTGACAACGCAGTTTATAGCGCTCTATTCCAAGTTTCCACAGCTGTATGATCCAACGCATAAGGACTTTGCCAATTTAAGCGAACGCAAATCAGCCTACATATCAATGACTGAGCTGCTTGCCAGCGAAATACCCTTGGGCATTGTCACGCACTATGATGTCTACGATAGTGTGCTGCATTTACGGCAATGGTATTCTCGTCGTATTAAAGGACTGACGGAAACACAGACAGTCGGCCTGCTGAAGGCTGAGAAACGATATATTGAGACATGCAAGAGCTTCCTGAGAACGAAAACATTCCGTCAAAAAATACCCTGTGACGTCTGTCAGACCAGCTTTAGCACGGATCACGCTCTGCAGGCGCATCAATATAGAGCACATAAGATCGGTGAAGGTGGCTGGTTTAAGTGCACCTTTTGTGAGAATCATTTCGAGCGACGCTGCCACTTGCAACAGCACAATCAACGTGTACACATGGGCAAAACGTTCAGCTGTAGTGAGTGCGAGCGCAGCTTTGCTTTTGCCAGCCAGTTGAGCAGTCATATGCGAACCCACGACGAGACGCATATAGCTAAACCGTTTGTCTGTGAATTTTGTGGAAAATCGTTTAAGCAAAAGATTCAAATGAGCAATCATGTGACGGCTGTGCATACCAAAATACGGGCATTCAAGTGCAGCATGTGTCCCAAGGATTTTCTGACCAAACGCGATCTCAAGGATCATATTAAGGCACATCTGAACATACGTGATAAAGTATGCGAAATATGCCAGAAAACGTTCACAAATGCAAATGCTTTGGTCAAGCATCGTCACATCCACAAGGAGAAGACATTGCAGTGCAGTTTGTGCAATACGAAATTTTCAGAGCGTGTTAGCTTGGGGGTGCATATGAAACGTACGCATAAAATCATACGAAATAGTTCAAAAGTTGCGGAAACAACGGAAACCGCATTGTACTCAAACACATTCCCACAAACAGAAGATATTTCAAATAAATAAAGACATTTACAAAATTTACTCCCATCGACAAAATTTCCTTAACAAAATTTTCGTTTTAAACTTTAGGACATTTTACAACACTGCAAGCTGGTAATCGCTAACGCAAACAGCTGTTTTTGTTTTGATCGAACACTGCGGCGTGTTAGCTATCTGCAAACGGTTACGTGCATTGGTTTTTTTGACTATGAGAGGTCTTTTAGTTAAACTTTGCAGACAATATGAAGCAGCCGCTCTGCACAGGCTGCACAGTGCATTTACTACAACTTTCAATGGCAGCTCCAGCAGAATATGCATGAACTCACGTTCCTTTGCTACCAGTATTCAAGACAAGCCAATAGTGGACCCCAATCAACGGGAACGACCACATTGTAATGTGGGCACCATTGGGCATGTGGATCATGGCAAGACAACGCTCACGGCGGCAATAACCAAAATTCAGTCGAAAAAGGGTTTGGCTAATTACATGTCGTATGACGAAATAGATCGGGCGCCCGAGGAAAAAGCCCGAGGCATAACCATAAATGCCTGTCACATTGGCTATGCGACCACAGATCGCACCTACGCACACACTGACTGTCCGGGCCATGCGGATTACATAAAGGTAACTTTACTACTCTACTGTTATTAATGGTTTCTAACTGAATTTGTTACAGAACATGATTTCGGGTGCATCGCAAATGGATGGAGCGATATTAGTAGTAGCCGCCACTGATGGACAAATGCCACAAACTCGGGAACATTTGCTGCTGGCAAAGCAAGTGGGCATAGAGCGTATTGTGGTGTTCATCAACAAGGCGGATCTGGTTGACCAGGAGGTGCTGGAATTGGTCGAGATTGAAATGCGTGAAATGCTGTCGGACTTTGGTTTCGATGGCGTGAACAGTCCAGTGATATGTGGCTCGGCACTGCTAGCGTTGCGTGATGATCCCTCACCGTTTGGTGTGCCCGCTATCGAGCAGCTGCTAACGCACTGCGACACGTATATACCAACGCCAACGCGGGATGTTCAGTCACCCTTTATTTTACCCATTGATAATGCATTTACGGTGCCGGGACGCGGAACTGTGGTCGTGGGCACCATTAAGCGCGGCACTATAGCCCGAAATGCAGATGCCGATCTTCTCGGATTTAGCCAAAACTTAAAGACCAGCGTCAGTGATATACAGATATTCCGCAAGAGCGTGCCTCAGGCACTGGCCGGCGAAAATGTTGGCGCCCTATTGCGGGGCATTAAAATTTCATCTGTGGAACGTGGCATGCAGCTGTGCGCAACGGGCTCTCAGGATATATCCAATCACTTCGAGGGTTCTATGTACTTGCTCTCGCGTGCCGAGGGCGGACGCATCAAGCCCATGCTATCCAAGTACATACAGCAGCTGTTCAGTATGACATGGAATCAGCCAGCGCGTATTGATATAAGTGAGTGGATTTTGCGACTGAGTTGTTGTTAAAATGCCTTTACTAACCCCAAGATCTTACAGTTCCACAGGAGTCAATGCTGATGCCTGGCGAACATGGCCAGGTGCGTGTCACATTGCTGCGCAAGATGGTTATGACACCCGGTCAAGCTTTCACCATACGCGAGAATGGAGCCACAGTGGCAACAGGCATGATAACTAACCGACTACCCTCCCTCGACCTGCCCAAGAACAAACTCTCCAAGGCACCAGTTATTTGCTAATAGCTTTTATTGACGCATACATGTGTAAATCGCCTTTGTACAAATTCTTCAGTATAATTTCATTGTACATGTGTATGTATATATATAAATATTTATATATAACATAAAATAAAGGATTTATCATATAATATTTCAAGCAAATGCCAACAGTTAATAATTTTGTTTCCTTTTCTTTCAGTTGGATTCAGCCTAGTACCATTTAGGGCACACGCTAATACACGTAAGTTACAAATCCAAAACAAACAACAAAAATATGAGAATACATAAATCGAATACAGCATCGTTACAAATATAGCGCTCTACATATGTGTATATATGTGTATATATATATATATAGATTCTTATTATCTTAACACTTACAAGTCTGTATTGCAATCGATTAAGGCAACAAATCGGCCGTTGTATACATACAATTCTATAACATTTCTATGATCATTAAGTACATTTGCTATACATCAATATATCGATGTATTTATATATATATATCTTCTAGATGTATAATTTAAGGTACAAGGTTAATTAATTATTGCAACTTAGGAATGATATTTTCTTTTTAATGGAGTTGAACTCCAACCACATGATGTACATACATTTAATTTTCTTATAATTGCATTGGTTGAGAACCCTTTCTTAACATGTTTCAAATGTCTGCATAAATAAGCATACAAAGTTGGCAAAAGTGGTCTGATGGTATGAAGGGGGAAAAGATTAGAATGTTAAAGGATATCGATTGGACTTTAAACTAAACAGGAACTACAAATTATGCACTTAGCATGCTGACTACACTTAACTACGACTCATATATAATATAATACAAAACAAGTTGAATTCACGTCAAAATGGCAAACGAACAATAATTGTTTCACACGGACTCCCGTACTAAATTTATATTTTCGTGAGGAATTCATCGAGATTTAAATGTGGTGGCAACTCGATCTCCTCCAGTTTGATGTCGCTGTACTTGAACATCACCTTAAAGGGATGTATGAAGTTTTGGTCCATTGTAAACTCATCGCTTTTAGACTGCAACCGAAATAAATGATAAAAATGTATATAAACAGATTTTGCTCTGTTCGTTACCATTTTGCGTGCATTCAATTTCTGTGTCAGCTTATCCAGAAACACGTTTGTTATTTCGCTTTCATAATCATCCAGCTTGTATGACTTCATGACCTTGAGCACCTGGGCGGTATTCAGTGATGTACACAGATCGCAAATAGTTTGCACATCCTCCTCGCTCTTGCGCGACTGCAGCAACTGAGAGACTTGATTCAATGGGGCTAATGGAGCGAGTACCTCATTCGACTGCAGATAGAAAAAGAGTGCAGATGAAAGCTGTTGATGATATAGCGATAATAGTGGCTACTCACCATCTTCTTGTCGCGCACCCAATCCTCAATGCAGCCCAGATTATATCGTATTATCATGCCAGTCTCCCACATGCAAATGTCGCCGCGCAGCATCAAGCAATTAAGCGCAACGGCACAAACGAAGTACAGAAGTTGGCTGAAGATCTGCTCAGCATAGATATTGTCCAGTCCGAAGTGCTGGAATTGCTTGTAGAAGTGCTCGAGTTGGCCAATTAGCTGCTTCCAGGCAGGCACATTTCCATGATCCGGTGATGAAGCATCCGCATTGCGATTGCGCATTCCGTGCGGATGCCGGGTACGTTGAATCTCATCGTTGTTCAATATGGCCGGAACAATTTTGGGATCTAGCAAGCCCTGTATCTGCATGACAAGTGCTTGATATAGATTCACAATCAGGTCGAGTATAACGCGACGATATTCAAAGAGGTTAAAGTTCTTCAACTGCTGCTGGTTCTGCTTCTCCGTATTGAACTTCACATATTCCTCAACATCGCCGTATTGCTTTAACAGATTCAGGAGTCTGTAAATTGATAACAACTTTATGAAACTGCTTTTGGCCAATAAGGGCAAACATCTTACGTTATGGAGTTGACCAGCCAAATCACGCGATTCTCTATGGGATGTGGAGTTCTGTGCATTTTCTTTATTTGCATCACAAATTTACTCAACAGCTCGCGCACATCATCATCGGCATTGGTCAGGTCGGTATAGCTGAAAGTGGACAAGGATCAGTGGATCGAGCAGATAAATTACAATTTCCAATAGTTTACCGAATACACATAAAAATAAGATATGCAGGGAACCCTGGTAGTAGGCCGACCACAGTGCGAGGCGTTAGGCTGCTTAGCAGACGCTGTAATATCTTGTCCAGGTCGCTGTTGTGGAACTTCATCAGGCCGAGCGGATTTTGAGACTTTTGTTTGGTCACATTAGCGCCGACATCGTTGCTGTTATTGTTGTTATTCGCAGCCTTGTTGCGACTCATTTCCTCCTCCAGCTGATTCTCCAGCTTGCCACCGTCCTGCCTGTAGGCCTTTAGCTTGGCATTGGCCAGCTTCAGCTCATCCTGCACCAGCAGATATTGTGTTATGGCCTTCTTCAGCTCCAGACGCAAATACCGATCGTTTTGCTTCAGCGTGTCAACATTGTCCTGATCGAATTCGTCTATGCTCTTGAAAAGCACCTCCTGCATTTCATCCTTTTCGTTATTCAAGCGCTCAATGGCCTGAGTCATTTCAATTAATTTGCTGTTGTGTTCCTCGGTAATGGCTTTTAGCTCCGATTCCAATTGCCTGTTCACCAGCTTTTGTGAATGGAATGCCTCCATTAACTCATGCACGTTGCTGGCATCGTTGCCACGCAGCTGTAAGCTCTCCGGCTCGATGGAGCGCAACGATTGACTTTGCTGCAGCAGTACGGCCTTTAGTTGGATGCATTCCTCGCGCCGCCTACGCACTTCCTCTTGGAGGGCAGCATGTTCAGCTATAAACACACATATGGAAAGAAATGGGGAAAAGAGGGTAGGGGAAAGGGTTTGAATTGAATATAGCAACTGCAACGAAGGCGCATTTTCGAATGTTACCATTCAGCTCGTTGATCTCAACACCGTGTTTAATGCTCGTTCGCAGCTGATCGTAGTCGCTGCGTAGCTTCTCGTTCTCTACCTCAAGCTCGGACACGCTATGATGGCAAGTGTGTGGCAACAATATACATAATATACATAATTTGTAATTAGACTAAAGCTAACTATAGAGGCGTGTGTGTTGTTTGTATGTTTTTCAAATGGCTCAAAATGCGCGCTACTTACCGGAATGAATCCTCAGTGGGTTTATTGCGGCTAGCCAGCTTAACATACTGCTCCTGCAAGCTCCTATGCTTCTGCTTCTCCTCCTCAAGTATCGAGCGCAGCTTGACCACAATACTAGTATTGTCGAGGAATGAGTCTGTAAGCAATAAAATAACAATAATTATCATTATCTTAGAAATACGTTAGTCTGCTCTACCGTTCTTATTCCTCAAATCTGGATATCTATTAATGTCGAGCGTATTTTTAGCAGAGCCATAGCCCACGTCGTCCTCGTTCTGGCTGGATGCATTGCTGGCGGTACGCGTGTGGTGCATGTTAAAGCCGGCGATGCCATTATGCTGCTGCTGAAATTGACTGAGCTCCTCCTTTAGCTGATAGTTCTCGTTCTCGATCACCTCCTTGTCCTTGATGGCACGCTGATAGGCTTCGTTCAGCTCTTTGTTGTCTATCTCGGTTAGCATGCGCTCTTCGTGCTCACGCTGACTGCCCTCTGCACTCTTCGCCATTTCGATCATGGAGTCCACTTGCTTGCGCAGCTCAGTATTTTCCATGCACCATATCTGCTTCTGTTGGTTCCACTCCTCCTGCGAATGACCATTCTCCTCTAGCAGTTGCATTTTCTCATCGCGCTCCGATTCCAGCTGCTTATTGAGCGCCTCGATCAGTTTATCCTTATCCAGACAAGCGGCCTTAACATACTTGAACTCCTGCTCCAAGTTCTTTTTCATCTCTAGCTTCATTCTGTAAACATCAGGAATTTAGAGCAAATTCAATATAAAGATGATTATATACAAACTTTAGGACGCTTATTTCACTGGTCTTGTGCTTTAAAGCGCTGTTATCCCGATTGAGCTCGTCAATGCGCTGTTGCATGGATATAATCTTGTTCTCCAATCCCATGTACTTATTCTCCATATGCGAAATGGTCTTTGCCTCCGCCTTCATACGCTTGAACTTGCGACGTGCCAAGAAACGTCTTACAGCCGCCTGGCAAATGATTATGCTGCGCCGGCGTTTCTGATAGGCACGACGTGCCAACACGCCACGCACAAAGCGCTGAATCTGCACAGCTCGAAAGTAATCCCGCATGGCATAGAATCGATGGCGTGCCAGCATGCCTCTTGCATACTGCTGTATGCCGGCAACCGAGTGGCACAGGCGCAAATACCGACGACGGCATAGCCAGCCACGTGCGTACTTGGATAGTATCAGAGCAGCGCGCGCCTCTCTCAGTTTCTGGGCACGCATTCTTGCCATATAGCCACGAGCATGACGTTGTATGCCGAAGATGATGGTTTGAAGTTTGACATAGCGGCGTCGCTTGATGAAGCGTCGCACCACCGACTGCACCGTGGTGATGTATTTCTTGCGTAGATTGGCGCGCACCTGCTCCAAATAGGCCACCTGCCCGGCCCTGAAGAAGATCTGTGTATTGCCAAAGCGATATTTGTCCTCATCCTGTATCCATTTGAGCACAATATTACGGCACGATTGCTTCATATCATTCTTATCAATTTGACTGCGATGCGCCAGCAGCTGATAGCGCATATAGAAATCGGGATAAAGCCAGCGAGACGGAAATCCAGCAGCCGAAATGCGAACAGTTTCCAAAACGCCACAGGCGCGCAGCTGCTGAATAATCTTGGCCGTCTCCCACTTAAAAGCGATCTTGTCATCGTTGGGCTGCCAAGTTACAAAAGGTGTTCAAGAACAAATAGATTATATATATATAAGATATATGCATACCTTAATGCAGCGCACATAATGCGGCGTTGTGGCATGTAACGTGGAGATGAGTGAGGCCAGACTCTCCTGGAACTGTGAGCCAACAGTTTTCTTATGCTGCTTGGATGGCACCACCTAGATAAGGGAATTATTTTTAAAGACAATACGTAATGTGGTATAAGAGACATATATATAGTAAAAGTTATTTATAAGACAGATAACTAACTCTTCGACGCATCTCGTTGAGTTGCTGTTGACCCAGTTTGGCGATACATTGGACAGTGGACAGTGGACATTGTACAGTGAACAGTGGTTGATGGAAAACAAGCGTATAGAAATACAAATGATCAATACAATTATTACAATGAGCTTAGGTAAGCAAAGGAATTTTGTAGACAGTATATGATTTAGTGGCTGAGTCACTCACCTGTTTTCGATTAGCACTGATTACAACGCGTCCACCTAAGGTGGTGGTAACCTTATTGGCATCCGTGCCGAGCGTGTCCACCTCTTCGAGTATCATCACTTGTTTGCACAGCAACATGTTTGACTGTGCCAGCACATTCGTCAGCTCTTTGGACACCGTGTCGCGATTCTTCTCCAGAAATCCATTCACATCGTACTCAACCGTATCCGAAAAGTGTTTAATGAAGAAACCTATAGTATAGTAGAGAGTGAAAGAGATGTTTAGTTTGGAGCTTGTTAAACGTGCTGCTGCAGTGCTCACTTGTGGTGCCAAAGCGTGGCTTCTCAAAATGTGGAAATTTGTTGCATTTCTCCACCAGTTTGACCGCCCAGCTCTCATCCGAGCCTTTGGGCATCTGTTAAGCAATTAAAGTAATTATTATGAAACATTTACAAGCAAAGTAAAGAAAAGTTGATATATATATTTACTCTACACTCCTCATCGAGCAGATCGAGCACACCCAGGCGAGATTCAATGAGATCAATACATGGCTGATTGTCATAAAAGTCGATCATGGTCCAGGTAATACCCTCTTTCAGGTATTCCTCCTGCTCTAGCTTAAAGACATGCTGGTTGAATTGCTGCTGGAGCTTTTCGTTCGCATAGTTTATGCAAAACTGTTCAAACGAGTTCACTTCGAACGTTTCGAAGCCGTAGATATCGAGAACGCCAATGAAGCTGCACTGTTTGCTACCGTTATGCAAGCTCTTATTCAGCACATTGACTATATACTGAAACAGCTTCGCGTATATGTGCTTGGCCAGCGCATCTCGCGCCGCCATCGCCATCTCTTTGTTATTCGGTATCAGCACATATTCATTAACCGACTCTATCTTACGCATCAATAGCCAGCGACGCAAATCTTCAGCATTTATCTTTAATAGATCGCCAGTTACTTGCAAATGTAGATCGTTTTGCTGTAATTGTTGAAGAGATGATTAACAATTGATGTGGAATGACTTGAATGCTGCTGCAACTCACGAATATATCACAAGAATCGCTATCCTCCTCATCACTGCCTTCCTTGTACTTCTTGGACACTTCAATGTTGCCCAAATGCAGAATGCCAGCTAAAATCTTTACGATATCGGCAATTTGTTGTATGGAGAAACCTAGGACAGTCATTGCCTGGACTGTATCGTTGAACTGATCCGCATCCGAGATGCGCTCAATGTCTGGCGAGCCGCCCATGTTTAAGAACTGATAATTATCCTGATGATCTGCAGGATTAGAAATCTTTAAAATTAAAAATCTTTATATAATTGTATTAGACGGCTTACCCAGCACCAGTTCTGGATATTTGGCACGCGCCGCACATAGCTGATAGAAAATATGATAATTGCGCTCGCCCTGCGCCTGATACACCACACGAGACTTCTCCAGCAGATAGGTGTGCATGGTTGCGCCCTGCAGATACATGACGCCCATTTGATTGGTGAACAGCAATTTGGTGAACTTGCCGAAACGGGAGCTATTGTCATTGCGTGTGGTTTTGGCATTGCCAAAGGCCTCCATGATCGGTGAAGATGCCAGCACCTTGCGCTCGACCTGTGTCTCCGATTCGGATCCGCCAACGGCAGCGAAGTAACGCATCGCATACTTGGCGGACACCGTTTTGCCCGCACCCGATTCGCCGCTAACAATGATGCTCAGATTACAATTCTCACGCTCTAGCTTGGTGTAGGCCTCCTCCGCCAGCGCAAAGATGTGCGGCTCTAGGTCACCCATGGCATGTCCACGATAGGCACGTATAATATTCGGTCCATACAGCGGCAGATCCGCGTACGGATTGATGGCAACCAAAATAATGCCACAATAGGTATAAATGATCTGACGTTCACAGAAGCGTACACGTAAATTGTATAGCACGCCGGGCTCATGCAGGTACGATAGGGTGGTCAAATCGTTTTGACCCACCAGTATGGCTGGATTACGAAGCGGCGGTAAATTGCTGCCATCCGGTTTTAGTTTAATCTCGCTCAAGGCACCCGATTCGGTTTGAATTTTCAATATGATGTCACCTTTATGATAGCTCTCCTCCAATGAGGCGCTCTCCCACACCTGTTCCGCATGGGGTATCCAAATTTTGGAACCCTAACAAAGAGAGAGAGAGAGAGAAAGGGAGGAGAAATGGAGAAGCATAAATCAAAACATTGAACATGACCTGGGACAAGTTTGCAATGATTGCTCAATGCCACGCAGCTTGAGCAGCCTAAAGCCAGGGCTTTAAGTCCACCCCTCTTTGTCACAACTCCCCAATCTACTCAAGCACACACACACACACACGCACACTCATACCCACATACCCACTCAATTGTGATTGAAGCCCGTGCACACACAAGCATAACACGCTTATCAGCACGAAAGTTTTTTCTTTTTTTTCGTGTGTGTTGTGTGATAAGCAAGTGATTCATTTCTAAACATATTTTCGACTCCGAAAATGCAACATGACATCAATTAGGTTTGACCTGGCAGAAACTTGAAGAAGAAATGCAAAAGCGAAATGAAATTGGCGCACACACACACACACGGACAGACACACACATACATGCACACACTGCCATGCAGCACACGTTGTTATTGTTATTATGTATGCGTTTTTATAAGCCTCCCATTCTTAACACTATGAGGCTAGCCGCTGACGCTGACGACAACGACGACGACGACAGCGCGCAATTGCCAACAATGCACTTGTGGGGCATCAATATAATGTGTAAATGTGTACCTTTGCGTATAGCATCTCCTCGCTTGACATGATTGCAGCAGCAGCAGCCAGCAGCAGCAGTGTCGCGTTGTCCAAGTGCCTAAGTACAGCTTCGCCGGGCACTCAATACTCTACTTCGACGTACCGCCTTACTTCCACGGTGAACGAGGCAATTGAAATGTGCATAAAACCCGTTATTACTGTCTTCTCAATTCCAATTTGGGTTAAGCAAATTTGTTGTTTTCTTTTCGTTTCTTTCTTTTTTTTTTTGTTGTAAATTTACTTTTTTTCCTTTACTGTCTATTAATTTCCTGAAGTTTTTTTTGCTTTTTCTTATTTATTTTCACTTGCGAAGTTATTGAGACATTATCTAAGAAATCAAAAAATTTGTCTGGTTAATTTTTTAGTAGAGGCCGGATTTTTTGAAAAAAATTTTGCTACATTGGTAATTTAGAAGACACTGCTAACAATAAACACTATTCGCCCTGGTCCCGTCTCTAAACTAAGTCTGACTGACGTAGAATATTGTGTTGCCAAAAAGGGCAGGGTTGCCACATGGCCCCACTGTTCTGGCCAAGTTAACAATGTTAAAAACGATTGTCATGTGTTGTGGGCGGTCTACTCATATATTTAAAATGTGCATACGAAAATGTTATAGCCAATTTCCATACCATTTTCATCAAGAATTTTCGAATTGGAGTTTTCGCGGCAAGTGCTATGTGTACGTATTACAGCACTGCCTACTGTCCTGTAGACATTTACCAACACTACGCACACGCGTCGCAGCTGCAACTGTCAACATTTCCCGCGCAAAGCCAAAGACATCGCATTCTACAATAAACAAGATCGAGAAGTGCGGCTATTTGTTGTGAAAGACGTGGAAAGCTCGGAAGTAAAAAAGAAAACTTAAAACATGTCAAGTCCAGCTCAATCGCCCAGTGTCCGATCTGGCACACCAAAACAAGGCGCGCGCACGCCCACACGAGGTAAGTTTTTCGTACACATTTGAAGTTACTTACATATATTAACTATATACATATGTATGTATGTATAGGCATTGCTGCTCAGGATGTGGATACACCCATGCGAATGGGCCCGGGGCGTGTGCCCGGCAGAGCGTCGGACAACATTAGCCTGCCACCCACGTCGCCGGCCAATATTAGCCTGCCCGCGACGAGTCCGGCCCGAGGCTTGGGCGGCATGAGCGAGATTGACTTGAGCTCGCCGCTAAACTATGGTACGCCCAGCTCCATGGGTTCCATACGTACTCCACGTTCCGGCATACGTGGCACTCCATTGCGTGCGCGCCCAGATATACGCACGGACAAGCGCATACGTCAAGTGGCCATTGGCGGCACATCGGGTGTAAGAATCTTTATTGTAAACTACTAGTAGAGTAGACTATAAAAAAATATTCATTTACAGCTGGAACCCATAGCAGAAAAGGGTTCAGAGACCACCGATCCTGTGTCGGAGTCTTCGGGAGCTCCCCAGCTGGTTGTCTGGGGCACCAATGTGGTTGTTAGTCAATGCAAGTCAAAGTTCAAATCATTTATTATGCGTTTCATCGATCCAAGTGCAGAGCAGGACGAGATTTCAGAGAACATTGATGTCAATCAGCCATTGTATCTCCAAAAGCTGGAGGAGATTCACACGCTGGAGGAGCCGTATCTCAACTTAAACTGCGCACATTTGAAGACATTTGATATGGACTTGTACCGGCAGTTGATATGCTATCCACAGGAAGTGATACCCGGCTTTGATATGGCTATCAATGAAATGTTCTTTGAACGTTATCCGGCCGCTCTGCTAGAGCATCAGATTCAGGTGCGACCCTTCAATGCCGATAAGACACGTAATATGCGCTCTCTGAATCCCGAAGATATGGATCAATTGATCAGTATTAGTGGCATGGTCATACGCTCCTCGAACGTTATACCCGAAATGCGTGAGGCGTTCTTCATGTGCAACATTTGCTCCTTCTGCACCACCGTCGAAGTGGATCGCGGCCGCATTGCCCAGCCAACGCTGTGCACCAATTGCAATACCAATCACTGCTTCCGCATCATACACAATCGCAGCGAGTTCACAGACAAACAGCTCATCAAGTTGCAGGAATCACCCGATGATATGGCAGCCGGCCAGACTCCACACAATGTCTTGCTATATGCCCACAATGATCTGGTAGACAAAGTGCAAGCGGGTGATCGTGTCACAGTTACTGGAATCTATCGTGCCATGCCCCTAAAAGGCAATGGGCAGAATGTGAAGAGTGTATACAAGACGCACGTCGATGTGGTGCATTTCCGTAAGGTGGATAACAAGCGCCTATACGAGGAGGAGGAAGGGTGAGTAGATACGACGATCTGTATATAGATATAAAGAAACTATCAACTTCATTTTTGTTGCCCCTTGCAGCAAGGATCATATATTTCCGCCAGAACGTGTAGAGCTGCTGCAATTGCTGTCGAAGAAGCCCGACATCTATGATCGCTTGGCCCGCGCTATTGCACCTTCCATTTATGAGAATGATGACATTAAGAAGGGCATTCTGCTGCAGCTCTTTGGCGGCACCAAGAAGAAGCACGCGACGCTTGGCCGCCAGAACTTCAGGTCGGAAATTCATTTGCTGCTCTGCGGTGATCCCGGCACATCCAAGTCACAAATGTTGCAGTATGTCTTCAATCTGGTGCCGCGCTCTCAGTACACATCGGGCCGCGGCTCCTCAGCCGTGGGCTTAACTGCCTATGTAACCAAGGATCCAGAGACACGACAACTAGTGCTGCAAACGTAGGTGATCCGCATTCCCCATATAAAAACTATATACTTAAAGATTTCTTCATTTCCAGTGGAGCCCTTGTGCTGGCTGACAATGGTGTATGTTGCATAGATGAGTTCGATAAGATGAACGACTCTACGCGCAGTGTCCTGCACGAGGTGATGGAGCAGCAGACCTTGAGTATTGCCAAGGCTGGCATCATTTGTCAATTGAATGCAAGAACATCAATTTTGGCAGCCGCAAATCCCGCCGAGTCGCAGTGGAATAAGCGTAAAAATATCATTGACAATGTCCAATTGCCACATACATTGCTCTCGCGTTTCGATTTGATTTTCCTGGTTCTGGATCCTCAAGATGAGATCTTTGACAAACGTCTTGCGAGCCATTTGGTATCGCTTTACTATGTGACCCGTCACGAGGAGGAGGACACCATGTTTGTAAGATTTAAGAGACTCCATTTAAGAATTTCTATTAATGACTTCGTTTGCAGGATATGAGCGTGCTGCGTGACTACATTGCCTATGCTCGGGAGCATCTTTCGCCTACCCTCTCGGATGAGGCACAACAGCGGTTGATTCAGGCATATGTGGACATGCGCAAGGTGGGCGCAGGACGTGGCCAAATCTCAGCTTATCCCCGGCAACTGGAGAGCTTAATTCGTCTATCCGAGGCGCATGCCAAGGTGCGGCTCAGCAATGCGGTGGAGTTGCAGGATGTGGAAGAGGCTTGGCGTCTGCATCGCGAGGCCTTGAAGCAATCGGCCACGGATCCGTTGTCGGGTAAAATCGATGTTGGCATCCTCACCACCGGCTTGTCTACGGCAGCTCGCAAGAAGCGCGCCGATCTGGTGGCTGCCATCAAGGAAAATATTAAAAAGAAGGGTAAAGTGCCGACTGTGCCGTACCAGAAACTATTCAAGGAGATCAAGGAGGGTTCTCAAATTGTAAGTTTCTTTGCAAAGTACGTTTAATTTACTAACTAATTAAAATTCATTCTAATTTTAGCTGATTACACGTGAACAGTTTGAAGATGCTCTAAAAGAAGTTCAAGATGAAGGCGCCATAGTTGTTATGGGCAAGAATACTATTCGAATTTGTTAATTTCATTACAGCACACACAACAACAACAAAAAAACTCATTCATTCCTAGTTTTAAGCAAAAAGTTTATAAATAAAGATCATGTTTTAAAATATAAGGAAATTTTTTTTTTGAATATATCTACAGTGAATCGGTTATCGATAGTTTTGAGGTGCGCGCCGATTACTTGATTGTAAACAGTGTTACCGCATTGCAGTCTATAAAAAAACCAACAATATATGCTTACGTTGGCAACTCTTTTTTAGATTACCTCACTCGCTCTATTGAGCGAGACAACAAGCGAACCATTAATAAGCAGGCACAATCACGGCATAACAATAAATGCTTTGTTTTTCCAAGCTCAGCTACGAGCGTAGTAAAGTTTGGATTATACGAGCGAGTAGGAGGACTGTTGCGTCACCAGGCAGAAACACCAGTGCCTATCCCACTCACACACCGCTCAAACGGCAGCCCGGGAGATCAGCTGACAACGGCGGCAGAGGCTGAGGCAGTGGCAGTGACAGTGGCTGTGACAGTGGAAGTGGAAGTGGCTACGGCGCTCAGTATTAGTTGAAACTGCAGCTCCAACATTTGAAACATGGCATCCGCCTCGGCCGGCACACTGGAGGGCACGCTGAGCAAATGGACAAACGTAATGAAAGGATGGCAATATCGCTTCTTCGTTTTAGACGAGAATGCGGGCTTACTCTCCTACTATACGGTAAGAGTGATCCTCACTGCTCAGTTGACAAGTGATGGAAATATTTTTCGTGTTTATCTACTTAAATTGGAGCTGCGTTAATTGTTATCTTATCTGGCAGCCAGTCACAAATAACAGTTTCGCCTCCCTTCCTCAACCCAATTGTCGTCAATTAATCAAATTTCAAAATTCACACACACACGTGCGTCTGTGTGTGTTTGTGTGTGCATTTGTTTGTGTTTGTCTGTACATATATATGTATAAATACATATGTATGACTGTATATACATATTTATTTATTGTAATTTCGCCTCAGCTGCTTCAGCGGCGGCAGCAACAACAGCAACTGCAATAGAACTTTTTCTGCGCTTGGAGCTGCGATAGGACTTGCGATAGAAGTCATAGAATCCATAGAACATGAGTCCAATAACAAATATGAAATATAGGAAGATGGCCTTCTCCACGCCGCAGTTGAGCGACACCAATATGGCATGGAGCAAGATGAGTGAAAACTGTACCATCTGCATGACCGTAATGGACTTCTTGACGGGCATCAGAGCACGCACCGTTCGCTTGTCGGCGACGGCGGCAATCAGATAATAGGTGTACATAATGATGTGGACATTGGAATTGAGTAGAATGGGAAATAGCGCATCGCAGCCTGCAACATGTAATGAAGGATTATCAACCAAAGAAGCTCCTTAAGGAGTATCATACGCACCATTTTTATGATTATGATTGATCAGCATATAGATGAGTGTAACGGTGCTTATGTGATGGAACACGTGCAGCTTGGTCACTTGATTCTGTTTCTGGCGCAGAATGAATATAAACGTTTCCACCAGCTCCGACAGCTTAAGCCAGAATAGGAAATAGGCCAAGCGAAAGTGGCGAGCCATCCGCTCGGGCGTCTGCTCCACAATACTGCATTTCCAAAAGTATAGGATCGTATACTCCGTTATGTGCAGAATCTGGCAATTGTATCAATATATATATATATATATACAGAGTTGAGAGCTTTGAAAGATCGTCAATGTGCACCCACCTCGTAGACAACGAATACGCATGACACGACCTGAACAATATTATGCACAATAATCAATTTTTTCAGTTCATACGGTTTTCGAAAGAGCATAAAACTTGAAAGTGTAAAATACAAAATTCGATTACAGTTGTTCAGTTTCAGGGCGTAACATATTCCAGCAAAAGGTCAATTCAACTTGAATTCAAAGTTTAGAGTCCGCTTTGCTTTAATTATTCTAGTTCTTAAGGCACCCAAAAGTTTGACACTTTCGATACTCACTTGGGTCCCAGATTGGTCACGACAAACAAATATATGCCCAGGACACTCAGCATGAACCACGGCGTGGCCATTATAGCAGGATGATCGACATCATATGCTTCAATACAAAATTATATATATAAATTCCCAAATGGAACTTTCAATCAAACGCCATCAAATTTCTCACTAGGCTTATCCATGTTGAACTGTATTCCGTATGCTGTATCCTTATATATATTTATATATGTAGACTAATCGTGCCGATTAGCTCCGGGAATGTTCACGTCCCGACTTATCGCTGATTTGTGGGCATTTGTCAAATGATTCTTTTGGTTTTGAGCACCTTGGCGACGCAGCAAAACGAATTAATTTATGCAATTAAACTCATTTCGAAATGTGCCATTGACCATTCCGTCTTTACGCTGGCCTCTGCGCGCGTCACACGCCGCCACCGACCCTTCCAAATGCGTAGTATCTATATAGTATATTTATATATATATATATTTGTTTCTTTCTGATTACAGTCCAAGGAGAAAATGATGAAGGGCGTGCGTCGTGGCTGCGTCAGGCTTAAAGATGCGCTCATTGGCATCGATGATCAGGAGGATAATACATTTACCATAACTGTGGATCACAAGACCTTCCATTTTCAGGTACGTGTACTCACGTAGCGCTCAAATATATTTATCAAAATTATTTACCATACAATTTTTATTAAAAATTATTACAAATGTTTGTCGATAGATAGAAAACTGAAATTATTTATTTAAAGCAATTTTTTATTATATATATTTTGTATTCAGTTTATATTATATATAAAGTGTATATATTATCTGTTAAGTCTAGCTTAAGCTGTCCTTTTTTTACACTGTAAAAAATGCAACCGATTTATTTAGTACACAAATATTTCTAAATGCAAAACTATTTAAATTTGTGAACGCAGAACTATTGCGTACTTGACCTTCGCATTGCTGATATATACATATATTTATATATGTATGTATGTATAGTTATACATGCCTACATTTACTTACCTTAGATACTATATATTTGTTTTACAAAAGACTTTTGAACTGTAACGTCGCAGCTTAATTGTTTACGTTACCGTCCTTATACATATATCCGCATTTAATTGTTGAATTTAGCTTTTTATTAGCTTTACTTAAATTTCTTAACTTATTTAATCTTAAAATTAAATAATCAAAGATGTAGAAAAAGTAAAACGTAAGACATTAGATAACGAGTTGTTTTTTTTCTGCTGAAAAGAAAAACATTTCTAATGCAATTATTATAAAATAATAAGTGTGTTTGTATATATATATATGTGCGTGTGTGTGTGTGTGTATGTATGTGTGTTTGCTTATATATATGTCCATACATACATCAAATACAATAATTATGGAAATGCATGTCTGTAATATTATCTTGAGGAATATGCCCAGCTAGTCGCAGACTAAATTTAAATGCAACGTATTTTTGGGTAGTGCCCTCCTCCTCGATTCTCACAAATTCAAGTAGGGTCTAGACTTTCAGGTTTGGTGTAGCGATTTTTTTTTTGTAAATTTTTTTTTTTTTTTTTTTTTAACTTTTTTGTTTTTTTTAAACTTTTTTTGTTTTTTTTTTTTTAACTTTTTTTGTTTTTTTTTTTAACTTTTTTTGTTTTTTTTTTTTAAACTTTTTTTTTTGTTTTTTTTTAACTATTTTTTCTTTTTCTTACGCATGCATACATGTACGCATGCATTCATGCACACATGCACACTCATATATGCATACATACATATGTACATATATACATACATACATGCATGTACAGACAAACATGCGTACATACACACATATGAATGTATTTGCATACAGGTGTTGGTGTTGTAGGAGGAGAAGGTCGTAGATCACAAAAACTTGGCAGAGAAATAGTTTACAAAGAGAAGAGGAGAAGAGAAGAGGAGAAATAGGCGTACGTGGTACAATATTATATTACATACAGATGTATATGTACTTACCCTACGCTGCAGTATTACTCGAAGTCCATCAGAATTCTACTCTTTCAAGCGAGCTCAGTCCCTGATATATCAGAACAAACATAAATTAAGTATATCTGCAAATAAGTTTATATGTATGTAAATACATCTGTATGTATGTATGCATATAGTATGTATATGAGAACAGATTTAATCTAGTATAATATGTATATATTGATATGTAGACGTTTAAGCCTAATACGCTTTTATTAAATGGGCACTAAACTTTTGAACTCTTAAGAGCCACACACACACACATACACAGACCTCCTCACACACACTTGCAACCACTCACTCCCACACACATTGTCAAGTCTATATTTCTTAAGTATTTTCACTGATTTCGTTTTCCCTTTTTCCTTTTGGCGTTGCTGCTCCACCTTTTTTGTAACGATAAAACTTATTGGCAAACGAAACGAACGGCCAACTATCGCACCACCCAACCACACCACACCACACCGCACCGCACCGCACCACCCAATCGTACTGAATGGCATGCAGGCGCGGCACAGCGATGAGCGTGAGCAGTGGGTGCGACGTCTGGAGGACACAATACGACGGCACGCGAATCGTTCGCGTCTGTGGGACAGTCAGAGCGCCTTCTACATTGCCGGCGGCTACACGAAGGAGTCGAGCGGCAAACGGGCCAATCACTTGGAGCTGGTTGGTCGCCGCGTATCCGAAGCGGATGCCTACCTGCAGTTGATGATAGAGCAAACCAACGTGAGTAGCAATATGCAATATTAAATTTTAATTTTATGTAACGTAATCAAATGCAAATTTCTTTAACTAATCTTTAACAGTCGCTGGACAAACGCATCGCAGAGCTAAGCGACGCCACGGAGCAGGCCAAATGCAAGGCGCTGCAGGATAACGCAAGTGTGAGTGAAATGCAATTTATATTCAATAGCCAAGGCCCAAATTGGCGCTAAGCTGAGTGAGAGCAATCTCCAGATGCAGTTCATCACGAAAGTTATTCGATATCTTTTGCATCTCGCTGAACGATAGACGCCAATAGTTGGCATCCACTGGCAGAACGCGGCTCGTGTCTCCACTGATTTTCACCTGACAGACGGCCACTTTAGTGATTGCCTGGATGGCTGGATCACGTCCACATAGTTTTAGACTGGCACGCAACTGCCCCTGCAGATCTTGTGTCGTTGCTAGCCAAATTACAAACACCTGATCGTTAACATTAGCCGGAGCCAAGTTGCGATGTGTGAGTGGCGCATTCTGCAATGCAGCATTCGAAGCTGTTAGGCAAATGAGCGCCACAATCGGCACATTACTGGCCAGATGTGCGTGCTCCTGGGGCAGAAAAGTGTTGTATATATCGCCAGCTGATTTCCACAACTCCTGCTGTTGCTGCGGCTGCTGCTGCAGCAACTGCTGCTGCTCCATAAGTGGGCCAATATAGGCGAGCAATCCAATCACGTGGCTCTGCTTAAACTTACAGTTACGCCCATCAAAGGACAGGATGACACGCTGGCCTTCGCACAGCTTGTGGCAGCGTTGCGAGGCGCAAGTTTCCTCATTGTGGTCGCAGAGGTAGTGCAGCAATAGCAAATGATTGTCAACGTGCATGCGGCAATAATCAAAGAGGCACGGACTCGATTCGCAATTGATGACCAGCTGATCCTCTAGCTGCAGTTCGTGCGGCTGACAAGCCTTTGACTCCATCTGCTCTGGCTGTGGACACTGAGCAATATCATCAATATCAGATTGCTGGTCATCAAGTGGACCTAAGTCATCAATGCTCGAAGGCAACTCCTCGATGGCATTGACATCCTGCCAGCCTATAAGCTCCGATTGTCGTGCGTGCAGTGCGTTCATTTCCATGCGCAACACCTGCATGTCGGCACGCAAATCCTGTAGCTCCTTATCCAATTGCAGATTCGCATCTTGCTGCTCCTTCGCGCTGCGCACGCGTGCACAGCGCAACTTATATTGCTCGAAATTGTGGCGTATCTCATCCATTGAATGCTCCATTGGATCAATCAGTTCGTCAGCCATTTAGCCAAAATTATTCAATTTAAATCTATGTGAACAGCATGTTGTTAGACGTTTTCTACAATTCAGTTGAAATCATTATTTTCGTTTGTTTGTGTTTTGTGTACTGTGATTTGTTTTTAAATGTAGTCAAGAGTTTGATGAATTATTGATTTTCAATGGAAGTTCAGGGTTAGGCTCGTATTATTAGATATGCATGAGGGGGGGTGGGCTGGGCCTATGAGAAAATTTGCCAACTTGCGCCAGCTGCTGCTGCCGCCAAACAGCTGCTCATTTCTTTTGCAAACTTCGAGGCAAACTGTATTCGACACAGAACGAATCAGTGCAGTGGTCAGGCGTGCAGTCGGGGCAGGCGCTGGCACAGTCCATCCGGCATTGTTACTTAATCGAGGTCTTGACATTGTTTCGTGCTGCTTTTTATTTTATTTTAAACCGTTGCTTTTGTTTGTTTCTTTATTGCATTTGCAGGCCATGTTGGATCATATCAAACACTCAATTGTTAGTCTACAAATTGCCAAAAATATGGCGCACCCCATCAACGGCATTTACAATGGCCCCACAATAGCAACGGCATCAACGGGCATCATGATGGCATCGCCGGGCAGCGGCGGAGACGACGGCGGCGTCGGCGTTGGCTCTGCCGGCGGCAGCAGCAGCAGCGGTGGCAGCGGCATCGGCGACAAGGCAAACGAGGCCCATTTGTCGCTCAAGAACGAGCTGGCCGGCGACGATGAGGATGATTCAGCAACGGAAAACGGTAAATGTCATCCAAGTGTTTCTTTTTTCAAATTTGACTATTTACACATGAAATTATCATGGGGTATATTAGATCTCTTAAGCGATTTGCAATTATCTTATTTCTTTGTTTATGCATGAGTGTATAACTGCCTGATAAGCTTTTTATATGCAGAAGAACTCTTGTCTATCAAACATATATATAAAGATAATTACAAATATAATTATTTGTGTTATTTTTAGAATATACTCTATCAATTTCCTTTTACTTTTCTTTTAATTATAAAATATAATTTGAACATCTGTTTATTCAAGTCAACAAAATTATAGGGTATTCAAAGCTCTGTCATCTCAGTGTAAGTTCTTTGCTATTCGATATGTATGTATGTAAAGCTTGTAAACAAAATATGGCATTTCGAGATTCAGGGTCACACTCCCATACACAGACACACACGCACACATACATGCATGTATGCATATAAAAGCTTGCATGCATGTGCATGTCCCAAGTGGGCTGTTTATGAGTTTGGTAATCGATGAATTGGCAATTCGAATTTGAGTGAAATGCAATTGATTAATAGATATTCATATTTGTTTCGTTTGTCTGATTGCAGCGACCACAGCGCCACTGGGACTGGTCGTACCTGAGACCTCGTATTCGAGCAGTGAGGGTGAAGATGACTTTTACGATGCCTATGATGATCCGTTCACCAGTCTGGGCAATTCACCAATTGGCTGGTAAGTGTGTGTGTAAACTAAACAACAGTTAGCTGCTAGTGTTGCCATGTGAACAGATGCCGGTTCCCTCCATGAGTACAACTGCATTTAAATGCACAAATGCATACATACATACACATGAACATATGTATGTTCGTGTGTGTGCTTATATTTATTTAAATATCTGTATTCGTGTTTTTTAGTTTGTATTTTAAACTGCGCATGCGCAATGCAACTGCAGCACAGGTATCACACAGACAAACACAAATACATTTACATATTGATGTATATGTATGTGTGTGTGTGTAGTATTTAAGTTGGTCAGTCGCCTGTAAAGCATTTATGCAATATTGCAAGTAGCAGCGTCAGCCGATTTGGCAACGCCAACACGTCACAGCTGACGTACGGTTGTTGTTGCCGTCGTCGTCGTCGTTGTCGTCGTCCACAGTTCAACTGAACTAAGTTCAGGCCTCCGGGGTACGTCGTGCAATTTACGATTTCGTCCTGTCAGTTTGTAGTTGCGTTCGTCGCTGACTGTTGACTGTTCGCCTTTGCTCATTGTTTGTTTTTTTGGTTTCGTTTAACATGGCGAAATGCTCACAGGTTCTGCTTTGATTTATGTTTCTGTGTGACTGTGTGTGTGTGTGTAAATGTGTTTTGTTAGCGTGCATGTGTGTGTAATATGTATGTTTAAGCTGTTTAATTTGTTGCGCACAGCTGGCGCCGCAAAGTATGCAAAACAAAAGTTTGCTCTCGCCATATTAAAGACTTGAATGCACCTTAAACTGAGTTCGCAACCGCATCGCCAGTGTTGCCATGTTTAAGAAGTGGGTACGACGCGTAAGCCTAAGGTAAGCACCACTTGCAAATCTATTTGTGTGCGTGTCTGTGTGTGTGTGTGTGTATGTGTATGTGTGAGTGAGTGAGCTTGTGTGTTAATGTGTCCATTCGTCCATCTGTTTTATAAATTGTAAATGAGCCAAGGCACGTACTGGGAGAGAAAAGAGAGAAATAATGAGCCAAGGAGAGGAAGACATGACCAAGGCTGACATCATTTAAAGATTCAAATTTGGGCAATTCATAAATTATGCATGGAACGTTCAGCTCATCCAGATCCTTTGCAGAATACTAATCAACAAGTCTTTAATTAACTCTGCAGCACTACGCGAGGCTTTGTGGAGACATCGCCCACACACGAAAAACCGCCGGACAGCATCGATTTAGCCGGAACAACACCAAAACCAAGTGGTGCAGCTACAACAACAAAAACAACAACAGTAACTGAAGTTGATGAGACCGGATCAAGCAAAGTGCCCAGCTCTCGGTCATCAAGCTATGACAATGGCATCGACTATGATGCTCTGTACGAGGAGGAGGAAGAGATGGACCTCAGCATGGAGGCGCATGGCTCAATGATAACGCATCTGTTATCCCAGGTGAAGATTGGCATGGATCTCACCAAGGTGGTGCTGCCCACATTCATATTGGAACGCCGCTCTCTGCTCGAAATGTATGCCGACTATTTTGCCCATCCCGATCTGTTTCTCAAGTAAGTTTAATATTGATTCATATAGAAATATATAAATGTATGTATATGAATCTCTTTTAGAATCTCAGAGCTAGATGACCCACGTGATCGCATCGTCCAGGTTTGTCGTTGGTATCTGAGCGCTTATCATGCGGGCCGTAAAAGCGCGGTGGCCAAAAAGCCCTACAACCCCATACTGGGCGAAGTATTTCAGTGCCATTGGGATATTCCAGGTAATCAACGGGAAAACAGAAAATGTTGTTGGGCTTTTATACTTTTTCTCTATGTTGCAGGTGAAACCCAAAATGAAAAGGAAGTACGAGATGGTCCTGTGCCTTGGTGCCGGCGGGATCAGCTAACCTTCTTAGCCGAGCAGGTGTCGCATCATCCGCCAAGTGGGTTACAGTTCATAAAGCAGCCAACGTTAGCTCCAATTAATTGCCCGTGTTTCTATTCACCACAGTTTCAGCCTTTTATGCCGAGCATTATAATAAGAAGATAACATTTACTGCTCACGTCTGGACAAAATCGAAATTCCTTGGCCTGTCCATTGGCGTGCACAATATCGGCGAGGGCGTCGTAACCCTAGTGGATCGCAGCGAGGAGTACATTGTAACGTTCCCCAATGGTTATGGCAGGTTAGTGCAAACAAATCAGTAATGAAGATAATGAATAATTAGTAATCCTAATCATTTCTTAGGTCTATTTTAACTGTGCCTTGGATTGAGCTGGGCGGCTCAGTTGAAATCAAATGCCCACAGACGGGCTACTATGCCAACGTAGAGTTTCTTACAAAGCCATTCTATGGCGGCAAGCGTAACAAAGTTAGCGCCGAGGTGCGTTCCTAATAATGAATAATTATTCTATTGTGTAAAATGTGTTATTTAACTTCTCAGATTTATTCGCCCAATGACAAAAAGCCATTTGTTTCAATTGCCGGCGAGTGGAGCGGCTTAATGGAGGCCAAATGGCACGATAAGAATGTAAGTTGGCAACACGCATGCTGCAAGACAAACAAAGCTAGTATTTCCATATGTAGAGTTGTATGTATATTAACTTATATTGTTATATGTTGTTATCCTTCTCTGTACCAATGCGCCTAAAACGCTGCAAGAATCAACCCTACGCGTTGGCAGCTACATCTATCTATATCTATATGTCTACCTATCCACCTGTCTACCTTTTTAACCTGCTCCAATTTACTTTTTGCGATACTTGTACTTTTCTCTTAAATAGTTTGGGACCACATTTTCCTGTGTGTATTTACTTTGTTTATCTAGAAAATTAAACCATACTCTAAACTCTGCCTGCCTGCCCACGTTTTCAATTCAATGCCCACTTCGTCATATTGTTGTGTAGATGCTGTATCTATCAATCTATCTATCTATCTATCTGTGTGTGTGTGCCTGTGTATTTTTGGTTCGTTCAAATGCTTAAATCCACGTGCATCTTTAATTTTCTAGAAAACTGAAGTATTCGTCGACGTAAATCGCATACCCATATTTAAGAAACAAGTTCGACCAATCGTTGAGCAGGATGAATATGAATCGCGACGTGTTTGGAAGGAAGTGACTGCGGGACTCAAGTAAAATTCATATTTCTATACATAATTAACGAGACGCATTGATTTGATGATTTGCCCTTTTATTCTTATATATTTTAATGATATTTTAATTTAAAATAGATTCAATGACATCGAGCGCGCGACTAATGCCAAATTTGTTGTGGAACAGCAGCAGCGCGATCAGGCAAAAGTGCGCAAGGAATACGACTTGGCTTGGGAGCATAAAGTAAATTTAATGAAATATATATATATCGTTATTGTATACTTATTAATTTGCAGCACTTCAAACCTGTGGGCGATAATTGGATATATACAAAGCCGCTGAGTCAGCGCATGTATTTGCAGGAAAAGGAGGCCAAAAGATAATGTACGAATGGGCAGCAGCTGAAGCGAGAAGTAGCAAACGCCAACAGCAATGTTTACACACACACATATATCAATATATGTTCTATGTATCGATATATGTGATTCATATCAAGTTTAAGAAGCCTCAACTATTGTATAATTTCCACAAGTGCGCAAATCCCAGACACAAAAAAAAAACACTGACGATGATACAACGTAACATATGCAGGAAACTTAATGTTTTACAGTATATAATGAATTATGAGATATGAGTTAAGCGTTAGGCGTTAAGCGATAAGAAACAAACATCTAGTGTCCGATTAATGATTGTAAATAGTTTATACATACATACATACAAACACACACTTCGAAAGTGATGAAGCGAACGCCAAGTTAAGTAGACAGTTAAAGGAACAACAACAAACAATATTTGAACGACACAACGTAAGATGTTTTTAGGTGCATGCAATGGTTGAAATTTAATGAATCTAATATAAACTGCAATAACTAATTAATTATACAGAGCAAACACTTTAATAGAATAGTCCCTACGCAAAAAAAAAAAAAAAATACTCGTATAAAGCAACATATTATTAATAACATACATATGTACTAGCGTGTTTCAAAGGCAATCGCAGTAAACTGCAAAACAAAGAACACCTAAAAACAAAATACCTTTTACAAAATATAAAATTAACACGATCACACCACACACACACATACGACACATAATGCGATATGTATTTAAAAGAAGTGAAAAAAACGTTGTAGATTACCGAAAAGAAAAAAGAAAAAAAATATTAGAGACTTAAGCATAGAAATTCTATTTTTTAAATAAAAGACTCTAATAGATGAAAATACAATACAACAGATATCTAATAGATACATACTATTAATAATTAATTCCTGTTTTCAAAACTTTAAAAGCAAACTGCACAATTGATTTTGTCAAATAAAACAATTAAAATTAACCTAAGTATTATATATTCATAAAATCTTTTATTTTTTTTTTTCGTTTATTCCATTGTCACAATAATAAAGATGAAAGCTTTACTTATACAAAAAACACACCTGCAGCCAGAAATCCAACGAATTGCCTGTATAAAAGCAAAGCAAAGCTAAATATGAAATATCAATTTATTGTATTTAATCAATAGTTAGCATATAATTTAGTTGGCATTTGCCAACATTTCAACAATCACACGGCAAAGCAATTTTTTTCTTTGTAAACTACCGAATACTCTCACGCAAAGTTAACGCAAAATGAAACGAATAAAGAATATTACGCTTTTAAAACTGTTGAAAATAATCAATTATACAAAACTATATAGAATATCCAATGCAGACAGGCCTCATAGATAAAAAAATATAAAAAAGAAAAAAAAAATGAATTCTACTTACGAATGAAAGCAATATATACATATATTTTTACGAATTTCTTTAGAAGTTAAACAAGAATAATACACACACCGCCTAGAATTTAATACAGCCATTATACTTATATTGCAAAATGAAACTTGTTACTACTGCAAATAAATAAAATTCTTGAATTTTGAAACTTTGTAACTTGGCGGGCGCAAGAATCGTATTCATTTGAACCTAATTTGAGAGAGGTGGCAACGCCAGGCATTTTGACATTTGTTAGTGATGCCAGCCAATTCATAAAATTGACGTGGCTCTAAATTTTAGTGTTTAGGTGTATTAAGAGGCTGAAATTGCAATGCGAAAACTTTTGCACGCAATTGGTCCATTAAATTAAACGGTAAATCGGTGCTGGAACGGATTTCAAATAGTACCAAAAAGTACGCATCAAGTACATCAGCGAAAACTGCGAAAATCGCTCAGTGAGTAAAAGAGAGAGAGCGAGAGTGATTGTGTGTGCGAGATAGAGGCCGAGGCCCGCAAGGCAGCGCCGTTGTTCATTGTCAGGCTACAAAAAAAAATATATATAATAGAAATTTCGTTTGTTGCGTGCCAATTGGAAAGGAATTGTTAACACAAAGCGCCCCAAACTGCAATAGAAAGAATATATCAGCAGCAGCAGCATTAGGCGAAAACGCAGTGAAAAGTGTGTGTGCATGCTTCACTCAGTCAATTAACGAAAGCAGAGTAAGAAGAAGAGCCAACTACAAAGTGCAAGTGCTGGTCAAGTACACAAAGTGAAACACACAGACACACACATACACACTCACACGTTCCAACGCCCTTTTTCCAACGATCCCATTAGTTTGGCAACAGTGACAACAAGGAAGGTAAGCTTAATAAATGGGAAATGCCTTTCCACTTAGTCAACTGCCCGATGACGTAGAACGACGTCATCAATATAAGCTGATAGAAACGATTTGCTCTTATATTATGCATGCGCATAGTTTGTTTGCCTTATCACATGGCCAATTATCTTTGATAAAGCGTTTCATTTTTGTTGCTTATCAGCAACAGCAACAGATCAGCAGCAGCCACAGCCACAACAGCGACAGCATGCCAAGCTTAAACTCTTGTCCAATGTCGCTTTGTCAGTTCAATAAACGCTTTATCAAGTCCAGCGACTTTATTGAGTCGAATTCATTTCGCTTTTGTTCGCTTTCGCAATGCATGCGCAAATGAAAATCCACGTACACTCTTCCAAAAAGAATCAGAGAAAACAGTTAACTGCGGGCTGTCGAATTTTTAATACACTTACTGAGATGCAGGCAATATGATTTTTGGATCATTTGCCACTAGTGTTGGCAAATTTTAATTAGCAAAATAGAACTAGTTCACGAGTTTTGAGTATGTCAGCTGTTGTCTTGCTAGGGCTTCAGCTAGCTAGATCAATCAGTCAAAAAAGCTAGAAATAGCTACAAATAATTTGAATTGAAATCCAGTTCATTTGTAAAACGCCTAAACTGACGGGAAAATAGCTAAATTGGCAACACTGCCTTTATGTCTTATATTGTTATTTTGCTATCTATATATTCATAAAGGTGAACTTACCTGTATATATAAAAAAGAGTATAAAGGCGATAAAAATTTTGATAAGTTAGGAATATTACTCTGTATATAAAAATACTCATAGTTGCCTAAGGGTTAAAAACTACCTAAGGGCTAACTTCAAAGCTATAGAATTTATGCTCATATAGCTTCAATGTAACATATCTGTTGACAAGTCAATAATATCCTATGTTAGCGTGGAGCTTGACGTCAAGAAATTAAAGAATAAAAATTCGATACGCAAAGTGCAATGCAAATGGCAATTAGTGGCTCTTGCGATGGGCTGCCTGCCGCAGTTACATTGGCTGCTTCGTAATTCGAAATTCAAAAGGTGTATAGAACTAGTACCGTTAGCTTGTTACCTTGGCCACTTACCTACACAAAATCATATAACATTTGTTGTTATTGATTTGCGCTAGATTTATTATTTAACCGAATAACTTGGCAAAATAAACAACTTTTCTTAGATACATAGTATAATTTGGGGAAAATATTGTTAAATATTTATATATTAAAAGTACTTCATATAATAGATATGCCAGCCTATTATAAGAGCTACTGTTCTCACTCATTGTCTCGCTTGTTGTTGTTATCTGAGCACGTTTGACAGCGATTATGCTAAGTGTTGAGTCAACTATTTCTGGTTTGCCATTGAATTGATAAGATAAGGCAACAACAACAACAGCAACAAAATGAACTGTTCTTCAATTGCTACGGCCTTCACGTACAGGCCTAACACCTCAATTCGTTGCCATTGATATATGTTAACCGGCTTTGCACGGCCATATATTTAGGACGTTGAAACAATCTGTATTAGAATATTTAACTTAAGCTTATCTCAAAATACGCTTAAGACAAAGCTTTAGTAAGTCAGCATTCAGTCAATCAATCAATCTTCGTACAACAATCAACTAATTCTTCTTCTTCTACCTTTCTTTTTAGCTGCATTCCATGAATTAGCAGAATGTCAGCATACAATACAAACTTTGTGCCAGCCGCGCCAAATGGCAGCTTGGTAAATGGTCAGCAACAGCAGCAGCAGCAACAACAACTGCAACAGCAGCAGCAGCAACAACTACAACAACAGCAACAACTTTACATGCAACAGCAGCAGCAGTCGTTGCCGTCGCAGCCACCGCCGCCGCAGCAAAACTCCTTACCCCCTCAAAAGCCACTGAATCAATTCCAGCAACAGCCAACGCAGTATCCCATAAATGCCACGCCCACTGGCAACGCTCAGTTACCGTCGCCGGCGCCGCCTCAATTTAATAGCAATGTGATGAGCAAGTTTTTGCCAGCAGCTTTGAGCAATGGTCCAGCAGCAGCGACAACAACTGCGCCGCTACCTTTCAGCAATCTGCCCGCACATCTGCGTCCACCCACGCTGAACGGACCCACACCTGTCGCTTCCGCTACAACAGTAGCAGCAGCATCAGCAGCATCGACACCTGTTACCAATGGCAGCAATGGCGCCCTGAGCGCCAACTCCTCACGCACGGCATCGCCTGGCTTGATCAATGCTGAATTGGGCGGCACACAAAAAGTGGTGCCACCCAGGCCGCAGTATGTGACGAGTCCGGTGGGCAGCTATGTGAAGCAAGTGGCTTCACCGATGTCTGCAGTTGTCGTACAGCAGCACTCGTTCACTGGCCAATTGCCGCCCACGTTAGCGGCTTCAGGCACGATGACCCCGCAGCTGCCCAGCAGTCAGATAGGCGCCCCAACGCTGACAACACCACCACAACAACAGCAACAACAGCCAGCCAGCCAAGTGTCCAACCTGACTAGCAGTATGCAGAACATGAGCATGAACATGAATCCCATAAACGGGCCCAGTTCGGGGCAATCCTTGGGGCGTAAGGATTACCGCGGCGTTGCCACCAGTTTGTCTAGCTCTGCGCAGCAATTGCATACGAGTAGTGCGAATACTTTGCTGGCATCGAGTGGACCGGCGCCTAGTCTGCCAAATCCTATGGCTGTGCCCTTCAATGCCAACACTGCGCCCAGCAACAAGAGTCCGGCGAGTGTGTTTGGCAGCATGGCGGCAACAACACCCAAACTGGCCGCCAGGCCAATGCCACCAACTGAGCAGAAATTGCCATACGGCATACCAGCGCCGGCAGCCGGTGGCTCCGAGCCAAACAACAATGCACCGCGTGCAGCGCAGCCAGCAATGCCGCCAACAGCGCAACGACCGCCGCTCTGGCAGCCGGGCAATGCTGCCATGCCCACCAATACCATAGGGAATCCGCAGGGATTTATGCCGCCGCCGCCGCTGCCAACAAGTCAGAATATGCCATCGCAGGTGCAGCTGCCGCCCTTTGGACCGCCACCAACGGCGGAGCGGCAACAGCAGCAGCAACAGCAACAGCAATATCCTCAACAGCAGCAGCAGCAGCCACAACAACCTCCACCACCACAGCAGCAGCAGCAATATCCATATAAGCAAACTTTTCCACCTCAGCAGCAGCAGCAGCAGCAACAGCAGTTACCTGCTCCCGGCATTTTCGGAGCACAACAGCAACAGCATGGCAATGCACCGCTGCAGTATCAGGCGCAGAATGTGCAGCAGCAGCAGCCGCTGAGCGTAGCACAGCAGGGCTTCAGTCGCCTGTGGGGTCAAGACACCATTGATCTGATGCAAAACAGGCATATTCTATCGCCGGCCACGATTGCACCGCCTAAGGTTGTGCTGCACAATCAGTTCCATGAGTCCATCAACTGCAGCGGTAGCATTATACGCTGCACCCTGGCCAAAATCCCAGAAAGCAATTCGCTGCTGCAAAAGTCACGTCTGCCTCTGGGCATTGTCATTCATCCATTTCGTGACGTTAACGTAAGTTCATGGAATACTTCTCTAAATGTTGGAATTTTTAATATGAGATTGTGTTGTCTGCTCCACAGAGCCTGCCCGTGATACAGTGCGTCAATATTGTGCGTTGCCGCCTGTGCCGCACCTACATCAATCCGTTTGTCTACTTTGTGGACAGCAAAATGTGGAAATGCAATCTCTGCTATCGCGTCAATGAGCGTAAGCTGAAGACTTCAATTAATGAAATGAATGTACTCTAACCTATTCAGATCGTAGTGCCCGAGGACTTCCAGTTTGATCCGGCTACAAAGACGTACGGTGATGTGACGCGACGGCCCGAGGTGCGGTCCAGCACTATTGAATTCATAGCGCCATCGGAGTACATGTTGCGTCCACCGCAGCCGGCTATGTATTTGTTCCTGTTCGATGTGTCGATCATAGCGCAACAGAGCGGCTATCTGGAGACAGCCTGCTCGGTGCTGAATCGCCATTTGGACGAGATGCCGGGCGATGCGCGCACCCAAGTTGGTTTCTTATGCTACGATAGCTTTGTGCACTTCTATAGCATGGCCGAGGGCCTGAATCAGCCGCACGAGATGACGTTGCTGGACATTGATGATCCCTTCCTGCCGCGCCCAGACAGTCTGTTGGTCAATCTCAAGGAGTGCAAGGAACTGGTAAGGGATCTGCTTAAGCAGCTGCCCAAACGTTTTGCTCACACCCACGATCCTGGATCGGCGCTGGGCGCGGCCCTCCAGGTGGCCTTCAAGCTGATGGTAAGTCCATTTAACTGCAGCTAACAAGTGGAGCAGCTAATCTGAATAATTTTTGACTTTGTTGCTATTTACAGCAAGCGTCGGGCGGACGCATAACGGTATTTCAATCGTGCCTTCCCAACAAGGGACCCGGAGCGCTGGAAGCGCGCGAAGATCCCAACAATCGTTCGGCCAAAGACGTAGCGCATCTGAATCCAGCAACAGATTTCTACAAACGTTTCGCCCTGGAGTGCTCCGGCTATCAGATTGCAGTCGATCTGTTTCTGATGAATCAACAGTATAGCGATATGGCCACCATATGTTAGTGTGCTTCAATGCGATCTTTCGATGCGCTAACTAATCAAATCTTAATGTTACAGCCGGCGTTAGTAAACACAGCGGTGGTTGTGTGCATCACTTTCCCCTGTTCCAGAAGACCAAACAGCATATGGTGGACTCGTTTAAGCAGTGCTTTAAACGCTATCTCACCCGCAAGATTGGCTTCGAGGCTGTGATGCGTTTACGTTGTACGCGCGGCCTGCAGGTGCACACATTCCATGGCAACTTCTTTGTGCGCAGCACGGATCTATTGTCGCTGCCCAATGTTAATCCGGATGCTGGCTATGGCATGCAAATATCGTACGAGGAGAGCCTGACCGATGTGAAGACGATTTGCTTCCAGGCCGCGCTGCTCTATACGAACAGCGAGGGTGAACGACGCATACGTGTCCATACCATATGTCTACCGGTGACTGCTTCCCTGCCCGAGGTAATGCATTCAGCTGACTCGGAAGCCATTATTGGATTGCTCTCCAAAATGGCCGTGGATCGTTCGACAGCGTCAAATCTATCGGATGCAAGGGATGCCTTTATCAATGCGACCATCGACGTGTTCAATGCATTTAAGATTGCACAAAATCTTCCCTCCGGCCAGAGTGGTCAATTGATAGCACCACGTAGCTTGGCCCTGCTGCCGCTTTACATTCTGGCGCTGCTCAAGCATGTAAGCTTTATCCATTAACAAAGCAATTTGTTGTTAATTAATTGTTGTAACTTTATATTTGTAGCCCGCTTTTCGCGTGGGCACCAGCACGCGTCTGGATGATCGTGTCTTTGCCATGGACAACATGAAAACGTTGCCACTGGACCAGCTCATGAAGTACATCTATCCCGAGCTGTACAAAATCGATGCACTCGTCTATCATGTACGCAACTCTAACATAAACGTGACGCAGGACGAAGATTATGATGATGACGAGCTGCTGCCGGAGATGCAACGTCTTCAACTATCTGCGGAACAGTAAGATTTCGGCTTTAAGAGAATCTTTTGAACTTTTTTGCTAACTGATATATTTGTATCTTTCAGTCTGGATTCGCGTTCCATATTCCTGATGGATTGCGGCACGCTGATAATGCTCTATGTGGGTCTAAATGTGCCTACTGATGTGCTGGAAGCTTTGCTGGGTAAGTCGAATACAAAATCAATTAATAATTTCACAAATTAATCATTCCCGTGCGCAGGCATAAGGTCGACGGCGGAACTACCCGATTATGTATATGGTTTGCCCAACGTTGTCAGCGCCGAGAGCGATGCCCTGAAACGTTTTATATTGCGTCTGAATTACGATAAGCCCTACTCGCCTCTAGTGCAAATTATCAGGTATGTTTAATGCAATCAAATTAAACTGAAATTTGCACTCTAATAATGCTGTTTTGCAGGGATACGAGCACGGCTAAGGCGCAGTTTATTGAGAGATTAACGGACGATCGTAGTGAATCTAGTTTGTCATATTATGAATTTTTGCAACACATTCGGGCTCAGGTTAAATAGTACATAAGTCGTAAATCCTACTACTATTGTATACAACATAAATACGAGTTTCTTCGAACTTAAAAAAACAAAAACAAAAATTATAACTCTGGTGACTAAAGATAGGCAGGCAGGCAGGCGGCAGCCAAACAAGGCCAGGCGGGAGATGCTGCAACCAGCTAAGTTTCACTTTAAAAACATTCACACAGCCCCCTCCCCGATACAAAGATATGTGCATAAGACAAGTAAACATGTGAATGTGTTAAATATATTAAATAGAACTAAGTAACATCTAGAGTTCGGAAAAAAGGCGAAAAAGAAGTTGGTAAAACACACATCAAATAGCTGTCGCCCGCGGTATAGATAATTTATAAAGTGCAAGTATTTATTTATTTGTTGATTTTTTTGCACTGAAAAAAAAAAATATATATATATAACACATTTATATATATATATATAACACATTTTGAAAATAATTTACAATTTCAATAAAAACAATGAAAGGGCAAAAAGCTGTCACAATATATACATACATATATATATATATATATATATATTTTAGTTCTCGTAGCCTGCAAATACTAGTTAGAAGAGCGATGAGCATAGTTATTTATTATAGCAATCAATCCAAATTGTATATTGTTTTTAGTCACATGTGCTTTGCGTTTCCAAAAAACAAAGCCTTGAATTATACAAAACAAAACAAAACAAAACAAAAAAAAACGTAATTTTCCTTCTATTTCTGTTACCCACTCTTAACACTTAGTTTCTTGCTTGTTATTGCATTGATTTTTGCCTTTGCCTCAGCTGTTTTTCATAGTATTTATTTTCCAAATAATAATTTTATATAGTTATCGATAAGGTATTGGATTGACATAACGACGGTAGTATACGGACGGTAGTAGTTCGTTATAACGTATGTAGTTAGCCAACTTATATTTCAATGTTTGTGCTGGGAACAGTAGGTATATTTGACTGGCATTGTGTGCGAATGCAATTGGACTGCTTAAAAAAAAAATAAACGTTTGTCTTAAGCTTAAAACAAGTAGATATACTTGAGATATCTATCTATATACATATATTTACTATGCGTAATAACAAAAGACAAAAAACTGAAATTGCAACTCAAGGTATTTCGAGAAAACACGCATGCAAAACACATTTTGTACGATTCAAGGAATTGCAAATAATCAATTGAGTTTATTGAAATGTATTTAACAACCGAGCGAAATAAATATACATATGTTGTACTATAAACTATAAATTATATACCATACACATAGAAGGCAAAAATAAAATTTTAAATAAAGCAAAAACCAATTCTCTCGATCTTTATTAAAAATAACGTAACATATTTCATACACACTACTAATATATACATAAACATATATTTAATTCACAAAATAAAACCTTAATTCACTCGATTTTATTTATTTTAGCCTTTTTGCTTAACTTGATTCGCCTTTCAATTGGCTTAATATATTCCGAAGCCTGCTTGATCCAGTTTTCGATTCCATTTGATACCAAATTAAAATCCAAATAACGCTCTATTCAGAGTACATTCTAAAATATATTTTTTGGAGTCATATTTCAGTTGATACTCATGCGAAACAATTCGAAGATTATCAACTTGTTGATATTTGTTGATTATGAATTCCAGCAAACAGTTTTTAGTCATTTCATCGTAATTAGTTAATTAACTAATTGGTTTACTTATATTTATAAAATGCCTATAAATAGGCATCACGATCCAGTCGTAGATTTCTAAATAAAAAAAATAAAAAAATATCCATTGAGTTCGTCATAAATTAGGTAAGGGAAATTTGTAATTACGGATTGAAGAAAGGTGATCGTGGTGCATATTTTTGCTTCGCTGGTCTTACACGCGTGATTATTTTGTGATCCTTGGGTAAGTCAGGCTGCGTTCTGTCATCTCTAACAGTGTGCGCTGATTGCATGTGTTTCTCTAAGTAATTGAGGCTTATGTAAATATTGTTGCATTTATCGCACTTGAATCGATTGCCAGATTCGATTCCTTTTTTGATCAGATGTGTTCCATGAAAGCGCGCTATGTGCTTTTCCAACTCTTCTTCGGAGCGTAAGCTTCGGCCGCACACATTACAGTTGAAATATTTGAGTACTATATTTTCAGTGCTTTCTATGGAGTGTTGCTGCAAATGTTGCTGCAGCTCATCGATGTCCGTATAAAGTTGCTGGCACAAGAAACACCTTATGCCAAATTCATTAAAATCCGCTTGCTCGCCTTCCATTTCGGTTTGTGTACTTGAGATGGCAATTTGATTAATCGAGTTCGATAACAATTGTGAGTGCAGCATATCAAATTGTGTCTGCAATGAACCAGTGTTGTTAATCAGTCAATTATGCTATACGCTTATACGCATTAAACTCTTATAATTGTACCAAACTTCCGTGTATTTTGAGCTATATACTGCTGCCACGGCTATGCCAATCAAAGTCCTATATTATATTTATCTCTTATACATTTACAAATACATTGATGATATATTTAGTAATATTATTCTCATGTAACTGCGTATTTAGCAGAACAAATTATTTCGTAGATCTGCTCGCGTCGCTTGGCAGATTATAACTGCGAACGACGACTAACGGAATCGCCTTGCTAAGCGATAAGAACATCTTGAGTAGCTCACTCTGAGATTGTAAATTTGTGTGCTTGTGTGTGTGTGGGCGCGCGCGCGTTTTGTGTAGAATATGAGTAAAATGTACAAAAATGTGTAGCTAAAAATCGTAAAAAGGAAATCTTTCAATGACACTTGAAATTTTGGTGTGAACCATAGGGGTTCTCTTCTATTTTACCAGGCAAATAAGTAGACATAATTGTAACAGTATATATATGTATGTATGTATGTACATGTATACATACATTGCATTTCAGTCTCTTTTGAAGTATCATATTATTGTGGAAAGTGCATTTCAGCATTTTGCTCGCGGGAAGAATTTCTTTTAACGTAAAACTAGAATACGGTATGTACATATGTATGTATGTAAGCACATACGTATGTATGTATGTATGTACATACGTACAGCTGCGGTCATAAAAATAGTAGTGCGACTGAAAAGTTGGTTAGTAATATTTTGTGATAAACATATTTATTTTGAAAATAATTTTAAAAGAGTAATAAAATTAACATATATCTATTTATATACATACAAATACATGGTTTGCATAGTCCCACTACTGCAGTTGCACTACTATATTTATGACCACAGCTGTTTGTATGTATGTATGTGTGTTTATTTATCTATTTTTGTGAATTCGCTTTGTGTGTCTGTTTGAAAGTACATACATATGTACATTCATATGTACTACATATGTACATTCATGTGTACTACATATGTACATTCATATGTACTACATATGTACATACATGTACTACATATACAAAGAAATATCTCTGCACACAGTTAATTCACATACAGATTCAGGTATTATATGTATATCTACAAACATACATATGTACATACATATGTATGTAGTTAACTAGATACAAAAATACTTAGCTAACTAGATAAAATGGATATACATGTGTATACATACATACATACATATGTGCTATTTACTTAGGCTAGGTCTCTACGTCCTTGAAATTATACATACATATATGTATGTAACTTTGTTTCGTAATATTGTTAAGGCACCTACGTACCTTCTACTACCTTCCTTATACATACGCATTGCATCGCATGCAGCTTCTGTCCAGCTTACATATGCGTTGTAACTGCCTGAGAATTCGGGTAAAGAAAGACGTCGCAACGAATTGTTTCATTGATTGTAGTAGCCCTAAATTATTGTTCGTTATTGGATGATAATGTTAATTGTGATCTTAATTGTGCCATTTGTTCTTGAAGTGATCTAGTTTGATTAACAATCAGTTGAGCTACCAAATCTGCTGTTAAATGATTAGCCATTTTTAAAGTGCAGCTATTTACTTATAATTTTTCAAAATTTTCAATTAAATCGTCCAGGTTAGTACAATATATATATATATATATATATATATATATATATATATATATATATATAAAAAAATCTTCTTAACATAGTACAAGAATATTTTTGTACAAAAAGAATTAATTGTATTTGCGATGGCTCACGTAAATGGTGTCTTCTTTGATGGTTGATGAATGTAGAGTCACCTGAGTCTTCCTTCCTTCCTTCTAAGTTGGATGTTTTTTGTTTGGTTACACAAGTCTAGTTGTTGTTATTACAGCACAATTGTTCTGCACTGATTCAGTTCTTGAGACGTTTTTTATATTCGCCTCTTTTACACACAATATTTTCTTTATTGAAAATGTTTGATGTATTTTTGAGTTCTTGCGACGTTTTTTATATTCGTCTCTCGTTTGAGTTTAACTTTGACACTTTTTGATTAACTTGCGAGAACACTAAAAGTTTTTTATTTTCTTTTAATGTGTTTTTAATTTAACGCAAGCCCCACGTTGGGCGCCAATTAACCAATTTGCTTTGTCGAACGAAGTGTTCTTTTATTAAACTCCAAACTAGAACTAAAGTGCAAAAGTGATCTTATGCTGCAAGTCAGCTTTGTTTATGCTAAAGCTTCTTATGACAAAGCTTCAAAGCTTGAAAGCTCATGAGAGTGGCTTACGTAATCGGGATCAGAACTGTAAAAAAAATTATGTTTATATTAAAGCTGGAATAGCTTATGCAGCGTTGCAGCGTCTGGGAAGATTTGCGCATAGAAAACTTTTTGCTTATATTTTGTGTTTATATTGAAGCTATAGTTCAGTGGCTTGAAAACGGATGCTGAGTGCTTTATGTTATGATTACTATAGCTATGTTTACAGCTAGAAAGAGCGAGTTAAGCAATTTGAAACTTGTTTATATTTTCAATAAGTTTCACTCAAGTGGCTGGGTGATAACTTGTATGTATGTACATATGCACAAAAAAAAACATGTAAATGTTTCTTATTTTGGAAATGGTCACTCGGACGAAGAGTATAGTTTGCGCATGCGCGGCAAGATCATTCGGATATTCCAGCTTGATCCTATAAGCACACATACATACATATGTGCATATATGTTCGTATACATTTTAATATTCCTTTCAATTTTGTTTTCAAAATAGATTTTTCACAGCATTTCAGTCGCACTACTATTTTTATGACCACAACTGTATACGCACATACATACATACATGTATGTATGTCTGTATGTATGTATGTATTTCTTGAGCAAGAGAAGCATTTCGTGGTTGCTTTTATCTTAAAAACTTAATTTAGGATTTAAAATAATATAAAAACTAAAAGATAAAATAATTTCTAAAGGTATATAATTTTTATGTTTCGGTAACTTTTCAATAATATAGAAATTAATTGCCAGAATTTGTCGAAGAATTAGTGTATCCCATATAAATATGATATGATTGTCATATGACTCATCAAAATTTTGTTATATTTCAATATAATTACTCCCTAAAATCAGCTAAAAACTTGCAGTTTTTCTTTTATTTTTATTGAGTTAAAACATCACATCGATTTCGATTTGCTTATTGTTCTAACACATGATTGACAACTAGACGGCTATAGCGATTATATCTGTTATAAATTCATTTGTTCTGTTTCGTTCTTAGCTACATACGTATATTCAATACAAATGGAATTTTGACTAAAATATATATATATGTATTTATATTTTTAATATACATACATATTATATATTGGACATCTATAAAGAATTTGCATTGTGCTTATGAGTAAAGTAGAAACGCGTGTTTCATTTATCACTAAACATATGCTGCATAACGAAAGTTATTTGCACAGACTTTGAGATTCGGGTGATATATATATACATACATACACATACACATACTTATGTATATGTAGTTATTAAAGATAGATTTCGCTCTGCCGTCGCAGCGCCTGTTGCTGCTCTGTTGAGGCTCAGCTCTCAACTGAACGCGCTTAGGCTGGGAATGGAATATTTATAGCCGTATAGCTATATGTTCGAGCTTCCTTTTCTATATAAAGTCCAACGAATTGTGTTTTCACGAATGAAGCATAATTTAAAAATGGACGATAGCGGAGTAGTCTTATCAGGTAATTTGTTTAATTATCAATACTATATAGACAGACGTCATCTGGGCTGACTAAAAAGACAACACTGAAGATAACCTTAGACTTATTTCACATTTGAATAAAATAAATAAATATATATATGTATATATATGTACATATATATATTCTTTTATATATAAGCATCGTCGTCCACCCAAAGATTTCTGTAAGATAAGGATTTTAATTGAGCTTTTTTTTTATTTTAAATTATAAATTTCTTTGACTTGTTCACTTACGGATTGAAGTAGGGCGAACGCAGTGCATATTTTTGCTTTGTGACAGGTCTCATGCTGGGATATGTTGGCGTGGATGCTGCGGGCGTGGGCGGCAGGTACTTCGAAGCAGACTCTGTGGCCGGACTGTAATTGGCTGCCGCAACGGCATTCAACAGCTTTGTGCTCCACACACAACGCTGCCGCTGCCGCTGCCGCTGCTGGGCACTTGCTTCAGCTGCAGCTGGAGCTGATGGAGCTGGAGCTGGAGCTGGCGTCGACTCCGGCTTTGATGCATATGTGTACGGCTGTTGGCTGTGCTTGTAGAGCATGTGCTTCTGCAGGAATTTCTCGCGCTTGTAACATTTGCGACAGATGTGGCATCTGTATTGCTTTTTGGACCAGGATCTATCAACGCTTTCGCTGGACAGGTGATTTTCTAGCTGCTGCATCTCCAAGGATGCGTTGGAACTGTAGAGTTTCTCGTATGCTTCACAGCTGCCGTGCGTCGATTCCACCTGTTGCCATTGCTGTTGATGTTGCTGTTGTGGTTGAGGCTGCATCTCAACAGTTTCGTTACGATTGTTTGGCTTGGTTGGTGGAAATGGATAGAGATTGGGTGTATCTGTGGCACCTGGCCGCAGGTGTGTGTTCAATTGGTGGGCATGCATGGTCAGGTGGTCGCGCAGTCGTTCGATATCGTTGAATGGCCGCTTGCACAGATAGCAGGGTATGTGCACCACATAGCCCTGGGTGGGGTATGTACAGTTATTCTGCGACAACATGGCCGTCAGGAAGGGCATATTCATCTGCTGTGCGCTCATGTCCAGTGGCGAGAGTGGGGGCGTGGCTAAAAGGGAAGCCATTGCGCCCAAATTCTGATTGGGACTCCAATAAGTGCCGTTAGCTGTCTGCTCGCACGCAGGTGGAACTATGGTGCCCACAAACTCTACATCATCATCGCTTTCATCGTTGTGTAGAGTTGAAGCTGGACTTTTGGGCAGCTCAAATTTCATGTTCAACTGCATTCAAATATCCCAATTATATACAATTATAATTATAATTGTTTTTATTATTATTATTAATATTAATATTATGGACTCTTATTAATTACTTAAATACAATTGCTAAAACTTACAGGTTGATAATTCATTTTATTGAATTCTTATCGCACTGAATTTCTTCAAATCAAATCAGTTCAATTATCGCCACTTCCTTAATTCACCTACATAAACCGCCAAGCTCGAGTTGTGTTCATCTTGACATTTCACAACGAACTGAGCTCGAATCTTTCTGATTTGCTCTCTTATATACTTTACACGCATACAAATATATATATACATACACACACACACACACTTACGCACGGACATGCATGCAGCGCAATAGAAACCACACATATGCATACATATTTACATATTTATGTCTGCACGCATGTACATACATATGTATATGTGTGTGTCGATGATCCCTGACGTGTATTTTGCATAGTTGCTCTGTCCTTCTCTTTATCTGCCTATTCCATTGGCGCACGAACATTAAAAAGACCACACACACAACGCACACACACTAATGCACACGTACAAAAAAATTTGTTATTTTCTCTGCTCTTTGACAAATTTTATTTGTTATTTATTATTTACACAAGCAACAAGTCTAAGATCTTTGGCGCAGCTTTTGTGTGTGCATGCACGCGTGTGTAGATGTAAGTTGATATTTAATAAGGCTCAGCGATAAGCTTTACACAATTTACTTCTGCCTATTTTCACACTCTTCGACAGGTTTGTATGTAGATATGTGTTCGTGTGTGTGTACACATGCACAAATGTATAAGATGTCGAAAATTGTCGACGCGCACAGATTACTTTAGTCTCCACAGACAACATGAAGCTGCTTGCTATGACCTCTATGGGCTTTACACTGCAGCAATTGAGCTGTTTTAGAGCAGGATATATGAAAAGTAAGCGTTTATATGTATGTATGTAAATTATGATGTTACCTAGTTCAGATGTTGTAAAGATAGTTTAACTCCACTGTTGTCCGGTTTAGATGTTATAAAGATGATTCCGCTTTACTTATTATGAAGGTTACGGTGAGCAAATTTTAGATTCCAGCTTATTTATGGATTAGCATTTATTATAAGTTATTCTGCTTTGGCATTTACTGTAAAACAAAGCTAAACTGGACATACATACATATACATATATGCACATATAAATAGTTCATGATCGGCAAGTCGACTCAGCATAGTTCTGATTGTATAAACAAACGCCCGAACGATCGTTCTAAAAACTCTACATAAGGAAACTGATGAGCGCGCGCGAGGGCTGCTCGTTAACTTGTACGCATGTTAACAACTTTAACTCTTCATCGGCACAGCACATATAAAGCAATGCATAGCCTACATTTCAGCGTAACAGGTGAAATTTACATTCACATCAGACTTTTGCAAAACAAATATTAACGAGCAGCTGCAGCAGTGTTGAAAAATGCAACAAAAAAATTAGCCTGTACAAATGATTTATGTGTATGACAATTTAAACTAACTTTTTTTTACATCATTCTGGCTGCTGTGATTTAAACCACTATGCAAATATTATGCCGTTGGCCGACGACGATGCTGTTAGGTCGGCAGCCTCTTTGCTTTTGTGCATGCACAAGCATGTTCGTTTGCTTACGTGTGTGTGTGTGCGTGCATGCATTTGTGTTGTTTGTGAATTGACTTGTCAAAGAGAAACAATAAAGAGCACAATGAATTGCCATTGCGCAGTGACAGATTTCTGTATAAGAGTGAACTTTAAGTGGATGTGACGTCACAATTGCGGTTGCTTGATAACAAGCAATGCTTGAATTATGTAGCGCTCGGGAAATTCCATAATTGAGCAATTTTAAGTAATTAATAATGAATCCTGCATAAAACAGACCCAAATGTGATATTATATTTGAAATTATAAAATAAATCTTTGAAATTATCAATGAAAGCTCATAGCCTTAAAGAACAGCAGCAATAAATATTCCTAATTAAAAATAATCTTAAAACTGCCCCGTTAAAGTCCAGAGAGATAAGCATAAAATATGGTTTTTGGTTTATTTGTTCATATTAAATTTTTTATTTCGCGTGTTTTAGTGTTTCAGACAAAAATTTGTTAAACGAACTAACTACGATTACAATTTAATATATTCAATTAAAATATATTGGTAAATATATGTATATATCCCTATATGCGTATATGTAGAGCTTTTAGGCTAATTGCTTAATAGTTATGGCCGTGTGTGTGTTTTTGTTTCGAATATTTACAGTTTTCTTTAGCCCATTTAAACATTTCGTATGCCTGAGTTTAACGAGAGTTTAAAACAAAATTCCAATGCTCTTAACTATTTACAATATATATTTATATGTATATGTATATGTATATGTATATATAATATTACTATAATATGATGGGTGTAAATTCTAATTAGTCGACTGACGGTAAAATAAAATTAATGATTACATTCTCATTTTGCTTACGCTTTAATTAAACTAAGCTAAGTTATACAATGTGTATGTGTGTGGGTGTTTACTGTAGCTGCATATGCTTGCCTGCCTGCACCTACATAAGAGTATGTATGTATGTACATATACATACGTATGTATGTATGTATGTATGTATGTATAGGAACATGCGCCCTTATATAAAACATATTGCTTATGCTCATGTGCCCTCGAAACAATTCATAAATATGAATGAAAATCAAGCAAAACTAATAAAAATAAAAATCAAAAATAATAAAATACATCAAAATACATTTTTAAACATTTATGTTAATCTATTCCAATGCATGATTCTCTCTCTCTCTCTATCTCTCTCTCTCTGATGATTTCGATTATAAATAAAGTTTTTTTTATAGATGATACTCAGTCAGTGCCAATTCACACAGAATCCCCTCGCGTTGAGTGTGTAACAAAGCTTCCTGGATCGGCTGATATTAGGCATTGCTACTGTTCTGCGCCTGCTGTCGCTGCTGCTCGCTGTATTCTGCAAAGACAATGGAATTACATTAATATTAGGTTCAAGCAAAAACATAAACAAAATGATATAATGGGGCCGGCAGACAGTTGGGTTAGACACAGGTAAGGCGACGCAAGTCGCAACAATCAAAGCGAATTACGAATTACGAATTTGCCAACAGCAAAATCAACAAACAAAGGAACGAGCGAGTGAGCAAGTGTGCGTGTGTATGAGTCTGTGTGTGTGTGTGTGTGTGCAGGTGTGTCTGTGTGCAGGTGTGTCTGTGTGCATTTATGAGCGCCTTATGCCAAATGTTGCGTTTTGCGCTCCAAACAAAATTTGTTAGTTTCTTTAGCCTCACACGAAATAAACTAAATAAAGACAAACAGAATTTGGAATTTTGTTGCTGCAGCACCTACCGAACGTGTGGCTATCAAACAAAATGAAAACCTAGTTTAAAGCCTCTTTTCCCTTTCTTTATTTTGCAGGTGCTCACGCGCGCTCTCGCAGTGCAATGTCTGTGAAATTGACCAGGCAATCGGCTTCGAAAAGTGCTTTCGGATGGGTCGCATTGGTCGGCGCCAATCTCAAGTCGTTGTCAGCTGAGAAGGGCGCCGAAAAGTTAGTTAAGAGTAACCCTCGACTAGGCATATATATATATATATACCATATATACATATATATATATACATACATATATGTATGTACAGCTGTGGTCGTAGAAATAGTAGTGCGACTGTCCAACACACAGATTTTTGAATTTAAATTTCATTAATATAATTAAAATTTTAAAAATAAAATAAAATTTTTAATAATATATATGTTCATTTTAATACTCGTTTCCAATTATTTCCAAAATATTATCACTCGCACTACTATTTTTATGAACACAGCTGTAGTATATACATATGTATATATATATGCATATGTATATATATGTGTGTGTGTGTGTGTGTGTATGTATGTATGTATGCTTACCTAGTACGGCCGCAGTTGCTCTGGCCTTGTCCTTGACTATGTAGCAGGCGGTGATCAGGAAGAAGACGCCGCCCAGCACCTCCACAAAGGTAGTGGAGAAGAGCGAATACTGCAGCGATTCGAATGTGTAAACATCCTCGGCCGACTGCAATGAAACAGTTAGTTGACAAGTCATATATGCCCATAGCTATATACATATGTATGCATGCATGTATGGCTGACTTACCCGGGAGCGCAGTTTCTCGGTGACAGCTTCTGTGGCATTTTCCGCCAACTGCGACATGCTCTTCAGCAGGCCGCTATCCAAGGTTCTGGCATCGGCGAACATTCTCTTCTTAATGGCTGTGGATATCTAAAGTAATTATATATATATATATATATATATATATATATATATATATATTAATAAATCGTTTAGATATATATATCTGTTGTACTTACAGCGCCCACCAGATACGGACTGCCAGCATCTCCCAGTGCGTGCGATGCGAGTATTTGAAAGGCTTCGGCCGTGGAGCGGCGCATTGGCACAACCACGTACTACATAAGGGTTAAGAGTTTGGTATTTTTTAGTATTTCTTCTTTAGCCTTTGCAAACAACAAATCAACAAGCAGTATTATCAACAACAACAACTAGAACAAATTAAGCTTAAGCAGTGCGTGTGTGTGTGTGTTAAGTGCATGCGTGTGTGTGTGTGTGGGTGTATTAAAAGCTCACACCAGATGGCGCCACTAGCGCAAAAGTGTGCGTCACAGCTAATTGGTTCGTGTCACCGCCAATTACATGCAACGCCAATGGGAACTGCTGGTGTGTGTCTGCAGCGTGCGCGCCTGGGAACAGTTCTGTACGCTCGACCGACCGACCGACCGACCGACCAAAACTTGACTGCGGCAAATTGTTGTCTACATTTTGTACAAATTTAACTACTTTAACTGTTTACTGTTATAGGCAAGTGTGAAGTGTGTGCGTGTGCGTGTGTGTTTGCGTGTGTGAGTGCGCATAAATACAAACAAATATCTACTTGAAAGCTTCTGTTTTTTTTTTTTGGCACAGTTTAAAAAACCAACTGAAAATTTCTGCGTGCAGAGCAGGAAGCAAACATTAAGAACATTTAGAACATGCACCGCGTTGCCAAAGCGGAACTGTTCTCAAACTACCAAAAATAGATCAAAAATTAAATAAAAAAAAAAATGTGTAAAATCTGAAACTTGTGGCACAGTTGAAACACTGTGCGACACGTTTGCGGCTTGAAATGAATTTTGAATTTGATTACAGTTGAACCAATATAAAAGTGGAACGTGATAAGTCAAGAAAGAGATAAAGACACATATACATATATTTATATATATAAATTTCTATATGCATAGATATCAAGGGAATTGGAGCTCTAATGAAAACTTTTTGAGGGTTGCAGTTGTCACTTTAGCAGCGCGAGCAACACCCCTCGAGGCCTTTGGTTAATGGGGGATGCTGAGAGAGGGTGACACATACCCTTAGCCATGGAGCCTTACAATGCAAGTGATGGAAGCAATAATAACATCTATTATATAGCCAACGATATGCAGAGTTATGCAGTTCAAGAAATTGCTTTAGAGATGTTTGCCCGCACCCAAGGGCGGACCAGGGACCAGAACCGTTTTATAAATGAATTTGATTAGATTGTGTGTGCCTTAGGACTTTAAGAGTTAAAGGACTTCAGGACTTTTAGGCTTTGCCTTGTGCTAAAGGACTTTAAGAAGATTAGAGTACAGCCAACCACCATTAGACTTGTTTAGGCTAGAGATTCTAGCAGAGTTACCAACACCAGAAAGCAAGATGACAACTGAGATGACATAAATATGAGAGTTTCCTATTACAGACATGCCTCACTCTCTAGATCTAAAAGTCGATTTACTATTTAAAGCTTTTATCTAAATAAATGTTATATATAATTTCTATTAATCTGTCATATACAAAAGAGAAACTATTTGAAACTGATTTAGCATAGCCATGAGAACTATAAATTATCACAATTCTACTGGTTCATAGAGTAAAATGGAGTATATTGGTTTTGTGCATGTCTTTCTGGCTGTCCGCCCGCCTAGCGTCTTGCCATTTGGATTAAATACGCGTTAGAGAATTCCCCAGAACAAAATCATAGTTTATATAGCATCGCCTAAAGCAAGCGTAACAAATTGGCAGAGCTCTATATATACTCAAGTTTTTATGCTAAAAGCTGTTAATTTACAGAGTTCCTCTTGATCTACTCTATTGATATTGTCTATGTACACATGTGCCTCTTGTGGGCGTGGCATATCAGATAAAGACTATAACCAACACAGTTATATAACTTCAAAATCAGGCAGTATAATGCAGTCAGTTGGCGCCTGGCTAACTGTTCGCTAGTTTATATACATATATATCTAAATATATACAGCTGTGGTCATAGAAATAGTAGTGCAGCTGAAATGCGATAAACATAATTATTTTGTAAGCAATTTATATACATATACTTAGCTATATATAAATGTGAATTTTAATATTCATCTCAAATTGTTCTCAATATAATTAAGTTTATCAGAACATTTCACTCGCACTACTATTTTAATGAGCACAGCTAGCTGTATGTGCATACAAATCTATCGAAAAGACAGCCACGATAGATACATACATATGTAGTTATACATAAATATACATATATATATATAATATATATAAATAAACAAGTATAAATATATTTATTATATATACAATATATATTTATATATATACCGTCTATCTGCTCGATTTTCATACCCATATTCAATGTCTCGTGTCGCGTCCTTATCAAGTATCAGATTAACTTTTGAACTGGTCTAGAAAGCACACTGAAACTGATCTATTATATATACATATATGCCAGATGCTAAAAGGGAATATAAGAGTTTATAAATGTCTTATATTGATGTCTTATACTTGTGATGAAGATGAAATGTTTGCGAATAAAATCAACTCTAGCTTAAAGACTATAACACAAAATACAGATATTTATGTATATACAAAGCAGAGTGTGTGTAGGTGTGTATGTGTGTGTGTGTGTGTGTGTGTGTGTGTGTGTGTGTGTGTCTGTGTGTGTGTGTTTTGTATTACAACAGTAAAAAGTTAATAAATTGAGATCAATCGAAACATAAGACTAAAGAATTACATTACAAATTGTGCAAAATTATATAAAAAGTCAAAGAGAATAGATAAAGATAAACAGCAATTATCTGTTCTGTTATCTAGTATCTATTAGCAATTATGATTTGTGTGGTTACTACGAATTAAGTTTAAGTTTTTGTGTTGCAAGACGAGACGGGACGAGCCGAGCCGAGCCGAGCCGAGCCGTTTTCCACGCCCGATTCTTGATTCTTACCAGCAAAATGTCCGCAACAATTGCCCAGTTCAAGTTTAAAGCCACTTGGCCAAAAAACATTAACGTATATGCGGCGACCGTGTGCTTGGAGATGATCAGACAGGCGGCGGTCAGCAGCGGGGCGCTGAGCAGCAGGCCGACGGCGCAGATGACGGGATCGGCGGTCGGATAGCGTTTCTTTAGTGCTGTCGACAGAACAGAGCCCAGTGGCACGCCCACCAGCCCGGCGATCATTGTAATTAGCCCGAATACAAAGGACACACTGAATATGCAATTTGTTTTTGTTTTTGTTTTTTTTTTTTGTGGGCCAGGTTAAAAGGGAGGGCAGGAGCAAAGGAAGGTAGCAGAAAGAAAAGTTTTTGGTTAGCAAATTTGGCAAACTGAAAGAGGCTTAGGCTTATTAGTTGTTCTAGTTGTTCTAGTTATTGTAGTTGTTGCTGTTGTTGTTAATTGCGCTGCTGCAGCTGCTGCTGCTGCTGCTGCTGCTGCTGCTGCTTACCAGCAATATATCGGCCACAATGGACCAGCAGAGATTGAGCGCCACCTGCGCCAGGAACACGAACAGAAAACAGAGCGTCGCATTGCTGCGCGCCATAAGCAAGCCGATAAAGACCATCGGCGCCGATATGAACAATCCGATGCCGCAGATATAGGCATCGCAGTTCTCGTAGCGGCTGCGATAGTGCTGGGCGAGGGCCGAGCCCAGCGGCACACCGATCAGGCCAGCGGCCATGGCGATCAGGCCGAACTTATAGGAGATGCTACAACAACAATTCGATGATGGCGCAACAACAACAAAAAATGTTTCTTTTGGTAAGTTTCAAGTTTGGCTAAATGCTAAAGGATGTTTTGACTTCTTCTGTTTGTTCTTTTTCTTTTTTTTTTTGTTTAATTTATAACTTACTCTTCTTGCGTGAGATTCTCGTTGCCCGGCTGCATCTTGAGGCCGAGATGTATGAAATTGGGTCCCCACCAGGCCAGAGCGCCGGTCACAAAGGCGACACAGGTGAAGCCAGCTGTCGACAGCATGAACGAGTGATTCTTGACCAGATCCTTGAGCTCCGTACAGAAGCTGGCGCGCTCGACCTGCTCGACACCTTCGCTCTCGCCACGTTTGGGATCCTTCAACAGCGACAGCAGCACAACGGCTGTAATGCCCAAAATGGGCGTGACACGCAAGGCCCAGCGCCAGTCGTCAGCGAGTTCGGCCGTCTTTGAGCCCACAATATAGCTGCCGATTGCAACAAATATGATTAGTAACATAAGTGGCATGAGCCATGGGCCATGGGGTATGGGGCATGGGGCATGCAGCATACAGCATAGGGGCCTGCTGCATTGGCTGCCAATTGACAGCGAGCCGCACACCCAATTGACCCCACTTAAGCGCTGCGCCCTAATTGAGTTTAAGTTTTCAAATTTGATTTGACGACTTTCTATAAATAACCAAACAACCAATTCAAACTAAATTTATTCTCAATTAAACTTTCAACTGAACCCCAGCACCGAAAGGTGAATCGAAATTCACGAACTTATTTTTGCCGCTTTCTCACGGCTGCTGCCTGCACGAGCGAGAACTTTGCATCGACTCAGACGATGGAGATAAGAAGCGTCGCGTCGCGTCGTGTCGCGTCGCGTCGCGTCTTATCAGCTACGGCACAACTTTGTTTTCACCAACTGCCTATTGCCTGATATGATAACCGTTTGCGGGCGTATCAATCAGCTGATCTTCTTACTTGGCCTAATTCAATTCGCTAAGTGATCACCCGATTCTGGCTCTTTTGTGGTAATTTTATATATTTTTAATGAAATTTGTCGCCTTAATTCATTAGGTTTTGTTTCATTCAGTCGAAAAAATAATATTGGATAAGCATGCGGGCCCATTTGTTGGCATTTGCCTTCACTCTTATCAGAACTTCGGCTGACAGCTTTCCCACTTCTTACGTTCAAATCTTTTCCTCAAGAGACTTCAAGAGTCTGAGACTTGTTAACGCAATACCCGCAGCTGCAGACAATCCCATATAAAGAAGTCGCTTGATCTACCCAGAGATAAAGCAAACCGGAAATGCTTCCTTCATTCATTCATTACTCCGCGTTATTGCGGTCTAAGCCAATTTCGGTTTGTATTCTGCATTTGTTAACTTCACAAATCTCTTTGATATTTGACAACAGTTGCAAACAGGCTAAACACTTTATTATGTTATTCATATGTAAACGGCCCTAGTGTGGAAGTGCGCGACTAGCAAATACCCTGCCGCTACTATTTCAATGATTCTATGCTTGCAGCGAACAACTCATGTACGATGGGGACATTGATTAGGCAGACAGACGTAGATGACTAAAACGACTCCTGCTCTACAACATATATAGTTTGTGGGCTCTGCCACGCCTCCGCCTGCTGCTTGTTATTCACTTGCACCAAAGCATCTATACTCTCAATGATAACTTACCCCAGTCCCGAGCCCACCGGTATGGCAAAGTAGAAGAGAGCCAACATTTTGGAGCGCATGCTATCGATGAACAAATCGGAGATAATCGTTGGAGCTATGGTGCTGTAGGAGGCTTCGCCGATGCCGACCAAGGCGCGAAACGTTATGAATCCGCCAAAAGTTGTCATGAATGAGCCAAACAGTGTTGTTGTTGACCACAGAGCCACGCCCACAACCATTAGCCAACGACGTGAATACCGATCGCCCATATAGCCAAAGAGCGGCGCAAATACCATATAAGATAAGACAAATACCGTCTGTAGCAGGCCAGCAGAATCATTGTCTATGTCAAAGGTTGTCTTCACGTCCTCCAAAACACCTGGCGAGAGAGAGACACAGAGAGAGAAAGATTAGTCTGTGTAACTATATATATAGGGTATATAAATATATATATATATATTTCCATTTGCGATAAGCGCGTGATTGTTTAATATGTCGCACATGTGCTGCAGCAGCTGCTGCTGCTGTTGCTGCTCCTGTTAATTGTTTAAGTAAATATAACAGCCATATATTTAAGCTGTTACGTAAATTGGTAGAACGGCTGGCAGCTTACAGCTTATAATTAACTAAACTAATAACACACATGATTTTATGATCACAAGTTGCAGACGAAATTTACAACATTTAACAAACTTGCTTTGCCCTGTTAAGTAATAATATTAACAGCGCTAATATCAGATTATGCAAAAAATATGTTATTTTAACATTTGGTCACTATCCAATGAGAGAAAATGTAATTAACATCAGCACTGTTAACATTATCAAGACTTTTATGATCAAAACTTGCAGAGAAAGTCTTAACATTTGATAAGCTTCTTTGCTCTGTTAAATAATAATACTAACAGCGCTCATATCAAATTATGCAAAAGATATGTTATTTTAACAGCGGTCATATCAAATTATGCAAAAGATATGTTATTTTAACATTTAGTACACTAAGAGAGGGATTGGCAAAGGAAGTTCTAAAATGCAATTAACATAGGCACTGTTGGCATCAACAAGACTTTTACAGCATTTAGCACAATTAACAGATTTATGCTTAGCAGAACTAAAAATATTGTAAGCAATCAAAATTTCCGCTGCTCAATTAATTATTGCTCTATCACACATCCGAATTGTGTCATTTAGTCATGATGAATCATTTTTAATTTTATTTTACGAAATGTAAACAAAATTGTTTTCAGAACTAGACTAACGAAATTTACGTTCTGACTAACGCAATAGTTTGCCATTATCAGTTTTTAGCCAATGCCAATGAATGATAAAACAAAAAAAACAAAAAAAAAATAAAGTAAATCTACGTTTATTTACTTTGCTTTTGAGAACAGCTGATAAGGCAAAATCCGGAATCAGAAAAAAACAAAATTAAAAAAATCCCCAGACATTTTCTTATTACCAACTGATTATCTCATGCTTGCGCACATATTTAGCATTCAAATTATATGAACGCATGTGCAAGTCACTAATAGCTGAATAATGAATAATAACATCGACAACACGAGCTAGTCCAATAACTGTTCAATGCATTTCCTATTATTAAGCGGGGCCGCCGTTAGCAATTAACGGCACTATGCACTATGGTATCCGTAGAGCCTCAAAAACAAATCCAAAATAAATATATATTAAAATTCAAAGATCATCAGCGGCCAATAAAGTGTGCCCAAAGGGGGCGGCAGCAGAGGTGCAACGTAGGAAAGGTCGCTAGCGCCGGTTTTCCAAAAAAAAAAAAAAAAAAATAAATAAACCGATACATGGCCGAAAACGCGCAACAAGTGGAGAGCCGAACGAAACGAACGATGCCGAATGCTATGCTCGACGACGTGGCACGAAGTCAAACGAAGTGAATCAGCAAGCCGCAAATGTTCGGCTGACGCTTTATGTTTATTTCATTTGTTGTCTTCTCATTTCATTTTCTGGGTCTTTTGCACAGTTCGCTTGTGAGAAATTTATCGTACGATATTTTCGACCAATCAGCGCGTTTGTTTGGCCGGTGACGTAACGGTGCTCGGCCGCCAACTGAGCGGCCACGCGTTAAATGCAATGTGAAAAGTTTTGTAAACATTTACATGTGTGTGTGTGTGCGTGTCTGTGTGTGTAGTGGTGAGTTGGTGAGCAACACTCAGCGAGAGGCAATATTAGCAAGGCTTGGGTTTGTTTATGGCTCGACGAGCGTGTACACTGCAATCGGAGTGCAAGAGAGTGAGAGAGCACGTAGGAGGAGGGGGCGAGACAAGATGTCGCGACAAATGCTGGCGCATTCGATCGGAAATTTATTTTTGCCGGTTATAGAAACGTGTGTATGTGTGTGTGTGTGTGTGTGTGTGTGTAATTTTAGAACCAGTTTCGTTCCGCTGCTCTCTCTCTCTCTCTCTCTCTCTGACCTCTCTCTTGCGATATCTCTTGCTGTTCTGTCTTCTTTCTGTGAGCCGACGCACGGGCTAGTTCCACTAGGCAGCTAGTAGCAGTTACTTGTCGAGCAGCAGTTTCTGGCCCAGAACGGCTGCTGCACATAGTGAAACGACGACGCTCTGCCTCATTAATATGAATGAAAAGAAGCAGAAAACTACAAAAAAAAAAGTTGTTACTAACTCGAAAGCGATTGTGATTGGCCTTGAAAAATCGCGCGATTTGCAAGCTGAAGTACGACGACTTTGAGATGTTTTTTTTAAGCCAACATTAACTGACATTGTTAATGTGCCGTTTTCTTTATATATTTGAATTTTTCTGTTTTTTTTTTTTTTGGGAAAGCTTGCTTTTCACATATGTATGCCACTTTCTTTTGTGCGCTGGAGAAAAAGAAATCGCTTAAAATGTGAGCGCATCAATACACAAGACAGAAATGTAAAGTTTTAAGCACACAAACACACACACACACACACATACACATATGTACAGCCTCTCTTCAAAGTGTTCACACCTCTAATTGAATTTGAGCTTAAAGACAAGCCGATGCTTTGCTCTCTTGCGCTTTTGTCGCCGATTCCTGTCTGCCGGTCATTGACATAGACAACAAAAATGACGCTGAAACTAATGCAAAAAAATGCAGAAAAACAAAATCAACGTCAACATTTTGCACATTGTGCAATGCGAAAGGCAGACGACAACAAAAAGAACATATGCATATGCAATAGAAAGAAAGAAGTACACTTGACGACGCCTGGCTCATTGCTTACGAATGCACGCATGATATATACATACATACATATGTATGTCTTTGCGTGTGTGTATGCATGTGTGTGTGTGTGTGTGGTTAGCTCATTGAACTAAAGAATTAGCATTAAAGAATGTAAGAAGTTTACATTTGACGTTATTACAATAAACAGTGTCACAGAGTGTGACCAGATGCACAAAATGTTGAAATGTTTAATTAGCTCAGTAAACTGAACTCATTTCATACAGCAAAAATACTTTAGATAAAGATAAATGTATTGCCCAAGCCTCTTTATTCCGGAGTATCATTTAGTGCTTTTTGATAATTTCCAGTCGAGTCTTCATAGCTATTGAACGTGATATAACTGTATATATCTCTCTCAGCATAAATATTTCCCCTTTCGATTGCTTTTTTAGTGAAATTGATAAATGAAAGTTTTATTTATTTTTTTTTTGCCTGTGAATTTTGTACAATTTGTTGAAACTAAATTCAACAAATTGTTATGCAAAAAGAGACTTAAATAAAACGCAAAATTTGTATATGTATAAAGACAACCAAAAATATATATATATATATATATATATATATCTGTATATAGACGGGCGACGCTTCAAAAAATTTCAACACTGCAAATATCACGTAATATTTGAGTATAAAACGATTTAGCTAAACATGCGACTAAGTTTTTAGTAGATAAAAAAAATGAAAAGCACAAAAAAAAAATGCCGAATGCAAGCAAAGAAACTGCTGACAATTATTGTACTTTTGCTGCTTATTTTTTGGTTTTGGTTTTGGTCTTTGAATTGGAAAGTGGCCAACAAATTACGTAGCAGCCAGTGGTGGCCTGTTTTACAGATACAAAAATATATATATATATATGCACATATATTTTATATATACTCTAAATTGGTATTTCAAAAGACACCAACTGAATGCTTTACATATAGAACAAAGTTCAATACATGTGAATATGTGTATGTATGTATGTATGTATGTATGTATGTATGTATGTATGTATGTATGTATGTATGTATATAAATGTATTTGTACATATATGTAAATATATATATTTTTTACTTTGAACAATTCTGCAGCTGAGATCAGCAGTTTATTTTATTTTTCTTATATTTTTTAAAAAATATTTTTTTTTTATTTATTTTCTTTTTTTTTTTTTAATTTTCATTGTATGAATGAATTTTAAAATTAGCTATGTGAATTACTTGGACAACAACAAGCCACAATATCAGGCCATAAATTGCGATTTAAACTAAATATAACAACAAAACTTTTTTTTCTTCAACATTTTGTAGTTTTCTGTCAGCTTTTGCTTGGCCTGGGGTCACGCTGAGCGGCCAACTATAATAATAAAAATAGTAATAATAATAATAATGCACAATACATAATATTAAATAGATGCCAGACATCGCGCGATACTCAACACATGCAAACAATATGGCACAAAACATTTTGGCCAACACTTAAATTTAATGTTAATGAAGGCGCGAGCGCATTCCGAAATAGATTCAACAGTGAATATACATATATATATATATATATAAATATATGTGTGTATACACAGGTATTTATACGTATGTATATGGGTATACATTGCAAATATTTTTGACTGGCAAGTTGCTCAAGTCGGTTCTGACCACGTGCCATCAAGTGCAAACTACGTGCCTCACCTGCAATTCATTTGAGTCAATTTACACACCCACACACACACACACACACATACACACACATACACGCACCCACACAGCCGCAATCAATAGCAGAGCCTTCGATAGAAGCAATAATGCCTAATTAGCTGATAACTGATAGCGCTTATCGCTATCAATGCTATCGAGTGCAGGCGCATCCCAGCCAATTATTTATGACAAGGTAGCCAAAAACGACAAGCAACAGCAACAGCAACAACAACAGCAACAACAATAACAACAAAATGTCCAAGGGCAAACGATAATTATATTTATATTTAATAACAGTTCATTAACAGTTCATAGCCAAACTAAGCTCGCGCTTTAACATAATTAACATATGTTAAATGGCTTTTGGCAGCATTGCAGTTACGCCTTTGATAACATTTGTATAACATGTTAGCAGTTAAAAACAAATGTTAAGCTGTTAAGCAGACTACTAGCTATATAACAGAGTAGCTCGCGCTTTAACATAATTAACATATGTTAAATGGCTTTTGGCAGCATTGCAGTTACGCCTTTGATAACATTTGTATAACATGTTAGCAGTTAAAAACAAATGTTAAGCTGTTAAGCAGACTACTAGCTATATAACAGAGTAGCTCGCGCTTTAACATAATTAACATATGTTAAATGGCTTTTGGCAGCATTGCAGTTACGCCTTTTATAACATTTGTATAACATGTTAGCAGTTAAAAACAAATGTTAAGCTGTTAAGCAGACTAAGTCAGGTCTTGTTATATTTAATTTACATGAAATAAAACTTTTTTTAAATTTAAATTAAAAAATAAAATTTAAATTAAATCAAAATAATTCTTAAAAAATGTAGCTCAAAAAAAAAATTTAAATTAAATAATAATAATTGTTGCAAAATGTAAATTAAAATTAAAGTAATCAAAAATTATTTAAATTAAATATTTGTCGATTTTTAATTACTATTTTTAGCTGCAAATCAAATAGAATTATTATTATTATTTCTGTTAAAAGCTGTTAAATAATTATTCAGATTCATATTTTGGAGCAATTTTCGGCCACAAATCTATAAAATTCTGCTTGTAATTTGTAACAACAAGAAATCAAATAAACAATCACATGAATTTCTGCAATCAATTCAAATCAAACAAATCAAAATCACATCAATTCTGCAATAATTTCTAAGTCAACAAATTAACATTTTGTAAACATTTACACAGATCTTCAATTGTCTCTCAAGCAGTTAAATGTCTAAAAACAGTTCCGAGTGCAAAGTAAATGCTCATTTATTTGATTTATTGATTGATTGCTATAAATATATGAGAATATATCTATATAATGCCCATCAAGTGAATGCGAATTCACAAATATGGAGAAAATTGTCAACTAATTGGCCCACGCCCACACTCAAGAGCGTAAAGAATGGGGGAGAGGGAGAGAGAGCGAGAGATATGTGTGAATGGTTGATTGTGAATATGAATATGAATAAGCGCATAAATGATGAATAATCGTGTATCGAGTTTGTTGTTGTTGTTGTTGTTGTTGTTGGTGCTGCTGTTGCTGTTTCTTCCCGCATATAAAACTTATCGCCCAATATATATATATTATATACACAATTGTAAGCATATAATATATATAAATAAATATTATTTCCTGTCAGCCTGGTCATGAGTTTCCCCGCCCCGATTACTGATTATAAGAAATCGTACGATATTTGCATTTCGTTAGCTTATTACAGGCTCAGTGAAACTAATGAACACTTATCGTTGGGCTCCTTAATGAGCATTGATGAGCAGTTGTGTAATTAACAGTTTGTCCTCATGTTAAAGCTAACATGAATATGTTAACTATGTCTGTTATAGTCTAAACTTGCTATAATCAATGTTGAGCTGCAGTTAACATTAACATGCATGTTTGTGCGTATGTTAAAGTTAACATGTGCATGTTAACTATGTCTTTTGTGGAAAAAGCTACTTTAAACAATATTAAACTGATCTTTAATACGGCTAACATAGCATTCATGTCACTGTTAACTAACCGCTAACAGCTGCTGTTATGTGGCCTTGATTTCGCAATGTTATCAACGACAAAAAATAAAAACTGCTGATCGAGCTTGAGAGTCCAAGTTCATTGTATATGCATAAAGGGTAGTTAAAAGTTGCTAAAGTCAACTCAGAGGCCAAGCCAAAAATAAAACAATTTAACATGCGAATAAGTAAATATACAAATATATATATATATATATATATATATATATATATATATATATATATATATATATATATTTAAATAACTAATTGGCATGTAGAAGGGTTATGAGCTGTGGGTCATTTGGAGCAGCTAATTGAGTTTGAAATGAACACAACTGGTTTACAGTGCACTTTAACATGAAGTGTGCAACTGGTTGATTAGCCGCTAGCCGGTTGGCCGTTAACCGCTATTGCGTTGCAGGGGCTGTAAACAAGTTAACAACTCCTGCCTGCTTTGCCCTTACATGTAGTCGATTGTAAAACAGCAAAGTGATTCACATAACAATCACGCCATAATAATAATAGCACTCATCTGTATATATATATACATATGTATGTATGTATGTATGTATGTATGTATATGATAAGTGCTGAATGCAATTGATTACACTGCGTCTCCTGATTTCAGCGCCAGCGTAAACAAAGGAAACTAAACAAATCTATGGAAAATTCTTATGAATTCTCAATAGAAAAGGAAGCAAAACTCACGAGTTATAAAGGAAAATTCAAACTGGATTTATGATACTTGGAGCATTTGAAATGAGAGACTTAAAAGTTGGCATAGGGGCGTGGCAAAGCGGCCAATACTAGATATGCTATAACAGAAATACTGTTATTTTTAGGCTGACTTGAAATTTCAGTGTGTTCAGAGAAATAGTAGTGCAGCTCAACATCTCAGTCGCACTACTATTTCTATGACATACAAATGTATGACATAAGAATAGTAGTGCGACGGAAATGTTGAACAGCAAATTTTGGTGAATAACCTAAATATTGTGAAAACAATATGAAGAAATGTATATAAATATATATGTACATATGTATGTATATGTTAATTTTATGATCATTTCGCTGTTCGACATTTCAGACGCACTACTATTTTTATGAGTGAAGAGCAAAGATTTTTAGATTTCTAATACATTTGACAACTGTGAATGGGGCGTATGGAGTTTGTTTCCATCACGCCATATCGAGCGGTCGCTACGTTTCGCACACCAGTGTTAGATTATATGAAAGAAAAAGCAAAAAAAAAAACGGACTAAATGCCTGACTGATTACTTTGCACCCAATCAAAGTGGTTGGCTAGGTGCAAGGAGTATATAACAAAAAAAACTGATTCAGTTAAGTAAAACACATTAGCGCAGCTTTTATGATATATGTATAGAAAAAGAAAATGTAAATGCGAGTTAGTCACACGATTCTTATTTCTCTTAGTTTGTATGCACAGCGCTTAAATTTGGTAAGTACGTCAGAATTTCAGACTGTTTACAGTTGTGACGTAACAAAGTAAAGCATATGTGCTTTGCGCTATCAGTAAGCAGCAGCAAAAAAAAAAAAAAAAATACAAATAGTGTGCGAGAGAGAGAGAGGGAGAGAGCGAGCGAGAGACATCCAATTGGTGAAAGTGACGTAGCTTGGCTGACAATTAGCAGCGCAGCATGCGGGTCACGCGTCTTCTGTATCGGAATGTGTCACATTCTAATATGATGTTGTCCAATTGGACTGTTAACAGCTTACCCGCAATTGTGAAGCGATCCATGTAGTTGATGAGATTAACAAAGCAGAGCACCGTTACGGCAAACCATTGTCTGCCCGTAACGGATCGTCGTGATCGGGGCTCAGCGACTATGTTGTTACCGCGTAGATGCTGGCGTTCCATCGAATCTGAATCGGATAAAACGAGCTGTTGTGACGAGTATGTCGGAGGTATGCCAATTTGAGCTAGTCCGGCAACGTCATCGTTGCTCCCGCTGCTGCTGCTGCTGCTGTTGCTCATCGCCGGATTGTCCATGGCGGCCGCTGCGGCAGTTGGTAGCGGTTGATAGGCTTGCTGGTTTTTCAGCGACATTCACGTGCCTTGCACTCGCACACACTCACACACGTACACACACACACACACACACGTATGTACGTTTAACGAAAGTTTCCTTAGCTTAGTGGAATACGGCACCAAAAAAACTTGCAGCAAAAGTATTTTGTATTTTTGCAGTCTCTCTCCTTCTCTCTGTTTTGTCTTGAATACGCGCGCACTCACAGACACACACACACACGCGCGATGCCGCGTTCAACACACGCGATGCACGAATTTGGATAGGAAGCAAGAATGGGAAAATATGTGTTGGTGGCAAATTTCTATTCGCCGCTTCTCTCGCCTTAAATACTTTGGTTACGTTTCAATTCTTGAACAAAAACTTTTTAATTGGGCAATAAATCAGGCTTTGCATTTATAACTTTTATACGTGGACTAATTGAATGCGGCGTTTGCTTTTTGTATGCATTTGCGGTGCTTCTTTTTATTATTATTATGATTATTTATTATTACCACTGAAACACCCGTTGTACGTCCGCACACGTTCAACAATCTTAAGCAACTATCGAGCCGATGACATTTCCCCAAACCTAACGAATGCTCAACTGTTATTAACATAGATTGCATAGACATGTAACATTGCTGTTATTTAACATATATCGAATTCAAAATCTGACCAGCTGGCAACGCCTGACCAGCGAAATGTATCGGAATCGGCGGCGATTTTAAATTGTGTGTATTTTAAAGAGTAATGTGTTATTTAGGTTATTGTAAAATATTTAGTATGCTTAATCAACATCGATTTCATCTATGCGCCCACGCACACGATTCTTGCGTTTATGCTTTTTGGTAGGCGGCGGCAAAAAACTCTCCAGAAACTCGATGGTGGTCAAAATGGTCTCTGAACTGACATTGCCAATGTAGTTCTTATCAAAATAGACAACCGGCACTGGCGATTCCGTCGATACCAACTTTTCGCAGTTGCAGCCAGTCTTCTGCTTCTGTGCCTCCAAAATTTCCAGCTCCGTTTCATTTGATTTATCTAAATCGAAAGATTAAGCAATAAACGAACTATAGCAACTTAGATACTTATGGATATTTTACCAAAGATGGGTCTGAAACATTCCTTGACCTGTATCCACTTGGTGCAGAACTGCTTTATGAAACTGTCATTCTGATGAAAGAAACTCTTGGCGGCGTTGTCCACGCGCGTCTTCATGAAGCCTGGCACATAGGGCCACTTGCCTTTGGCGGCATAGAAGCAAATGATATCTAAAGGAGATAGAATAGATAGACAAAAGAAGAAGAAGAAGATCATTGGCAAATGTAGTACTCACAGGGCACATGAAATAGATGCAGAAAAGTGCGCTGATGCTCCAGACTGGAGATAAGATGAATGCCGCCAGGACGTCTGCCCTTCAGGCTAGCAGCACGCGGCTGCAGGCGCTTGAAGGGTATCTCCTCTACGCTCACATTGTTCAAATACGCCTCGCTGATGGTCAGCAGGAAACCCAACAGGAAGAGCGGCAAAATCCACAAAACTAGTTTCCGAGCCAATTTCATGCTTAACTTTTCAGCTCGCGCTCGCAATGACAACTAATGACTGTCAGGACTTGCAGGACTTGCAGGACTCTCACATTATTGATTTTAATTGTTGTTGCATGTGCAACAGCGCTTGGACAGTCCACTGAACTTTGAACCAAATAACCTATAAATAGCTCACATGATAAATACCCTATCTGGAGGCCAGTCTAGTCGGGTTCATTATTTTAATATGATCGGCTGAGTGGAATTCAATCGCTGGCGCCATCAATCGTTGCCGTTGGCGAGCACGCGCATAAATATTCAGTTCAGCCATATTCAATTCGAAGGCAATAAATAAACTCAATTGTTTATTAAATCACGATTCACGCGCATAAATAACCATCGCATTTCTGTATACTCTACTCAAATGTCCGTCTACAGCTAAAGTTTATTTTTATATGGAACTTTTCGATATTCATTTTAAAATTATGAGTATTTCGAGCCAAGACCTTTGCTCTTAACATGCATTTGATCTGACTCTCTTCTGATTGTCTTCACATTATATATCATCCATCTGTCCAAAGTGATATGTCTGTTTGGCAGTCCTTTAGTCTGTTCGTCTGTTTGTCAGTTGCTCTTTCTGTTTTTTCTTTCATTCCTTTCGTTTGTCTATTCTTCCGATTGCTCCTGCGTCCGACTGTCCATTCATCCGTTTGCCTGTCGTCCTTCCGTTCCTCTGTGCTTCTGTTTATAGCTTCATCTGTCCATTTATCCGTTCGTCCAACCATCTGTTCTTCGGCTTGTCTCTCCGTCCAACTGTTCATTCACCTGCTTATCTATCATTCAGTTCGTACATCTATTCATTTGTTTATTCGTTCGCCTGTCCATCCTTCCGTCCTTCTGTTGGTACCTTCACCTGTCTGTCCATCCGCTCGTCTGTCATTCTGTCCATCTGCCTATGTTTGTCCTTTCGTTCGTCCGTTCATCTGTTTATCTGTTCGCCTGTCCATCCTTACGTTTGTCCGTCCGTCTGTCCGTCCATCCGCTCAACTATTCTTCCCTTTGACCATCCGTCCGTCTATGCTTCCATCCGTTTATTAATTTTACTATGCATTGAGGGTTTTATGCATGCGCCCACTGTTGGTCTGACAATCTATATAAGACAGTTATCTATCTAGTTCATAGAGCTTTTCCACATAAATAAAATATTATATATATATATATTTTTTTATAATTTTTCATTGAAAGCAGAAAAAGTGTAATAAATTGATATGAATATGAACTTTAGTAGACTGCGTATGACTCAGAGTATTTCCGCTTCGACTTGCCTTGAATAGTTGTTTAGCTCTAGCTGGTTGCTCTATGTTTGTATTAATGGGCGGCAGGTGTCCGGTGACGTATACGCAATGCGAGACTTGTTTTTGCTTTAGTTTTTGCTTGTTAGCGCCTGAATGGCTCTATTCCACTGGCACGCCCTCCTTTTTGTTGCTGTGCTGCATTGCAACGTGTTGGAGGCTGGATAGCTGGCAAACCTGGGCATCGCAACGAATCAAGTCAACAATCGATCCAACGGTCAATCCATCAATACAATCATCCGGCTTCGGTTGGAAGAAAGCCTCAGACGCAGCTTGAGATCGGATAACTCGTCGCCAATATGCTAATGAATGTTAATCAAGCACAAGTCAATAATTATATGACGTTTGAATAAAGGAGAACAACAGCAAAAAATAAGAAATATAAAATAAATTGAACTGATCCAAATACATTCACATGTATCTAGATACGCATCGAGCCAATATCGCAGAAGCCAATGCAATTTTGTAGCCGATAAATTTCCATAAAAGCCCCAAACGTGGGCACGTGTCAGAGGCAATTATAGATACGCTATACAGAAGACAGCCAGCTCTTATCAATGTGACACAGTTTGAAGTCACATACGAATAGTCGAACCAAATTCCCAATGCATTACACAGTCAGCCATAAAAATGTCATTAAAATGGTGACTTGTGTAATTAGCTAGGAATTCCGAGTGTTATAAGCATATCGTATTAGAGTATATCTTTGGTTTTTAAGGCCGAAGAAAAGTTAACTGAAGTAATGTTCCGGGTTGAAAGGCATATGCATGGCATGCACTATAAGCTGGCACTCGCCATGTAATCTTTTGTGCGTCAATCAATGAAGTTGATCAATCTACAGTTGAGGCACCAATCAATCAATCAGTTAGTGAAACAGTTGGTTAGATGCTAGGTAAGTCCTTTGATCTAGTCATTCACTCAGTCATTTAGAGAGTCAACTAGTAAGTCAATCGCAACAATAATGCGCCAATAAGTCTATCAGTCACTGTTTTATTCATTCAATCATGCTGTCAGTCAATAATGACAGTCAGTCAGTCTGAGGTCCGACTATTGTCGGTCAGTTGATCAATCTGTCAGAGTTACTTTCAATCAGTCAGTCAAACAGTAATTTGGTCAATCATTAAGCTAATCAATCAGTGGCTTCGTCAGTCAGTCAGTATTAGTTATTTAGTAATTCAATCAGTCAGTCACTCAGTCAGTGTCAATCAATCAATCGATATGTCTCTCAGCAAGTAAGTCGTTCAGTCAGCCAATTCCAAAATCAATCAATCAATCGACGAGTCATTTAGGCCTTCAACTAATCAGGCCTAACTGATTCAGTCAATCATTAATTCAATCAATCAGTCAATCAGTCAGTTACAAAATCAGCTAATTAATCATTCAATCAATTTGTCATAGACAGAGTCAGTCCATCAGTCAGTTGGTCAGTTGACGTGTAAATCAGTCAGTCAGACAGACAGTCAGACAGTCAGTTAGACAGTCAGTTAGACAGTCAAACAGTCAAACAGTCAGTCAGGCAGTCAGTCATACAGTCAGTCAGACAGACAGTCAGACAGACAGACAGTCAGTCAGTCAGGCAGTCAGTCAGACAGTCAGTGAAATAGTCAGACAGACAGACAGTCAGATAGTCAGCCAGATAGTCAGTGAGACAGTCAGTCAGTCAGTCAGGCAGTCAATCAGACAGTCAGTGAGACAGTCAGACAGACAGACAGACAGACAGACAGACAGTCAGACAGACAGTCAGACAGTCAGTCAGTCAGCAATGTCCTCGCTTAATCAGTCCTAACTGATTCAATTAATCAAAACGCCAGTCAGTCATAAGATCAGCTAATCATTCACGAAACCAGTCAATGAATAAGTCATGAAATCTATGAAATCCATTTAATTAATCTAAATAGTCAGAGGCATATTCGACTAAACTAATTGTATTTCTAAGAAAACATAATTGTTGACATAATTTCATATTCTATTAAATTAAATAAATTAGTTTTTGTTTTTTTTTTTTTGTGTTTCTCTTTCTCTTTCTGTTTTGCTTTTTGTTTTAGTAACGCTTTGGCTCGCCTAGTATATTATTCCAGAACTTGGCGCTGGTCGAGCGAAACTTTTGCGAAACGTTCACCTCGAACTGTTCCGGATCGTTGGGCGCGTTCTCGAACACGTGATGATCGCAGGTGCCGTCGGGTCGCGACTCCAGAACGTTTGCCGTGCAGCGGGTCAGAGTTTCCGCATTTCTAGGCTTACTGTTAACAAAAAGCAATTCATTATAATGCTGGGGCCGCTTATCTCTATGCCACCTACCCAAACTTGGCGAAGTGCACGAAGTAACCCACGAGAGACTCGATGACGCGCGCCTCCGTCGAGTTGCGCCCAAAGTCGGCAAAGAGCATGGGACTGCGGAAGAGATAGATCAAATCATCGCAGTGCACGACGCCGTATTTCTGGCCAACATTGGCGCTGGTATAGACGGAGGCATAGCTGACGGGGCCCTGGTAGTTGAAGCTATACAGGTACAGTGGCTGCTGGCTGGCGTTAACTTTGCTCAGGTGATACCACAAGGCATTGTGCAGTGGCTGCTTGAAGCCTCTGTCTGAGATGAGCTGTTGAAGGAAGAGAATGACAAATTATGCATGCCTATGGAGACTTATCTCCCTTGTCGTTCGCTTACATCGAGGAAGCCCTGTACAGTCTGCTCGTTCAGTTCGTGTATGTTCTGAAAGTACTTTGCGATAACCAGTTGCATGGTCTGCGCCAGCTGCTCCGGGCTGAACTCCTTGGGCAGCTCGAGCAGCTCTTGCAGCAGCTCATCGAAACGTCCATTGAAGTCCTCGCGCAGCGTCACATTCTCCATTATATTGACCACACGGACGGCGCCCTCCTGGGGCACAGTGCTCAGCAGCCAGGGCACTTGCTGATAGCTGCCCTCGCTTAGCAGCTGCTTTGGATGGCTGGTGAAGAAGGCCTCCTCCGAGCTGGCCTCCACCACGGGCCGATAGTTGGTCATGTGATCGACATCCCAAAATTTGAGACCATCTCCAGCATTGATCAGGGTTTGCACATCGACAGCACGCAGAGCGCGCGCCAGTTTGGCCGTGCTCAGATTCTGGGCATTCTCCACGTGGGAGAGCTCGGCGGTGCGACGTGCCTGCTGCAGTGGCTCTGGCTCTATGGCAAAGGGCACATTCGCCGTGCCACTCATGCTGATCACCTGCTGGAACAAGCCCGTCGACCTGGCGCTCAGCATGTGCATGTGCGTGGCCACGCCGCCAGCGCTCTGGCCGAAGATTGTCACACGTCGTGGATCACCGCCAAAGAACTTGATGTGCCGCTGCACCCAGCGCAGCGCCAGCTGCTGATCCTTGAGCCCGAAATTACCAGGCACCGCAGAGTCCTGCGTGGACAGAAAACCTGAAGAGAGTCGAAGCTTGACTTTAGCTTACATTTATCTTTCGACTTTCTAGTCTATGCCTCACCCAAGGCACCCAGGCGATAGGCCATGCTAACCAGAATCACGTCGCCCGTATCCATGAAGTACTCGGGTCCAGTCAGCTGTGGCCCAGCGGAGCCGCTGAAGAAACCGCCGCCATGTATGTAAACCATGACGGGCAACGGCTGCCTGGAACGACGCTGTGACAGTTCGTTAGTCAAAGCATTGAGAGCTAATCAAACTGTGTCCAAGCTTACCTCTGGCCTATACACATTCAGGTACAGGCAATCCTCCTCGCCATAGATCAGCGGCGTGGGCAACAGATAGTTCTTCTGTATGCAGTCCGGCTTGGCTACGCTGGCATTGTAAATGCCACGCAGCTTGGGCATTACTTTGGGATTCTGAAAGTGGGCAGTTGTAGGAAGTAGAGAGCAGACAAGATTAGACGGCAGACAAAGGAGATTTGGCAAGTGCTTTAAGCTAATGCTGGAGGCCTAACGCTTAAAGCTGAAGCAGCTTAAGTAGTTTCCAAAGCCAAAAACTCATGATTATTTAGAATAGTTTGAGTATGTGTAGGAAGTTTGCTCAATGATTGTTAAGAGTCTGTGGAGAACGCTTGAGAGCTACAAGGCGGTAGAAACTTGAGGCGTTGCTTGACATAAGCAGTTCCTGCAGGAGTTGAAGATGTTGAAGAACACGAAAGGCTAAAGAGTTGAATAAATTTCGGAGATAGTGTTTCATTTGTGGAGCTTGAGGGATATGAGGAGCAACATTAAGTTAAAGTAAGTAATCAAAAGGCTTAAAAAAGTTCTAAGAAATCAAAGTCATTATGCAAGAAAAGAATTCAAGTAATTTAGGGAGCTAAGGCAGTACGAAGAGTTCAGAGTTCAGACAGCTCAAAGCGTTAAATGACTATAAAATATTTAAGAAATTCAACAACTTAAAACAGCTCAAGTTAAGGATAGTTTAAGGATTTGAGCAGTTTGTTAGTCAAGGAGTTACTCACACTGAAACGCAGCTCGCCGACTGGCGGCAGGGCGTAGGGTATGCCGAGAAATGCCTCGAAGCGCTTGATCTGGTAGCCCGGCATGTAGACGCCCTTCAGGCAGCCCAAGCTGCCGCCGCACACAAGCAATGCCTTCTGGCCGACAACACTTGATGGAGTCGACTGGCTAGCGCCGAGCAGCAGCAGCAGCAGAGGCAAAGTAAGTCCCGCATGAATCATGTCTGATCAGTGTTAGTTATCGTCTGTCTGCGAAAGAAATCGAGACACATTAATTTTATGCATAGCTCATTTAAATGATGTAGTCATTTGTTTATGGTCCAAAATAAAACAAAAAAATTGGAGCTTCTTTTTGCCGATGATGTCAACGGTTGCTTACCGAGGAAATATTCAAAATTGTTATTGATATTCCCACGAATCGAAGGCTCTCGGCGCGCTCAGCTCGATATGATCGAGCCCTAGATGTCGATCGCTGCGGATCTTAACTAATGGAAGCGTCTAAGCACGAGAGCTTCTAACACGGCAGCGTACGAAATTTATCTGACGGCTCTGTAAGCTAAAGCATTCAGTTTTATGCAAGAAAAAAAATTAATATATATATATATATATAAATATATATATGAATAAATAAGAAAAACTTTGTGCTGTCTGTGTGTGTGTGTGTGTCACGCTTTTAGCAACGGTGGCTCGCATGAAATATGTGAATCCAAAGTTGCTGCTGTTGCTGTTGCTGTTGTTGCTGTGCTTTGATATTCAATTGAAATTTATTCAACAAGCTCACAGCGCACAGGGCGTATGCTTAATCAAGTCAACCCATACCTGCTCCGAGTAGCGTGTAGCCAAGCCAACTGCAACCACAGCTAGAGAAGTCGCAAGCGCAACTACGAATCACTTTACGTTTCACTTTCACTTTTATCCTGTTGCGTCGAGTCGCAGCGCAGCGCAGCGCCTCTCTCGTTCTCTCTCTCTCTCTCTCTCTCTCTCTCTCTCTCTACTCCGCTCTGTTGCTTTGTCTCTGTCTCGCTTTATTCTCTGTGATTTGGGTTATTCTGATAAGGCCGCGTTTGCCAATTCTCTGTGGCCTCTTCACGATTGTGGAGAAAAGTTGGTTTTTTTTTTGCTTTTCTTTTCTTTTCCTTTGTAACTTACAAAAATCTCTTCACTTACATATGTTACATATGCATGATACAGCCATGTCCATATAGCTAGTTGCTCTGTGATGTCAAATTGAAATTATTTAATTATTACGGTGATAATTGTATTATTCATAATTATAAGTCACATGCGTGATTAGTCGACCAGAAACAAGAATTTGTTAAGGTGGCAAAGTCTCTATAGGGTATACTATGCCACAGAGGGTATGCCAAGTACGCTATATTTACAAGTAATGCCAGTTCTATCTTTATTTCTTTATTCTTCATATAATTAGCCGTGTGCCGTTCCCCAAATTTGTTTTTTGATAACACATAATAATTATTGAAGTTATATTTGTTCATAATTTTGAAGATAAGTTCTAGATAATTTTAATGAGCTCCATTCTGTTCGAATATAATTGTTTATCGTTATCAGCTCACAGACATCTATCATTTGCAGTCATCTATAATGACTTGTGACAAGTGCTTCTATTTGCATGCACTGCACTGTTGGCATGCAATGCGTGGATCATACTTTCCATTGTGATTGAGCTCGGATATATAGTTAGTTGTATTGTTGCGTCCTATAGTTGGACAAAATGTAAATTCATTTGACCTTCGTCTGCACTGAGAATGAGTTCGAGTGCAAAATAGGTCAACGCAGCTGCAGCTTCAGCTTCAGCTTCAGATACGAATTCCTTAAGATATTCATATGGGGCGGGCGACACATTATCATTAAATGTATATATTCAACTCTTCATTGACGTGAATTTATGTATTATCTCTTGATACCCTGCAAACCACTGCATGCTGTACTACTACTGGAAGTTGCTTTTTTATGACTATTCATTGGTGAAAGTAACTTCCTGCATCTGATCAGTAGATACTATAATTTAGATATATTAGAGAGCAACTTAATGGAAAAACTTGACTTCAAGTAAGTTCTAGCTGGATTTTGCTGTTTATTATTGCTAGTTGTAGAATGACAATAGAGAGCTACAAAGTTCTAGATCTAGTCATGACTATTCTAATCTTGAAATATGTTTCATATGTTTTGATATCTTGTCTATAAATAGAGCTTCTTCCATATAGCCAATGCGCGCATATCCACACGTTTCTCCACTGCCTCATGATAGGCCCCATTCAATTTTTCCATACGGAAATAGTTGCATATCTCATCAGCCGTAAAGTCCTCAGATTTACAGGGTTGCAAATGGGTGTCATCAGGGAGAGCGCTGAAATTATGTATACAAATAGATGATGTTATAGATAGATATAGATATAGATACCTTAAGGAAAATCTTTGAAATTTCAGATCAACTTACCCATTCTTGGCAAATTCGACCAATAGGGAAGTCATGCGCTGAGCCACTATATCATTTTCGGAATCCTTTGGGAATTCTGGAAAGAATATGGGCATTCGTATTGTGTGTACGGCATCATCCATGTGAGACGCGCCGAGCTCCTCGTAAACAACTCCGCCCGTAAACAAAGCGCCATACGTGATTTCGCTGGTATATTCAAAGCTATAAACGGAAAGAGGCTGCTGGGCATATTTCGCATAGCTAGCAGCGGACACATAGACTGGGTAAGTGAACAGAAAGTCACCCAGAATACCAGATAACTGCAGCAATGTATTCTCATTCAGTTGCATTTCCTTCACCCCGAACATTTCCAGGATATCCTGCACTGTTTCCTTGGTGAATCCTTTGGGCAGATACAACATTAAGCCGAAGAGTTCCAAGAAGTTCTCATTGAACTCCTTCAGTAGCTGTTGATTCGTATAGATGTGCATGAGAAACAGGGAGCCTTCGCCAGTGCGTGAAGTGCTGCTCAGCAGCCAGGGCACTTGGTGAATGCGACCGGCCTGGTGTGCCGCAATGGGATATTCAGTCATAAAGGGTTCGGGCGCATCTGGCTGTTCCACAACCACAGCATAGTTAATAATGGGCACGCTGTCCCATTTCTTAAAGACATGGCCGGCTTCCAACAAGTCGTTGGCATCCGACGCACGCAGAGCTGCGGCCAACGCCTGGCTGTCGAGGCTTTTGGCCTCAGACACACCGACACGTTCCGCCAGCTGCTGAGCATGTTCAAGTGGATTATATACCATTGTAGTTGCCATGAATGCTGTGCCACTTAAGGACATGGCGCGATGGAACAGTCCTGCGGAAGCAGAGAGTCAGCTAGAGGTAGAATTTAGTTCGAGATCAACTTACCATTTGAGCTGGGACTGAGCATGTGCAGGTGCGTGGATATGCCACCTGCGCTGTGGCCAAAGATGGTCACCAGGTTTGGATTGCCGCCAAAGGCTGAGATGTGTTGCTGCACCCATTGAAGAGCCAAACGTTGATCCTTCAATCCAAAATTTCCGGTCATGTGAGCATCGCCCGTGCTCAGGAAACCTAACGAAGGATTACTTCTATGTTATAGATATCAACTCCTGTCACACTTTTCTAATACCAAATGGACCCAATCGGTAGCTGACTGTGACCAAAATAACCTGCTGCGTGTCCATGAGATACTCCGGCCCGCTGGCCAAAGGACAAGCGGATCCACAGAGTAGGCCACCCGCGTGAAAGTAGACCATGACAGGCAAAGGACTAGCATTCCCTTGCTGCAAGTATTCAGATAGTAGAAGCTTTTAGATAACTGAATCTACTTACAGGTCGATAGACATTCAGATATAGGCAATCCTCCTCTCCAGAGATGGGCCAACCAGGTGCGAAATAACACTTTTGCAGGCAGTGGCTGCGTGGTGCGCTGGCATCCAAGACATCGGTCCAGGCACTCGCCGCCACAGGATTCTGCAAGGATAACCAGCTTTACCAAGAGCTAATACACCTGATTTGTTTCACCTTAAAGCGTAGCTCTCCTATCGGTGGCTTGGCAAATGGTATGCCCATAAAGGCTTCGAACTGCTCCTGCCTAGAGTCCGGCATGAGGGTGCCACGCAGGCAGCCCAAATCCTCGAGGCAGACATCCAAATCCGCTGCAACTTTGTATCCAATTGTTGAAAGTAATATCAAATAGAGAATAGTCTCAGCCATCTTGAATAACTGTTTTATGAAGACATTAAAACTCTAAAAGCGAGCTGCTCGCTTTTATATAGTTTTTGGATTCGCAGTATTTGCATGTTCAGATTCCCAAAGGGGCGTACTTATAACAATTTATCAAAAATACTATATTCAACTTCAATTCAAATGATATATTTGATAAATCGTTGCTAATCAGTTTGGCAGGCAATTCCCATTTGCACAGAACACTAAAATATCTTAACTTTAATTTTATATTTAATGTATTTGTATTTGTATTACAAATATTAATTCCAATTCGTGCAGAAGTTTATATTTTCTGGCTGAATCTTAAAACCATTTGAAAACAACTTTTGATTTAAAAATATTTTTATTTAATTTTTATTTGTTTAAATTGCGCATTATTCAAAAAATATTGAAGACCTTTAATATTTTGATAAACAAAATGCGCTAAATATGACATCTAGCCAGATACATATATATATATATATATATATTTATAATATATATATATATATATATATATATATATATATATATATATATATATATATATATATATATATATATATATATATATATATATATATATATATATATATATATATATATATATATATATATATATATATATATATATATATATATATATATATATATATATATATGGTTAGATATATACCCAATGTTGAGAACATCCAAGCTCTTTATGTTTGGGAACTGTTTTCATTTTAATTCATATTTAATTTTTAAATAAAACCATTAACTTCAAAACAAGCAAGGAAATTTCTATCAGTTTTTACAACTGTAAAAAGCGTTTTATCAAATCAAACACAAACCTATTATTACATGCATATAAAACGATTTTCCATTTGAATACAGTTCTAGACTTTTCATTTCTATAAATGCAAATTGAATGTAATATATATTTCATAATAATAACAAGTTATTAATAGTAGTTATCAAGTCAAATGCATTCAATTTTTTATTGTTTTTTTATTGTTGACTTTCTAAAAATTGCTAATTTCCTATTCAATTCATACAGACTAATTGTCTGACTAGAGCATATAAGGTATGCCCCAGTGTATATATATTTATGTATATATGTATATACATATGTATATATTATATATAAACTATACTGTATTTTATAAATTGTGTTTCTTACTAGTAAAAGACGCTGATGTGAGTAAACTTATCAGATAAGATATGCAAATAGATCAAACTGTTGCCAGTTGCTTGTGTCGCGCAGCTGCTCCGCCTCCAGCTGATAGTTGCCGTCAACGTTGAGCAGCGTCAGCGCCCCGTTGCGTATGGAGCGCGCGCCAGAGGGTTTTACCAACAGTACATTACAGAGCAAACGCCGATAGACGCTCACAGAGCAATCTCTCTGCCCCATGCTCTTCTCCTAGAGGCTTTCTAGTTTCATTTTGCTGTTTATTATTGCTAGTTGTAGAATGACAATAGAGAGCTACACAGTTCTAGATCTAGCCATGACTATTCTAATCTTGAAATATGTTTCATATGTTTTGATATCTTGTCTATAAATAGAGCTTCTTCCATATAGCCAATGCGCGCATATCCACACGTTTCTCCACTGCCTCATGATAGGCCCCATTCAATTTCTCCATACGGAAATAGTTGCATATCTCATCAGCCGTAAAGTCCTCAGACTTACAGGGTTGCAAATGGGTGTCATCAGGGAGAGCGCTGAAATTACATATGCAAATCGATTGTGTTAAACATAGATATATAGATATATGTCTATATTGACACAGATCTAGATATAGATATGTATATACCCTTAAGAAAATCTTTGTAATCAGATAAGATCAACCTACCCATTCTTGGCAAAGTCCACCAATAGGGAATTCATGCGCTTGGCCACCATATCATTTTCGGAATCCTTTGGAAAATCTGGAAATAATGTGGACATTCTCATTGTATGTAGTGCATCATCCATGTGAGATGCGCCCAGCTCCTCGTAAACAACTCCGCCGCCAAACACGGCGCCATACGTTATATTGCTGGTATATTCAAAGCTATAAATGGAAAGAGGCTGCTGGGCATATTCCGCATAGCTAGCGGCGCATACATAGACCGGGTAGTTGAACATAAAGTCACCCAGAATACCGGACAGCTGCACCAATGTATTCTCATTCAGTTGCATTTCCTTCACGCCGAACATTTCCAGGATATCCTGCACAGTTTCCTTGGTGAATCCTTTGGGCAGATACAGCATCAAACCAAAGAGCTCCAGGAAATTGTCATTGAACTCCTTCAGAAGCTGCGGATTCGTGTATGTGTGCAAGAGAAAGAAGGCGCCTTCGCCAGTGCGTGAGGTGCTGCTCAGCAGCCAGGGCACTTGGTGAATGCGACCGGCCTGGTGTGCCGCAATGGGACACTCGGTAATAAAGGGTTCGGGCGAATCTGGCTGTTCCACAACCACACCGTAGTTAATAATGGGCACACTATCCCACTGCTTGAATACATCGCCGGCTTCCAACAAGTCGTTGGCATCCGATGCACGCAGAGCTGCGGCCAACGCTTGGCTGTCGAGGCTTTTGGCTTCAGACACGCCCAGGTGCTCCGCCAGCTGTTGAGCCTGTTCAAGTGGATTGTGTAGCATAGTAGCTATCAGCATCGCTGTACCACTCAGCGACATGGCGCGATGAAACAGTCCTACGGAAGCGGAGAGTTAGCTGGAGGTAGAATTTAGTTCGAGATCAACTTACCATTTGAGCTAGGACTGAGCATGTGCAGGTGCGTGGATATGCCACCTGCGCTGTGGCCAAAGATGGTCACCAGGTTCGGATTGCCGCCAAAGGCTGAGATGTGTTGCTGCACCCATTGAAGAGCCAAACGTTGATCCTTCAGTCCAAAATTTCCGGTCATGTGAGCATCGCCCGTGCTCAGGAAACCTAATGAAGGAATACTTCCATTATATAGATATCAACTCTTAATAGACATTTTCTAATACCAAATGGACCCAATCGGTAGCTGACTGTGACCAGAATAACCTGCTGCGTGTCCATGAGGTACTCCGGCCCGCTGGATAAGGGACAGGCAGAGCCACAGAAAAAGCCACCCGCGTGAAAGTAGACCATGACAGGCAAAGGACTAGCATTCCCTTGCTGCAAGTATTCAGATAGTAGAAGCTTTTAGATAACTGAATCTACTTACAGGTCGATAGACATTCAGATAGAGGCAATCCTCCTCTCCAGAGATGGGCCAACCAGGTGCGAAATAACACTTTTGCAGGCAGTGGCTGCGTGGTGCGCTGGCATCCAAGACATCGGTCCAGGCACTCGCCGCCACAGGATTCTGCAAGGATAACCAGCTTTACCAAGAGCTATTACACCTGATTTATTTCACCTTAAAGCGTAGCTCTCCTATCGGTGGCTTGGCAAATGGTATGCCCATAAAGGCTTCGAACTGCTCCTGCCTAGAGTCCGGCATGAGGGTGCCATGCAGGCAGCCCAAATCCTCGAGGCAGACATCCAAATCCGCTGCAACTCTGTAGCCCATTGTTGATAGTATTAGCAAATAGAGAGCGCCACATAGAACTGTTTGAGCCATATTGGTTAGCTTTATAATGAAGACATTAAATATTCGGAAACCTACTTGCTTTTATATACTTTTTCGCTTCGAACTAGTTGCATGCTCAGATGCCCCAAGGGGCGTGCTCAAAAGCGCATTAACAAACTATCAAAAATACTATATTTAACTTGAATTATATATTTGATAATAGAATATTTATGCTATAATATTATATTGATTGTGACTTATTAAACTTGACAACAAAGTAATGCATGTTTATTACAAAATTTAGATTATATAAACAGTATAAATTAAGGTATTGCTATATTTATTATTTAAATATTCAACATTTGCATACTTTTCGCATTTCTAATTTTTATATTTTTATATTGCTTTTGTCATAATTTTTAAATTTATATATATGTATATATATATATATATATATATATATATATATATATATATATATATATATATATATATATATATATATATATATATATATATATATATATATATATATATATATATATATATATATATATATATATATATATATATATATATATATATATATATATATATATATATATATATATATATACATATATATATATGTATATATATAAAAACCAACCAAAAATTCATTAAATAATAATAATAAAATAAATTTAAATCATTTAAATATAATATCTCTAAAAATATTTTGCTTTAATTTATAAAAAAAAATCTGAATTGTAAGATTTTTAAAAATATCAATTCCAGTTTGCTCAAAATATTATATATTTTTTAAGCTAAATCTTAAAAACATAAAAAAGACTTACATTTAATTTTTATTATTATTAACTGCGCATTGTACTTAAAAAAATTGAACACCCCTAATATTTGGCAAAATGCCCTATATATGACATCTAGCCAGATACATATTTGGTTATTGATCTTAGCCTAATGCTAAGATAATTTATGTTTGGCAACTGTGTCTCAACCACAACTTTGTTTATTTTAATTCATATTGAATTTTTCAAGAAAATTATTAACTTCTATTTAAAAAAAAAATGGAAATTACAACTGTAAAGCTAACAATCTATTGCAACTAAAGAGCTATTAACATTGTCAAGAGAGAGCTCTTAGCTTGAAATGCGCATTAGATAAAGAATATATATTACGAAATAATAACAAGCTAATAAAAATAGTTATCAAGTCGAGCGCATTCAGTGGCTATTGATTATATGTTAGTAACTTACTAAACGTGGTTAGTAGTAGAACAAATGTCTGACTAGAGCATACCCTATACCCCAGTGTATATATGCATCTATATACACACATTTCAATGAAAAACTTTGTTTCTTTTTTCAATCAAAAAACTTTACTGTATTTTATGAATTGCTTTTAACTTAACAGTAAAAGACGCTGCCAACGCAGCAATCGTTAAATTTGAGTCTTAAAATTTAGACATTTGTGTTTTACAGCTAAACGCGCATTCATACAGAGTAAACTTATCAGATAAGAGATACAAATAGATCTATGTGAAGTATGTAACAAAAGAACTAGAGTGTGAGTGCGTTGACTTTGGGTGCTTTTGGTTTGGAAATATTGACAAGAGTTAGAGATTAAGAGTTAGGGAGTTAAATGGGCGTCAGTTGGCGTCGCTGCTCAACAGTTAGGTCCGGATGCCAAAGGTCCAGGATCAACACTAAACGCAGCTGCGTTCCATTGTGCCAGACCTCGTGCTCGAAGCTATCATCAAAGATGAACAAATCGCCCTCATGCCAGGTGCTAGAGCAATAGACATAGATAATGAGTTAGAATCTGATTAGTGTCTAAATTATAAAAGATACCCTGTAAATTTTATAGTAATATGATAAGCCTTTTACACATGATTACAGAGTATATCTATGCCCGTCTTACCGCTCTTGTTCAGCCACTCGAAGGCTGGTTAAGTGTGGCTCCGGCGCCACCAGCGTGAGATGGGCACGCAGTCGGCAATTGGTGGGTCCGCAGTGCGGCCAGACATGGGTCTGTGCCTGCATAGCGCTGAACTTGATCTGGCCACGACGACAGCCGCTGGCAGCTGGCAATTTGTCGAGCAACGCACACGTGATGGGCGCTCGCTGGCAGTTGCGCTGCAGACGCTGTCCGCGGGCAAAAAGCTCGAATTGCTGCCAGTTGCCCCTGTCGCGCAGCTGCTCCGCCTCCAGCTGAAAGTTGCCCTCAACGTTGAGCAACGCCAGCGCCTCGGTGCGTATGGAGCGCCAATTGTGCTGCAGTTGCTTCAGCTCTTCCACCTGATCCGTGTCTGCAATTTGCCAAAAAGGTTTTGCACGCAGCCTCGGCACATTGTAGAGCGAACGCTGATAGGCGCTGGCAAAGTAACCTCTCATCACGCCGCGTTCATATAACTGCAAGGCCTCTGCCTGTTTGCCCAGACGCTGCAGCGTCTCGCCCAACGCCAGATAGAAGTAGGGCTCCTGAGTGCCCGCCGCCTGTGAATCTATGGCTCGTTGTAAATAGGGCAATGCCTGAGCATAGTCACCATCGAGCTGCTTGAGCGTCAGGCCAAAGTGTAGCTGCGCTAAGGGATCCTGTGGCCAGCGCTTGAGTGTATCACGCGACACCTGCTGCAGCTTCAGCAAACTGCAAGAAGATTGTAAATAAAATGCCTGCAAGCAAGTTAAGGAGCTCGTCACACACCCACTTATTGGACATTAGATAGGTAAGCGATAGCTGATTGCGCAGCTGCAACTCATCCGGATAACGTTCGATGAGCAGCTCGTGTATGGCAACCGCCGGCTGTGTGTAACCTGTAAAAAGTGGAACTCTTTAGAATCTAAATTTAAATGGGATACAGTTAAAAAGAAGCGTTACTCACCCAGAAAGCGCATATGCTCAATGCAGCGTTCGCCTGCTGTGCGATATTCGATATTTGTTATCGATTCATCGAAAGCCAAATAACGCTTATAGGACTCAATAGCATCCACAAGCAGCTGATTGCTGCGGCGCAGCTCTGCGATCCGTTCCAGCGCTTGCGCCCGCCTCAAATGAGCCAACGGCTTGTGTGCGTATGTGTGTGTGAGCATGTTAAAGGCGCGCAGAGCATTCGCATGGTTCTGGTTGTTAGAAGTTGGTATTTTTGTTTTGGTATTTTTTGGGGTTAAGAAACACATGCAAATAGAGTGAAGATTAGCAAAACAGGAGCGAAGCATTTCAGGGAGCAGCAGACGTAAACGAGTAGACTAGTAAAATACCCTATAAGCTCATTTAACATTCAAAGGTGTATATTGGTTTAGTTAAGAGTTATTAAAACATTTATATAACTATTAACTAGAAATTAATCATTTCATATTTTAAATATTCAAAGCTCGAAAGCTCCTATATTTCTTATTTTACACTTTTTAAAGTACATAATTTACTAAAAAAAATATGAAAGAAAAGTTTTAATTTTGTAATCAAAAACATAATTACTTTAGGGCTGGCTAAAAGCAGTTGTAAGTTTTAGGTGGGTGTTTCTAGCACCTACAGCAGCTCCAAAAATTCAGCCCCATGGCAAAAATGTTTTCATTTTCCTAAGAAAAAATCTATATAATACCCAAAGTATCTATCTGTCTATTCGAATTCTGTTTAACTCCGCTCTTAAATTTCTTTCTCTTTTTCAAATAATCCTAAAAAAAAATAAGTTTTGAAAAGTTTCTTAAAAGCTAAGCACATGAACTTAAAAAGCGAACATTAATTAAAGCTATGAAAGGACTTTTGTTTAAGGTGTGTATGTTTTCTTTTAATGATTGTTGAGCTAATATTAGACAAAATTTTGGAAAGATTTAATTCAAGTTGCTGTCAGGGAAATTTAGATGGCGCACTTACCTCATTGATCATTTCGGCTTGAGCTCGGCGCAGCTCCTGCTCGAATAGTTCGTCCTCAACAGACTTGGCACCAGTTGGCTCCTTAGGTTTAATTTCTGATAAGAAAATACATACATATGAGTTTTATTGAGATAGATAAAATGAAAAACTAAAGTTTAAAGACACCACTGAACGGTTAATTTGTGTGTAGGGCTCCACCTTAGACGTAAGATTAGCAATTCGATTATAGACTATGACTTACTATGATTAGATTAACGTATGCCATGAACGAATTAACTTTAGAGATAGATTATAATACGTGTCTATATGTCAGATATATATAAATATATATGTCAGATTTATCAATGCTTGGGATGGACTGGCTGTAGCTTTGCTTTGTAGACTGATTCGATTTGTTTGGTTTTTTTTTTTTGGTGTAAATTGTACATTTAGTAATTACGTGTCCAGGACGGATCATCGGAGTCGGGATCGCTTTCGTATTCCTTGGCTGGCAATCGGCCATATTTGGCCTCCAAGCGGCTCATTAGGTCAGCATCATCCACATCGGATATTTCATCCTCCTCCTCATCGCTGATCAATTCATCATCATCGTCTTCGCTTTCGTCGTGTTCGTAATCCTCAATGTCGCCATCTTCGTATTCCACATAAATGTCTGTGGCAGCCGTTGCCTCCGCTTCCGCTTCCGCCTCCAGTTCCTGTTCCTGTTCCTGTTCCGTTTCCGGTTCTCGCTCTGGTTCTAGTTCCGGTTTCGCCTCCTTGTCTGACGCCGCTTCGCTTGTGTTGGCCTCAACCTTGGGTCGGAACATGGCACTCAGCTGCTCGAAAGTCTCCGGCACATAGCTGGCCGTTAGGGCCACATTATCATCGCTCTCCTCTATGTCGCTGATCTCCACCTCGATTTCCTCCTCGATTTCGATCTCCTCTTCCGAATATGCCTCTTTAGTGGAAATAGGCAAGCATTAAAATATGAAACATTCCAAAAAAAAAAATGGCCTAATCGAACAAAGTTCTAAATAGCTTCAAGTCTGGCTTGAAATTATTTGGAAACAACTTCGGTCAGACCGAAGTTTATATGTGTATATAGTATCTATATAGTATGTTGTGTCAACCATCATCTAGCGGCGGCAGCTCCTCCGTATCATCATCGGGTATATGATCCTCGGCTGTGGCGATTGTCAAGCGGCGTCTCATATGTGTCTCCGGCGTCGGCTGCTGCTCATCGGCTAAGAAATCAGTTTATATGGTATATATATATATATATATATATTTGTTTATAGATATAGATGGTTTTCAGGCATTAACAACGAAGCCATACAATATTCAATTTACATACATACATTGGCGCATTTTGTTTAACAGTTTTAACAAAGCTTTGACTACAATAAAGAACAACAAAAAATTCAATTTAGCTTAAACTTAACGACAAAAATTCAAAATCAAATTTAACAACAAATGAAGAAAGTGCAAGAATTTTGTTTAATATTCCAAATTCCAAATCAGAACTTTTGTTAAGTTAGAGAAGTTAGTTAAAAAAAATGAGCCAGTTTCTCATGTTTCGAGCAATGCAGCACTGTACATGTTAAATAATTTGACAGCAACATGAGAAGAAAGGCATGAGATCAAAAATTAATTTCACATTACATTGCCATTCAACATTGAGAGTAGTTTTTGTTTTATTTGGTTTTGTTTATACACAGACCAACAAGATTTAGTAACCAAGATTTAGACTATATATTGCCATAGGTTTCTGATGTGCTGTAGCTGTAACTGTGACTGTGACTGTAACTTTAGCTTTAGCTTTAGCTAGTAGTACTTTATTACCTCAAGTGTTTAAGCATTTTTATAACTCTATCTTTGCGTTGCTCTAGTACAAAGCAACACTTTTTGCATAAACAACCTAATACCTTTCATGAAAGTTGTATTGCCCTACTTTATGATACTTTTTGAATTTTTAAAAAATCTTTTTTTCTTAACAAGTTATTGTCTGTCGAAAGAGCGGCTTAAGTGAGAGCGTGTGAGGCAGGTATCAATACGTTCCACAGACGATATCTCAGTGACAAAAAAAGATTTTTAAGAAATTTAAAAGAGCCTAAATAGCTTAAGATTAGTACTTTTAGAAGATGTAGCTGTATAATAAAAAAGAATTCTCTGAATATTATAGTAAATATAGAACTTTTGAACTATTCAAGTTTCAGTTACAGATTCAGCATATATATTCATATTCTGACCTTTGGAGCAGAATAAGTCTCAATTTTGTTGGCCTGTATAAACGTCGCCTTCAATATACGAATATACATACATACATACACATACATGTATGTGTGTATGTATATATATAATGATATTTAACAAGGCTAAATGACATAAAGATTTCGTTTTTTAGAGCAGTTTCTTAAGTAAGCAGCAGATATGATGATATAGGAGTTACGTTAACAAAGTGCATTGCTTGGATAACAATTGTTTGGCATTTAGCAGCAAATGTGGAAAACTCACTTGTATTTGGATTATTCCGTATCAATACAAGGCGTGAAACAAGGGCAAGTGCAATGCCAACGCCAAATTTAACGGCAACTGGAAAATGATTTACGTTTTTTTTAGTAAACAACAAATTTGTCTTCGAAATTTTAACGCAATTTTCAATAAAATTTAAATAGAAATAGAAAATATTTGTATAAATTTTAAATAAATTTCTCTTTGCACTTTCTTGTACAATTTCATTTTGGTCTATGGCAAATTGAAGTAATTTTTATTAAATATATTTCAGTTCGTTTTAAGTGGAGCAACCTGTACATCTAAACCGTTCAATGGCGCTGTCTGGGATACTTACGTGAGCCCAGCCAGGATGTGGTTGTAACTGCTTCAATGTTCTCCTCAGCCGCCTTATCTTGCGCCTGCTTAGCTTTTAGCTGCTCAGCCTCAGTATCAACGTCTTGATCGAGTGATTCAAAATCATCCTCATCATTGTCATCCTGTTATAATAAGAATTCATTTGAATGGTGAGGTGATAATGTAGTTATCTAATACCCACCTGCTCGAAATCATCATCATTATCATCAGCAACACTTTGTGCTGCTGGCTCCGCAGACTCTTCAAGCTCCTCATCCTCCTCCTCAGCAGCATCCTGTTCGTATAAACATTTATTATTGATTTATAAATTATTATTATATATTTATATACATCATCATTATCCTGATCATCCTCATCATCATCATCAGCAGTTTGAGACTGTGAAATCGTTGGCTCAACGGATTCTGCCAGCTCTTCCTCTTCATCCTCCTCTTCTTCCTCCTCCTCCTGTGTAAGCATTGATATTTCATTGAAATATTATTATAAGCTTTAAGTTTTTACCTCTTCAATATTATCATCTTCTTCATCTTCCTCAACTGTTTCGGGCGCACTCTGAGTTCTTGACTTGGATGCAATTGGTTCAATGGACTCCTCAATGTCATCCTCCTCCTCCTCATCTGCTTCCTCATCCTCCTGCCATTAAAGACAGGTTTTAATTCTTAAATTCTTATTTGTTTATTGAAGTTTTTACCTCTTCAGCATCATCGGCCAAGGATTGAGTTCTATCTGCAGACTCTTCTATTTCATCATCATCCTATTAAATATATTATTGTAAAGTATATTATATTTATTGAATTTTTAATTTTAATTTAATTTTGTAAATTAATAAAATTTATAAATAATTTTAATAGTAAAATTCAAAGAGCACTGAAATGAACCAACAAAGTGATTCGTTCATTTGAATCACGAATAATAATTAAAAAATTTAGTTACACGAACCAAAACCAATAACAATTAGTTCATTTCATTCATAAAGCAAAAAGAATTACATATGAATTACCTCATCTTTTTCTTCTTCATCCTCAGCTGTTACATTTTCAGCAGCAGTATTATCTTCCTCTTCGTCTTCCTCCTCGTCCTCATCTACTTCATTCTCTTCTTCGTCATGTTCCTGCTCTGTTTCTTCTTCCTCGCCCGAATGTTGTTCATATGGCTCTTCCACTTCATCATCGTGTTCATCGTCATGTTCATCCAGAGCGGCTTCATGTGACTGATGTTCATCGTGTTCATCGTGCTCCTCCGCACGATGCTCCTCCACCCAGCCATCAAAATAGTTGGAATAACGTGACTCTGACAAGGGTGTATCCACTGGAAAGTGACAGTTATGATCATATACATATATATATGTACATATATATATGTTTATGTATGTGTATTTACTTACAGTCTTCCATGCCACGATTTTCCATAATAATCAAACCCACCAGCCCCAGCAGCACAGCCATTAGAGAGAAAAATATAATCTTGGCACACCAATGCCCACCAGTTCCATGTTGATGCTGCACGTGCAAGTGCACATCATCGTTTCCCATCTTTGTGATATGCACGCCATGGGAAGACGAGTCGTCGTCATCTAGATAACATACACAAAGATGCACACGCGCATACACACATACACACAGACACACACGCACACATATGTGATTAGAATTCAGTTGATTAACTGCAATCGGGTTGAAGGTTTTTTTTTTGTTTTTAGTATAAGCAACGAGATTTTAGTCAATACTAGTTGCTAAATTGGAATTAAAAAGCTGATTTGGCTGGGTTTATAAGATATACGATCATAGATATATAATATATATGGACTGCTTGTATGCATCTCTCTACCTTGAAAGCTGGACTGGCGCGGTATGGTGACATCGCCCTCCGATTTGCGATCATCTAGACAAAAAGTTAGTTACACTTGTTAAAGCAATTAATTAGTCAAACATGACAGACTTGCATATATACCCTGTAAACAGTTGTAAGCTAATTTAGAGGTTGTTCTTTTCTGTTAAATTGTATTTCATATAATAAAAATTAAATAAATTTAATTTAATATTTTATTTATTTGTATATAAATTTTATTTTATTCAAATACTTTTTTAAATTGCAGAAATTTTTTAGGAGAAAATTTAACAAAATATAAAATAGTTGATATATAACTATAATTATTTAATAATAATTTTGATGAGTTTAACTATTATTAAAAGTCTTTATGAAAAATCGATAGTTATCGATAGGCTTAGTCATCAGTTTAAGCATCGGAAGCCCTCTATAAATCTAATTTGTTAACTTGATAACATTTATTTATATATTTAATAATTATAGCAATTATAGCAATTTAATTGAATTTTTTAAGAAATTCAGTTTAAATATGAAAGCTTAAAAATATATTTATAACTGATGAAAATTCTATGCAAATATACATTACATAATCACATAACATGTTACAAAGGTTAACATATAACCAGCATACCCCCATTGCACACACCCACACATATGACAACGTTTACAGGGTATATAAACAGACAATGATAACAGCAACTCTCTCTCTTAAAAAGATAATGATGAGAGATATGTTTTAATTGTTTTTGTAGGTGTTGTTGCTGTTGTTGTTTTTTGATGTTGATGCAAAACAAAGAAGGCGCAAGTCATGCGCTTGGGCAAATGGCCAAAAAGTAAAAGAAAATTGAAATGAAAATAAAAGAAAAACTGTACAGAGTCCATCCATAGTATTTGTCTCTCTTTGTGTGTGTGTGTGTGTGTGTGTGTGAGTGTGCGTATGCATGTGTGTGTGTAATTTGTGTGTATATTATGGAAAAAACTCTGTTTTGTGGTGGGGGCGATGTAATGTCTGCTTGCGGAAGTCTCTTGACTTTGGCGCATTCAAATTAATAACATTGCAGCTAATAATACTACAAATTTCAATTAAATTCTCATGGCTATAATATTTTGTGCCTGATGCCGTAATTCCAAATGAAAGCTTTAAGATTAAAGACAGCAAAGTAAGTAGCGAGCAGCGATCGGCGAGCGGCAAGCGAGCGAGCGAGCGAGCTGCCGGCTTTTGTTTATGCTGCCCCAGAGCAAGAGATAAAAACACTTTTATCTAACATCTGCTCAAGCTTTAAATAAACACAAGCAGATTTTTTTTCGAAAAAAAAACAACAATTTAAGATTCGGTTTATTAGAGGCAAATGTTTTTTTTTTTTTATTTGAACCCGCTGTCACATGGGCCCAAATAGAACTTTAGTTTTTTGAAAATATTTTATATTTTATATTTATATATATTTCATTGCAGCAACGTTAAGAAATCATAAATTTATATATATCCAAATATCTGTCTCTATACATATATAAATATATTTATATATATATATATATATATATATATATATATATATATATATATATATATATATATATATATATATATATATATATATATATATATATATATATATATATATTTGTATAGTTTGCTTGGCACACGCATAGCGACACAAACGGCACAGAGCAATGTATAATTTTATATAATAGGGCAAAGTTATTTTTAAAGGCGCTCGACAATATTATTATTCTAATAAAAGAAATGGACAGCTACGCTCGAAAACGTTACAGTTTGATGCGTATATAGCCAATATCGGCCAGAGCTGATCTCTTACCACGTTTTTTGCGCTTATCCTTGCGCTTTCGCGGCTGTACGTCGCCCGACATTATTTAATTGGCTTGAAGCTCGCTAAATGCCAATTTGCTGGCCGTATTTGATTTCAGCACCACTGTATGTGTTGATTTTTTTTTTCTTCTGCTGCTCAGTTTTTCTTTTGATTTTCTTTTCTTCTCGATTTTCTCTGTTTGTCGGTGTCGGTGTCGGTGTCGGAACGGAACGCGAGCGCGAACAGCTCAACCGCGATCGCAGCACGTAACTAAACCGAACGATCAGCCAGTCTAGCAGGCAGGCAGGCAAGCAGCCAGACAGACGGCATTGCTGATTGAGCTTTTCTTTACTTATACGAAAATATCGGGAAAATCGATTTTATTTTCATTTGCAGTGTAAAATGTTTGCTGGTATGCTAAATAAAACAAAAGAACATTTCTTTTAAAAGTCAGTTAATTTATAGTAACATTTTTTATAGCATTATAGCTGTTACCGATTAATCGTTTACAGTGTGATCTCTTGCGTGAGACAGCTTTTTCGATATCAAATTTATAATTGATTTTTTGCCGCACTCTTATCGTCCTTTGCTATAACAGTATGTTATATGTTAATAGAGCAGTCAAATTCACCGGTGATTTAATTAAAAAGCCATTTTGCTACAGCATTGCATATTTTAGGCAATTTCCCTCGCTAAGCGGCCAATCGAATTATCACATCAATATGCACGCTCCAACCGTTTGCCATAATTTCATATTCCCCTCACCATAACAGCCAATAATTTTATCTTACACTTAGTATTTTTTGGTATTTTCAGTTGTTGGGCCAGCTTGGTCACACACTTGCACGACCATAAAAACTACAACAACAACAAAATAGAACGGAACGAGGGAAAACAACCCAGCGCAATTATGTATAGATACGATTGAAATTGAAGTCAACAAAAGCCGTTGTAGGATTCCGGGCCAAGTGCAAAGTTGTGGTAAGTTTTTAACAAAAAAAAATTACAAATAATTGAAATAACGGTTCTAGAATAAAATTGCAACTAAATTGATTGACATTTATAGGCCAGGCGCTGCAAACTACGCACAATTTTGGTGTTGGTGGCGGCGGCGACGGCGGCGACCGCAACAGATCAAAATTAGCCACGCCTTTAAGAGCAATTTAGGGAGCAACGGCTTCCCGGCTATGGCCGGCGACATGTCCATTGGCTGTGCCGCTCTCAAACGATCCACGAAATTGAAAAGCTGCACCAGCGGCACCGACACCGACTCCATGCAGCTCCCGAATGAGCGCAAAGAAAATGGCCATAATATCGGCCAATTAGCCAAACCGCCCAGTGCACCACAGAATATGCGTGGCGGCCTGCGGGTCTACAAGATTGTCATACTGGGCGATGGCGGTGTCGGCAAGTCTGGTAAGTTTTCTCTCAATCACTGCTGCGCCATTTACACGTCGTCTTCGCCTGTCTATGGGAAAAATCAATAAATTATCTCCATTTCTTTTACGCTTTGTTTTACGGCCACACAACAAACCACCCACAATCAACCCCCAAATTCGTGCTTCGTGCGTTCGGCTAACTTTACGTCTACCCACACACACACACACACACACACGTCCATATGCTCTCTTTTTCTCTCTCACGCACACACACACACATATATACATGGACAACAGCTGTTACCCTGCAGTTTGTCAGTCACAGCTTTTTGGACTACCATGACCCCACAATTGGTGAGTGCGTTCTCTTTGACTGTTCGTTCCACCTTTGAACTTTGCTTTGTTACATTCTCTCTCTCCCACTCTCTGTGTGTATGCGTGTGTGCAGAGGATTCGTATCAGCAACAGGCGGTAATTGACAATGAGGCCGCTCTGCTGGACATACTCGACACTGCTGGCCAGGTCGAGTTTACGGCCATGCGGGACCAATATATGCGCTGCGGCGAAGGTTTCATCATTTGCTATTCGGTTACCGATCGCCACAGCTTTCAGGAGGCATCCGAATATCGCAAATTGATAACACGCGTCCGTTTATCCGAGGACATACCGTTGGTGTTGATAGCCAACAAAGTGGATTTGGAATCTCAGCGACGTGTCACCACCGAGGAGGGCAAGAATTTGGCCAATCAATTCGGTTGCCCGTTCTTCGAGACATCCGCTGCGCTGAGGCACTACATCGACGAGGCATTCTATACGCTGGTGCGTGAGATTCGGCGCAAGGAGATGCAGAAAGCACTGGGCACGGATACCAGCTCGGAGAAGATACACACACGACATCGCAGTCGCTGGTGGCGTATAAGATCCATATTCGCATTGGTCTTTCGGCGCAGGCGAAATCTAAACTAGAAAAACAAATGAAATCAAATTCCTCGGTTCGCAAGTGCAATATTAATCCAATGCGTTATACTATATATATATATATAAATTATATATATATGTACGATTTGTCTGTGGCACAATGAATCAAATGTGTTTGTGTCTAATCATTTTGGAAAACAAATGAATTTATGAAAACGCGTTAAACTATTCTAATTGTTAAGGCCAACAAGGGCAAGAACAACAACTAAGTGACATTCTGTTTGGACTTCAAAACCTTTTGTTAATTGTTTATAGTTTTGATTGTTTCATTTCATTTGTTAACTATGCCACATTGTATTTGTTGTCTTTGTATTGTTGAGGTGCTGCTGTGCACACCGATATGAGAATATATATATATTTATAATATATAAATATATTGAGCGAAAGATACGTATATCAAAATATGTTTTAAGCACGAATTCGAAAGATACAATATAATATAGCAATGCACATACGTATATACACGTATATAGTATAACTAATAAGAAATGTTGATTCCTAACAGAAAACCAATTGGCAAAACATGAAAACCAAAACAAACTAAATGAAATGCATTTAAAATTCAAACAAACAACAACAACAACCGAAGCAGAGAGAACCATATGAAAATTTATGATAATAGCGATAATGTTAAATCAAAAAAAAAAAAAAATAACGAAACGATATACAAAACTGAGTCCTAGCTGCAGCCAATAGTGGTAGCTATATAGACCCATGTATATGTATACATATATATATATATATATATAAAGGTCATAGAGAGCTTTAAGTCGCCAAACAACAAAAGAAATAAAAACAAAAACAAAAAAACTGAAAACAAAGTAAACTGTCCAACAGAAGTGAGGAAAGTGTTAACAGTGTATTATGTGCATGTATTATTATTATTATTATAATTATAATTAACGTACGCACATTAACTAATCGAATAAATGTTGAATTTAACGCATATGTATACTAAACACAAGGCAGACGATTGATACATTGTTTGATTGATTAATTGATTGATATGCAGATCCATTGTTAAATGTTATTAATATTATTATTTATAAATGTAGCATGCATTGACATTTGTTTACATATTTTAATTGTTAACTTTGCCTAAGTTTATTTATTATTAATTGTATGGCTTTTATTTTGTTAATTACTTTATAAACATTCATGCCCTTCGCTAAGCATCACCACAAGTTCCTCACATCAATGTTACTGCAACGGCAACTGCAACTGCAACTGCAACACAGCACAAGGCTTTAATTACAGTTGAAAAAGAGAGTAGAAGAAACAAGAAACAATTCAAAATTGTTAACAGGCGTTAAATAATTTGTATGTTTTTTATTTTTTAAGCATAACCAAACGAATAACGAGCTAAACGAAACTTTGTAAATGTTGTTTAAACTTTAGTTCTATTTGTCAGTTGAATTGAATGCGGGTATATTGAAAGCAAGCTTTCCAAAAAAAAAAAAAAAAACAAAAAAAAACTAAGAAAACCAAGATATAATATTTATATATATATATATATATATAATATAATTATAATAATATAAAAAATGTTAAATATCACATACGATTACGATTATTTCCCATGAAACAATAACAAAAAATCATACAAATGATAAAGAAACTAGAAGTTAGTAGCTATAACGCGAGCGAGTATTATAATAGATGCACAAGTCTGGTAATTCCAGCTGGCCAATGCTGTTCTTTTTTTTTGTTGTTGTCTTCTTTTCTTTCGGTCATTTCACTATTTACTTCTTACATTTTAAATGTACAAGAAATTAATGAAAACGACACAAAAAAAAATAAATCCCAATAAAGATTTTTGGAACCCCCGTTAAAATATGTGTTTTTCTAAATACTTACTTTTAGCTGATTAAAAAAGAGTCCAAGGGATGTTATAAGACTGGAAATTATGGCCTAATTAAAGCTGTAATTTTGCAACTAATATATTTATGCTTGAAATATTTTTATGCTTTATAAAATATTAATGAAAAAATTTCTTTTAAACTTAGAAAAATTTTAGTTTTTTTTATTGAAATTAAAAAATATTTTTCAATTTAAAAAACTTATTTTTAATTTAGAAAAATTTTAAGAAATATTTTTTAATTTAAAAAATTTATTTTTAATTTTCAAATAATTTGAATTAATTTTTTATATCCAAAGTTTAGTTCCAAAGCAAAGCATATTTTTAATGACTAGATCCATATGAAGTTCTAGATCTTTGATAACTATTTAAATTAAACTTAAAACAAAATTTTTATTGCTTTTTAAGTTTTGTTCCTTTTTCCTAAAATTGTTTGAAGCGAAATTCAAACTGAATTCAATTCAATTCAATGCTAAGTTCTAGCTGAAATCGAAATATATAAGAATTTATTCGCCAACTCTTACAGAGCTCAAACAAGAAAATAAATAATAAAGAAAAACAATTAAGTTTTTATTGCCCACGCCGCGAAATAGAGAAAACATTTAGAATTTTGATTTTTATCGTTTTTTTTGTATTTTTTTTTTATTTATTTATTTAGTAAAATATTCTTTTTTTTTAATTTTGAAAAGAAATGATTTTTGTTTTTTTTTTTTTTGGTTTACATATGCATATGTATACATATACACACATATATATTCATGTTAATTTTGGTAATCTGGTAAAATGTGTATTTGCTTTGTTCTTCTTCTTCTTCTTCAACTTTTGCATATTTAATATTTTTTTTTGTATTTTATTGTATAGGAAGCAAAACTTTTGAATGCACAAATTTACAATTACTTTCGACGCATTTGTCCTTCTTTCTGTTGTTGTTGTTGTTTAAATTGTGTAATATAGTAACTGTAGAAAATAGTATATGTATATGTATGTATATATATATACATATACATACATACATATGTATATATATAGCATTTTGAGTTTTTGTATGAGAATTTTACACGATTTTTGACGGTACAAAATACAAAAAAGAGACATACACACATACATACATACATATATGTACTGTATATATATATATATATATATTGGTATTTTATAAAATCATAAAATACACTTATTTATCTTCTTTTTGTTTAATGCAAAATACAAATATTAAAAACTCTGAACTTGCATTTGCACATTGGAAAAATTTGAATGCATCTGTCACTTGTGGCTTATGTTTAAACATTTCTCTTCTTCTTTTTGTGTAATTGTTTGCAAAGTAGTATTTATATATATATGTATATATATATAGATGTTTATCATTTTGTTTAGTTTATTGGCGGTCTCTGTTTGAATATATAATATATATATATATATGAGTCAAAAAGTTGTAATTGGTATGTTTATGAATGCTTGCATTTTAGGCTCTTCTTGTTTGTTTGTTGTTGTCTGTTTACCAGAATATTTATATGTATATGCCTTAAGACTTTGAAAAAAATATGAATAACTGCATCATCACTAATCAACACACACACACGCGCGCGCGCACACACACACACATGCACGCACATACACGCATGCAGACGCGCATGAACATACGCACACCTTTAGTAATGTTTCTAGACCTTTTGTTGTTTGGCTTTTAATCTCAAAATCAAACGGATACGATGATATATATATATATATATATGTATATATATATAGGACATATAGTAGTATGCATATACATAGGTGTGTGTATATAGATATATACGAGTAAGTATGTATTGATAGTTGTTTGGGTTGGTTGAGTGGTGTTGACTGATTTTCGACGCCGTCAAGAGTTACAAATTATAATAATAATAATAATGCGATATTTATTATTGTTGTTTACTTCGGTTAATAACTACTCTAGACTGTATATAAAATCAAATCCGCATTTGACATTTTGCCCGTTTCATCTACTTCATGCTGTTGCTGCTGTTGTTGTTGATGTTGTTGTTGCGTGTTTAGTTTGTTGCTAAAGCAATATCTGCTGGTTGTTGATGTTGTTGTTGCTGTTTTTGCGTTGCTGTTGCCGGATTCCCCATGCTATCTGATTCCAGTAGTTGTTATTCTTGTAAAAAGGTGTGTGTGTGTGTTTGTGTTTGTGTGTGTGTATGTGTGTGTGTGTGTTTCCTTGTGTATGTATAGAATTTTGTTATTTGCTCTTTTAGAGCAAAAGGCATTTGGGCTTCTTCCGTTTTTTAACTTGCAGTGCAGCCCTGGTTGCTGTCTCGAATACCTCTCGCACACCCTCCTTGGACTTGGCCGAACATTCCAAATAGGCAAAGGCATTAATTTTCTCAGCCATAGCGCGTCCCTCCTGCGGCTTAACCGGCTCCTGCTTCATCTTTGCCAAATCCTGCCGAAATTTGTAAAAAGTTAGTCAAATTTAATCTTCAAGCAGAGTTAATCCACAAATCTTACCCGAATTGTGTTGGGATCATTTCGCAAATCTTTCTTATTGCCTACCAAAATGATGGGAACATTGGGACAAAAATGTTTGACCTGGAAATAATGGAAATGTTTTATTAATAATAATTTTTATATATTATTTTTGAGCTTTTCTTTATTTTTACTTTACCTCTGGCGTCCATTTTTCGGGAATATTTTCTAGCGAATCGGGTGAATCCACTGAGAAACACATAAGTATAACATCAGTGTCTGGATAGCTCAGCGGTCGCAGTCTGTCATAATCTTCCTGACCAGCTGTATCCCATAAGGCCAACTCCACCTATAACAAATAGAGCCAAAGAATCACGTCATATATTGATGTAAGTATATATGTATATGTATATGTATGTATGTGGAGTGATAACGCCCGTTAAGTTGGCAATTATGTAGCACAAAAGCCCGTTTCCATCACAAAGACGAAGACGAGAGTCAACTTCAAGTTGAAAGATAGCAAGGAACTGGCGGAAATGCCAAACGTATTAATCAGAGACACAATACGTCGAGTGACGTGAACGACAGACACAGACGGACTGTATGCATGCATGTATGTATGTATGTATGTATGTATGTATGTTTGTACATCATATGTAAGCATTAACCAAACACAAATGCCGCCATATTGTGCTGCGCAAATTGTTTATACCAAAACACAAAAAAAAAAAATGGAAAACCAGAAAAAAAATCGTTTAAAATTATTAGGAACGAAATTGTTTAGCAAATAACCAAAAACAAATACACAAAACATGACTTAATGCAAATCAAAATGGCATACAGCAGTATATCTTTACTTTTTTCTTTTTTTTATATATATATATATATATTATTACAATTGAGAGCGAGAGCGCGTGCTACTGGCTCCAAACGTGAGCGCAGGTATGCAATGGTTGAGTGAGAGCCAGAGGGGAGGGCGAACGTGAGAGCGCGAGGGGCAACGCGCAAAACTGTATGTGCGCAACGGGCTTGTGTATAAGACGAATAAAAAATATAAAAAAAAAAAGAGCAAGAGCACAAGCAAGAAACGGAAGGAAGGGAGCTTGCTATACAAGTACATGTTTTAGTATTAGTACGTGTGTGTGAGTGCGTGCGTGCGTTTACGTCGTCGATGTGGTTACGTGTGTGTGCGTCGGTGTGTCGTTATGTGTGCAAGGAGAGTGCGAACAGGCGAGCTGGAGAGCTGGAGAGCGGGCGTCAAGTATTAGTGTTGGCAACTGTTCATGGCTTCGACAAGCCAGATCAACTAGTCAAAAAAAAAAAACAGCCAGAAATAGCTAAACATGTGAGAATTTTTTTTTTTGCTTTACTTTTACAAAACACACTGAAATCACTTTAGATTCAATAAATTCCAATTTTGATGTCCACTTTTCAAACTATATAGAAGCCATTCAATAGCTACAATTCCCGCCAGCCGTTTTATCACAATTTTTGCCGCTTTCTATGTTTGTAAAACGCCAAATAGCTAAATTGGCAACACTGGCAAGGAGAGTGCGAGCAGGAGAGCGGGAGTCAAGTATGCCTACCGACAATTGATATTGACTCACAACTTTTTTTTTACAACATGAGCGCAGAGTGCACTGGAAATTGAGCAGGGAGGGGAGGGTGGGGGGGGGGGGGGGCTAACGGAACGGGATGCTAGATGAGAATATATGAAAGAAAAAAACAAATGTACACAAAGACCGCTGATCAGATGATTTTGAATGCTGTGTGTGTGTGTTGGGCGGGGCGGGGTGGGGCGGTACGTTGGGTTTGGTGTGTGTGTGCATGAAAAGGTGATAAACTTGAGCTTACCTGCTTGCCATCGACTTCGATATCGGCGACATAATTCTCAAAGACAGTCGGCACATAGACCTCGGGAAATTGGTCTTTGCTAAAGACGATCAGAAGGCAAGTTTTACCGCAGGCACCATCGCCGACAATTACCAATTTCTTGCGAATCGTCGTCATTGGAGGTTCTGGAAGAGTGGATGCAACGACACCGACAGCGGCGACGACGGACGATGCGATTGTGTTAAATAAATTTTTTTTTTTGCGAAAATTGCGCGAGCTGAGTTGAAAAATATCAAAGTGAAAAAACCACACACACACACACATACACATGCATTAACACTCTCGCGCGCAGCAATGCCACAATCTCTCACTCACACACATACGCGCACACATTTGAGTCATACACTTTGAATGGCTCTCCCATTTGTTGTTGTTGTTGTTGCTTTTGCTGCTGCTGACGATCTACGGAAAAGAAGAAGCATCAGCGAACAGCCGCATGAGCCTCTTTTTTGACAATGATTGTGGGGGAATTCTTTTTGGCCAGTTATATATATTTATGTATGAATGTATGTTTGGCAAGTCAGAATGCAATCAATGTTTGGGCCATTGTTTAATCGCTTCCAATTGTGCAGCTCTTTATGCAAAACATACACACATACAAACACACACATAGATTTATTTATGTGTATTGGTATTCATTCGTGTATTGGCCGAATCACCACTGTTCCCATTTCGATATATACATTTATTTACTTTTCTTCAATTCTGTACGAATGTGTCTCGAGATAGTCCAATGGTCGCGTCATAGGTCTGCTTCCTCGCCCGCCACCAACTCTTCCAAAAACATCATCATCCACTCGCATTTATGTACATACGTACATATACACATGCATATGTTGTCTGTGAGTTCGATTGCATGACTGTGTGTGTGCGTATTTGTATGTCGCGTAGAGCTCTATGTGTATAAGTGTGTGTGTGGAATTTTTTCACTGCTCTTTCAACTTTCCTCACTTACAATATATATATATTTTTTTGCAACACTTGTTTCGAATAGGGACACTTTATTTGTAATGCTTACAAAATGGCACAAATATGTTGATTCTTATGCGTCTACCGTTATTCGTTTCGTATAAAAGTGATTATAATTAAAAATTCGACGTTTTTTTTCTCATGCAAAATGACGATGAATTTTCTTGGTAGATGAACAACCAACGCCTTCGTGCGCCCCAGAGTTGCACTTTAACTATAGTGTTGGAAAATATCAATAAAAGGATTACCTGATCTGGGTATACAAAATAGCCAGCATTTACTCGTGCTTGCCATTTATTTTGTACTATTATTTCGTAGAAAGCTACATTAATCGCTTAATAAACATTTATATTATATATGTCTATCACTTGGATAAATAATTCAGAGCTGCTTTGAAAAGATTAATGACTTAGTGACTTTCATAACTCGTTACATGAAGTGACAGTTACTTCTAAAGAATATTCCATCGCTAATCCGTTTCTGTATTTTGACGTTCGACACATGGCCCGGCATTAATAATTGCTTGTTTATTTTACTACAAATAAACAAAATGAGTTTCAAGCATGATGCATGAAATAATTAACCAAAAATAGCAAAGTCAAATCACAATCAAAAACCATCTGGCAACCAGTTAATCACAAGGCAAAAGAAAAAAAAGAAAATCAAAACGCGCCAAAATCGGCTGAAAATATGCAACCCGCAAATGGCATGCGGATTAAACTAAGTTTAAAAGCTAAACAAACTCAGGGGAGGTTACCAGCAAATGATCCAATGGAAAATGTAACTAAAATAAAAAATAATTTAAAATCTACTGCAAATTCAGTGGAAAAGAAGCAAAACAAAGCTGAAATTGCAAAGGCAGCTAAACGTAAAGCAAAGACTATTCCAGTCACTGGAATTAACAAACGGCGCAAACTAGATGTGGGATCCAAAGAGAAGGGACAATGGAAGCGTGCACCCAGTAGGAAAGAAATAACCACTAAAGTCATCAAAAAGTCACAGAAAGTAATTGATACAAAAGCAAATGCCAAAAAGACGAAAAATTCAAAACCAACTAAAGAAAATAAAGGAAAGCCCAAACAGAAGAATGTTATAAAAACTACAACACAGATAAATATAAAGAATTATATTGCAGATGAAGAACTTCGAAATGATTCTGGTAAGAGTTGCATAAATTGAATAACTTTCTGTTTAATAATAATACTTTAACAGAAAACGAGAGCGCTAAATCAGAGGAATCCGAGTCTGAGTATGACGAATCAGAGCCTGAATATGACGAATCAGAGCCTGAATATGACGAATCAGAGTCTGAATATGACGAATCAGAGTCCGAATATTCATTGGATAGTGATGAGGATTTCTTTAGAAAGCCACAAGTATTTGAATCAAATGGAACTGTGCCAATCGCCTTAGACTGGGTGAACAATGTGGAAACAGAGGAGACACCGTGGCTTATAGAGCTGCCAAAGGTTCAGGCAGAGATTACCAAAGTTTTGGTATTCGAGGGAATGATGCCTGAACCAGAAGAGACTTCCGTGAAAAGCAAGCCGAAGGAATCCTTAATCGAAGCTAATAACGACGCTGAAGACAAGGAGGAGGAGCAGCAGTTGGAAATGAACGCAGCAATTGCAGTTAAGGAGATGAAAGAGCAGCATTTGGATGTTCCAGAAATCAGTCCAGAAATTGCAATTGATAATGAAGAGGACATGGAAGAGCAATTGCAGCCACAGGGTGAGGCCAACATGTATGGAGTTCTGCCCGAATTGAGCATCTTTGAGAATAGTTTTAAGACCAACAATGTGCTGGCTGTGTTAAAGCAGGACATCGAGCTTTATGGCACCATTGTACTGACCTTGCTGTGTGGACGTATAACAATCAATGGCTATAAGCCACGTCGCAATGTTCCTTTGACCATTTTTTCACCCAAAGGCTTCAATTGGGTTGTGATTTCGCCCATGTCGAACAAGAAAGCGGTCAAAGCGAAGTTGACCTCAAATGCGCATTGGAGTGAATTGAATGAGAGCTTCTCACGCGGCCAGCTGGATAATATTGTGACCAACTATGATGGACAGCGCGATGCAATTGTGCTGCTGCAGCGGAACAGTGGAGCACAGAATATGCTCAACACCTTTGGCAAGCACATGGTCGAGAATGTGTTTCCCGTGGTGAATGCCACCAACCGGCCGCATTATGCCAGTGAATATATCTTGAATTGCTTAATCCAGAGCGCCGATGCACGGCAAGCGCTTCAGGTGCCCACTGTGTGGACGAAGCTGGCGATGCAGCCAAGCAGTCGCTGGTTGGTGGCTGGTGGCAAAGGCGTGGGTAAATCCACATTGCTTCGCTATATGCTCAACAGGCATTTGGAACGCTTTGATCGCATGCTATTCATCGATCTGGACATTGGACAGCCGGAGCTGTTCTTGCCACAGACGATTTCATGCACAGTCATTGATGCTCCGCTGCTGGGAGCTGGTTTCTTTCTCAACAGACAGCCAGATCGTGCCTATGCAGTGGGCCATGTGAATGTGGTGATGTGCGCGGAGCATTATATCCGAGCGGTGCGTCAACTGCTCTCGCATTGCAAGGCAAAGAAATGCTATGCGGAAATGCCTTGGCTTATCAATACGATGGGCTATAATAAGGGCTTCGGTCTGGAGCTGATGACTCTATTGATCGACTATGTCCAGCCCACAGATGTGGTGCAAATATCTAGCCATAAGATCATTAACAATTTCGAGAAATCCCTCGATCGCAAATCTCTGTCGAAGGTGCTGCCCATTATTTACACAGCGGACGAGTTTAAGCTTAGCGGAGAGGTGTCCAACTACAAGCTGCATAAGCTGCATAGCGCGTTGCCGCAGCTGCAGCCGCACGAGCGTCGCTGGAGGATGAGCGCCAAGGATGTGCGCTATGCCAATTTGCTGGCGCGCCTAAGCAGCGCGCTGCGTGGTAATGCGAAACACCTGACCGATTGTCAGCCAGTGTGGGTCGATCTGGATGCCTTGCAGCTTGTGCATCTTATCTCCAAGGAGTATGCACGCCCGGAGCTTATAGCTGGCATGGAGGCCAATTTGGTTTATCTGTGCAAGGGCGGAGTGGATAAAAAGCCAAAGGAGTGCCTGGGCATAGGTACGTCATCCTTATTTTAAAGTCATCTATTAAATCTTTTGCTCTCCGTGCAGGTGTTGTGCGTGCCATTGATTATGAGGCGAAGAAACTCTACCTCGTCCCAGCCATGCCTCTGGAGCGACTCTCGCAGGTCAACTGTTTGGTGCTAGGCGGCGACATGTGCCTGCCGCAAGGCTTCTTCAAGGATCAAGGTGCCAGCGTAGCTAATAAAGTGCCTTTTGTGTTCATTATAGATGACAACCGGTCTTCTAAGAGCATACAGCAGATCTACTTTCGTCCACCTGGTTTCATGCGCCAGCCAGCGCACTCACAACAAAAAACTTGTACAAATGTATAAACACTTTTACATATATTAACTGTTAAAGGTATTCTATTGCTTGTATTGCCTAGTCTAATGGGAGAGTTCGTGTCTGCCCTTCAGTATGCGCCGCATCAGAACTCGCCTTCCTTCTGGGGTCGACATTCGTGTGTCCCAGCCGTGAACGTTGATGCGCTTCACCTCGCGGGGCTTTGGGAAATGGCAGCGCACTTTGGGTTTCAGCACGGCACGGTCAAAGGCATGTTTCTGGCGCACAAACAATGTTTGGGCTGTGTTTAGAGCCGACACGCAAGTTCTGCAAATGCATAGCCAGTTATTGTTTCACATATCAATATGTATTTATTAAAATTTTTACCTTTGCAGTAAACCTTGCAACATGGTTAAGTAAGTTATGCGGTTGTGGAGTGACCATACACGATAATTTAATAAAGTGTTGTAAAGTGTTCACATGCCATTAATCGACTCTTATCGATAAGTGCTATCGCTGTGTGTGCATTTTCGTATTAGTTGCCTGCGGTCACATTGCCATTCAAGTGCCGTCGTTTGCTCCAACAATAAAACGCTTTGGAGCCGTGTGTTTTGTATGTTGTTATACTAGAAAAAGTGAAAAGCTCGCTCGCGAATCATGTTAAGACTTGAACGCATTTTTAATCAATTAATGCGCCGCCTTTGTAAATAAATGGTGGCAGAGTCACAGTGAAAAACCTTACATACCATTCATCATATTTATATAGGTGCGTGTATGTGTGTGTGCGTGTGTATGCAAGTGCAGCTGCCGTGTGTAAGTAAATTTTCGCGTGTGTGGTAAACACACAATTTTGGCAGCAAATTCTTCAGCAACTGCAACATCAGCAGCACCAGTAGAACACAAAATTTAAGTGCATTTTATACATGAATGATCGCGAAACTTAAATAGAATACTGTGAAGCAGAGGTAAGATTATTTTTACTCTAAACTGCATCTGTGTGCGTGTGAGTGTGTGTGTGTGAGAGTGCATCTGTGTGTGTGTGTGTGTGCGTGTGTGCTTGTTTCTGCACGCTAATTAGCCTAATAAGTAAGCAAAAGAGAGCCACAGCATTCGCCTAGCCAAAAATCTAGAATACGAAAATCGATTTTCCTGAACTTGCAATTTTCTTTGCCTCACTGACTCCATGGAGCTGCCAGCAGCAGCAGCAGTCCCAACAGCCGCGGCAGCCGGCGATGCCAACTCCAGCGGCGCTGTCAACGTTCAAAATGCGGCATGGAACGCGTCTGGCAACGCGCCCCAAAATGCGGGGCAAACCTCATAAAGTATACATAAATTGAATTTCGAAACACGGAAGCGACGAGCGATGAGCGAGATGCGAGATGAAAGGGGCCAACAACAAGCTGACTGCTTCATCTTCTTCTTCTACTTCTGTTTGTTGTTGTTGTTGTTGCTGTTGCTGTCTGCTGCTGATGCAAAGCATGTTTGTATGTGTGTGTGTGCGTGTGCTTAGTTCTTGTCCATCAGCAATTGGTGTATAAAAAAAGAAGGAAAAGCTCGACCTGTTTTCATTTAACAGATTTTTGCAATCAGCAATGCGTTGGGAGCTGTCACAGTCCTTTTTGGAAGCCAACAGCCCGCCCCCTTCCTTGTTACTCACACTCACACACACACACACACACACACACAAACACACACTTAATGTTTGTGTATGTGTTTTGATGACGGCACTCAGCCCAAGCGACGCCGACGCGACGTCAGCTGCGGCTGCGACGGCGACTGCGACGCATCCGCACTGATTTTAGCCGCGTGTGTATGTGTGTGTGTGTTTACACCAATACACGCGCAGAGCATTAGCAATTCTTGCTGCTTTTTTGGCGGATGCTGCTGCTTGTGCTGTGTGCGTGGCCAAAAAAAGGGGGTTGTCCCTTTTCCTCTGGCACCCTGTCCCGCAATGTCTGGTCCATTATTTGCCTTTGCTTCCCTTGCACAGGGTTTGTCTAAGTATGTGAGTGATGTGAGTGTGTGTGTAGTGTGTGTAGTGTGTGTGTAGGGCAACAAAAATTACTTTTACGAGCATTTAGCATAGGTTGTGTTTTCCTACTCTCATTTCTTGACAAACCGTTCCGGCTCTTCCGCTCTTCCACTCTCCCTTTCACATCATCGTTTAGTCGTATTTGATGCGTTTTTAATCAGACTGCGTCAATTTGTTGTGTCGCTCGCTAATGTTGAGGGCGTCACTTGACATGCTTGCCGGCCGCCTGTTTCGCTATCTCTCTCTAACACACACTCACTCCCTATCTGTCTCTCTCTCTCTCTCTCTCTCTCTCTCTCTCTCTCTCTCTCTCTCTATCTTTGACTGCAGGCTTGTCATCTGCACGCATTTCAATTCCCTTTTTCAATTCCGTCACCAGCTGCGTTTTATATAATTACAATTATAGTTTGGCATTGTTTGACCAGCAATATACCCTACACTTCTTCTTCTTCTTCTTTATCATATGCACGCATGCCATATGCCCCGCAGCGTTCAAAATATTTGATGTATTTCTCTTGACTAACTTGCCTGCCCACCCTCCCCTTTCCCTCTCCCTCTCTGTCTTGCTTTGTCTTTCGCTCTCTCTCTCTCTGGCATTTTGACCATACATATTTCAAATAAACAAGCCAGTGCAGGCCTTTGCTTCGCATACCCTAACTGCAGCTGGGCTAATGTGAATCTTTGATTGATTGCAATTATTTATAAACTGTTATATCATTCTGAAATTTTAATATTAAGAGAAATAGAGTTTCCTTTGCATATATTCTTTAAAATATTTTTTGTGCATTTCTTTGTAAAATTTTTTAAATCTTAAATAAATTTAACAAATCTTGTAATACAGTAAATTATCATTTTTAAATACTTAAAATGTTATTTTAAAATATTATCAATAATATATGTAAAAGAAAGTATATTTTGAGAGCTAAAATATTGATATATTTATATATCTATATATCTATATTTTGAATATCTAATGTAAATTGAACTTAGAAAAATTGAACTTCATGATATTTCTGCAATCACAAACACAATTATTTGTCATTTCAATTAAGTTTCTACTCAAGCACAGCTGACACTGAGTAAGACCTAAAGCATTCAAGAATGAGTCACAAAGAGAATTAGAAATAATATACGTATATACATTAAACTAACATTAAATGAGAATCACGGGAGATAATTGAATTCAAGTTTAGCTCAATTCAAAAAGTCTACTAATACCTTGAAAGTTTTACTTTTATTTTCTAGCAGCTTAGCGTAGGGTATTAAAAGTTTCGTTTTTGCTTTTACTTTCAAGAAATTTTGTTTTGTGGTTGTTTTACTTGTTTTGTGCTCCATGGGCTGTTGGAGTACAAAAATACACACGATTCTATTCGTATCATGACAGCAGCTGTTGTTCGAACCGGCAACGCATTGCTGGATCAACAGCAACAACAGCAAGAGCAACAACAGCAACAGCAACAACGACAACTGCTGTCGACTTCATCAACGCCTTCGAACGGTTGTTGTTGTTGCTGTTGCTGTGCGTTGTGTGTTTGTTTTTAGCATTTGTTTGGTTTTTTTCTTTCTGTTTTTGGAAAAATACATACAGTTTTTAAAATAAAAAAGCCTAAGCGACAACAGCAACAGCAACAACAACAGCAACAGTAACATCAACTCCAACAACAACTTCAGTTGTCATCCATTATGCATGCAAGCGAATGGCTCGCGCATTGGATCGCCGAGTTTTGCGATTGTGTCGACTGTCAACGTTGCAACTTGCCTGCCGCCACACGCGGCACCCGCTGCAGACATCGCACACACACACACACACACACACACACACACACACACACACACACACACACACACACACACACACACACACACACACACACACACACACACACACACAGACACACACAACTTCAGTTTGCTCAGTTGTTGGCCCCACGCAAAAATATTTTTGTTGTGACTTGGCAAGAGTTTCGCTTCACATCGCTTCGTCGCGCCTCGCATCGCATCGCATCGCATCGGAATGGAATGGAGCAATGGCCCCAGTGGTTCCACTGGCTCCGGTGACGGCTCTCAAGTTGCATATCGCGTTGCCGGCGTCACTCTGCCACGTGATTACTAATCAACTTAGCACATTAATCAAAACCCCCATCAAGACCCCCTCCACATCGATAGATAGTGTGTGCTCCCAAAAATATTGTCATTTCAATTAGATTAAAATTTTCGATAATCTATGTTGCGCCTCACCGAATATAGAGTGTATAGAGAGAGAGAGAGAGAGAGAGACTACCAAAATGTTATGTCATAGGAGATTTCAGCTTCATAATATATGTCTATACAACAAAAGTTTATAGAGTTTGTAATGAATTCCATGCACCCAGTGACACAATTTGTGTGATTTTGTTTGTAAAGTATTCAAGCAGTGTATACATTGCTGTAAGATTGAATAAATGTTATGAAAATCACATGGAAAGGCGATACTTTATAGGGAGAGAGAGGCAAGGAAGCAGTAAGAGCGGGAAGAGAGTGGAGTGTATGAGTGAATGTTGTTGAGAAACAGAGAGGAAGCTGTATATATTGAGTGACGCAAAACGAGAGATGGAAAACGACAGAGAAAGAGTGAAAAACAGGCAGAGTACAAAATAAATAAGAATAAAAGATCGATGAGAATGAATAGGAGAGACATAGACAGAGATAAGGGGAGTGAAACGTAGAGACCATGGATAAACTAGCTCTTGTAGGTTTTAAGATCAACGCGTTCATACATATGGATAGATGGACAGAAGGATAAACGGATTGACGGACAGACGGACAGACAGATACACAGATGTACAGACAGGGCTAGACCGACTGATCAAGAATATACATATATACTGTGTGGGGTCTGCCACGCCTCCTTCTGCCTGATATCCTATTTTTAATGGGTTCAGGGCATGCAAAGGACGAAGCTTAAAAGCGAACGAGCAGGAAAAGCATACAAAGATCTTAACAACAGAAAATAATAAGACAGACGTAGAACGAAACCGGAAAAAAGGGAAGAAGAAAAGAAAGCAAATTTATAGGATATGCTCAAGTCACTCACTTTCGATTATCAGACAGTTTCTAATGATATGCATAAAGTGATTAGCGAGTGCAGGATATTGTCTAGTCGATCACTTCTAATGTCTCGCTTAGTCTTTCTAATTTGTTGTAGTCTTTGTTGTTGTTGCCGTTGTTGCATCTCAATTTTGTCTTAATTTGAAATCAAATTGAGCCCAAATTGGTTAGGCAGCCTGTGGGCGTGGCATTTGATTGCAAGTCATGCCAAATTAACAACTTTCTTTGCTGTTGTTGTCAAGCTCAACGTCATCGGCATCGTCATAGTCCAATTACAGTCAATTAAACTCGATCATCGAATTATTTTGATATGGGTGCACGTTGAGAGCGCTGCATCTTTGGCTCGACGGCTGATTCAGTTTTTTTTGGGTGTTGCTTCAGTGCTCTGTGGGTTAATGTGGCTGGGTTGACTGCCTCGACTGTCGCGACTGCTGCGAATGTCTCGTGTGTGCGTGCCACCGAGCATGCTACGTGCCGTTGCATCAATTTGTAGCTCATTTCTTTGGCCAACTTGCATGCCAGTTGACTTGGCCTGGCTCGACTCGGCTCGGCTCCGCATGTCATTCCGGCTCATTGCTCAACATTTTCTTGTGCTCGTTTGCCCGGATTGAGCAATCGCCGGAAATTAAGCAACAGACATAAGCAGCAGCTACCGCAGTTTTGTTATCTTTTACGGTTTTCTTGTGCATATCTCAAAAAGTGTTATCATATCTCGCTCTCTCTCTCTCTCTCTCTCTCTTTCTCTCTTTCTCTTCATATGTGAATATGCATAGCAGAGTAAGTAGATAAATGCCTCAAATCATATTTAATATCTAACATGTGCCGACCGTTTCAGTCTGTGCCAATGCTATATATATATGCTCAATTATACAATATCTATATATATCTATATATATATATATGTATATATAATTGTATAATTTAGGTTAAAAGGGTATTATTGAGTTGTGCGTAAGTGGCAGCGCGAGGTGTGCCACTAGATTTGCGCATGTTTATGAATTTAATATCAGAATAGAATAGATAGATTTCTCATTTGTTTATTACTTTACCTAAATAATTGTTACATTTGATTTAAAATATTAACAGCTGCATTCCTTATATGTAAACTCTTTTATAATATCAAGAAATGCAATATTTTGGGTTTCTTAGTTCTTCTTTGCGTCCATCTGTGCGCATTTTTCCATTATTATCCACCTTTCCATCTGTCTGTATAAACGCCAAGCAGTTTGACGTTATGGAAGACTAACGACTTTCAAATTAAGGTATATATATATTAAGCTATATCATTACAAATTTAGAGAAGTTTAAGTTTAAGTTTAAGTTAAGTTTAAGTTTAGTTATCCACCTAAACAAATTGTCGTGAAAAATGTACAGCTTTAACTTTAAAATGGTAAAAGAGACTTTTACTCTTTATATACTGCACAAACTGAACAAACTTTATATATATAAACGCTCATTTTGGGCACGAATTGGCATACAACTTACATAGCTTAAAAACTGGAATCAGCAAATTGAGGATTCTATAGAGATATACTGCTACTATTTTTATGAACACAGCTGCATATCCGTAAATCATATGCTGCGCTCGTTGGCATTCCAGAAAGGTCTAGATATTCTACAATTTCGACTCAAAATTTACAAATATATAATAATATACAGATAGATTAATTGAGTACATTAAAAATTAAACAGCAAAACTGATCACTGGGTTCATTAATGGGCGTGGCGATTCACAAAAAATGGATTTTTTGAGCCGCCAAAAGTTTCGAAAATTTATTTTTGCTAAGTGTCAGCCGCAGCGACTGCTGCTTAAATTTCAGTCAAAAAATGCATAACTTAACAGATTTTCTTTTTTCTTGTTTATTTCTTTTGGTGTTTTATTGTATTATGAGAACAAAAAAAAAAAAATAATACGACACGCCTGTCCGATCTGGCAGCAAGTATGATTGAAGAAACGAAAAAGAAACAACAAAAACTGAACAACTGAAAACGAATTTGGTTCTATTTTTGGTAAATTGTGGCCTGCGTTTTCGAGATGTATGTGAGTTTTCTTTTTTGTAGTAATGCATTTGCCGGGCTTTTGCTGGGGTTAGGTTCCAGTTCATTGGCGATATAATACACATATTACAGAGGGTTGGGAGAGGGAGGGAATGAGAGAGAGAGGGAGAGAGGGAGGGAGACCGGCAGCGAGAGAGCTTCTATTTTGAACAAGAAGATTGTGGGTCAAATATGCGCTGTCATAGAAAACGAATTACGTGCAGCACATGTGTGTAAATACATATGTGTGTATATATGTATACATATGTATATGTATTTGTATATATAACAATTTCTTTTCAATCAGGCAGCAGCGTAAACAAAATACGAGCAACAAACAATCCATTAAAAGTTCATTGGAGACGCGCCCATTGCGGAGCATCGAATTAATTAAAGCCGCTACAAAGACACAGAATAAGCGACACAGAATGCAAGACAAAGAAAGAGCATAGGGAGAGATAGAGATAGAGATAGAGAGGGCGAGAGAGAGAGCGAGTTAGGCTGGGAAGTGTGGGCAGCGAAGGGTGAAAGCTGCACTGCATGACTTAAAGAAATTGTTTTTTATTATTTCTTGGAAACGAAATACACACACACACACACACACACACACACACATATATGAAATAACTCATAAGCAGTATAAAAATGGAATTTATTTAGGTGGGTGCGACACGGAAAATACCCTAGAATTAAATGAAAAAATATATCTAAATATATATTTATAAATATTATTTTATTAAATTTGAATTGCTAAGAGATCGGATCTAAGTTCTTGCATAGTTGAAAAATTTATTAATGAATTTTAATTTATTTTCATAGATTTAATTGTTCTTTATTCATTTCCTATTAAAATCAATTTGAATTGAAATTTTCTGCTTTTATGCCCCAAAACTTCTTTTCATTTGACGCAAATAACTAAAGAAATTGTGTAAATGCTGCTACGTTCTATAAGTGTGTAGAGCTCACATCAAAAGAGTCATCTGTGCTTATATACTTTCTTATATATACTACCCCATAGCAGCCTGTAAATACAGGGTATTCGTAACATAACTCAAATTTGCTGCGTAAGCCGCGTCAAAAAGAGTTAAAAAGTCAGCAACAAAATGCGGCCAATCAGAAGGCGAAGTTACAGCTGTGCCATGAACTGAGCCATGAACTGTGTGTGAGTGTGTGCTGTGTGTGTGTGTGTGTGTGCTGTGTGTGCGTGCGGTCATAATGAAAATAAATTTGTTTATGCGCCTGACTTTGTGGGCTGCTTAAAGAAAGAAGTTCTTTGTTGAAAGTTGGGCCAAAGAATCAACACTTTTGTGTCACGTAGCAGCAGCCACAACAGCAACAGCAACGGCAACATCTACAACTGCAACACACACACGCAAACGCACATTTATAGTTATTTAGAATGCAGCAGCAGCAGCACCTTGCCGCCCACTTGAAGTTGCTTAAATGTAAAGCTAATTGGCTGCACTTTGGCCCATTGGACGCATGTGGAGCGTACGGGGCTGAGATAATGAAATGCCCGCAGGCAGTTGGACAGTGAGGACAGGCAGACATGCAGACATGCAGCATGCCGCATGCCGCATGCAACATCCAACGAGTGCCACTCAGCACTAAATGCATGGCTAATCACATTATAGATAGCAATATGTCTTTGTTTGCGGCACTTGAATAGAGAGCGTTGGCGTGGGTGCCACAGCAGCATCATCAGCACCAGCAGCGGCAGCGGCAGCAGCAGCAGCAGCTGCAGCATCATAATCATCATCATCATCATCATCACAACCCCATCATCGTCTTCATGATGAGGTTAAGTTTTTATAGATTGGCGCCTTTTGTTCTATGTCTATGGTTTTATACCTTTATTAGTTTGCTTTTGTTTGTTCAATTTATGAACTGAACTCTCGACTCCATTGAACTTTGCCTTTGCCTAGCTGCAGTTGCAGTTACAGCCTAAGTACACACACACAGAGAGAGAGAGAGAGAGAGAGAGAGAGAGAGGGCGAGAGAGAGAGAGAGAGACATGGATACACAGCACACACTCATTATGCAGAAAACTTGTTTCTCTGTTAGTTCAGTATTGTTTTTCTCTCTTTCTCTCTCTCTCTCTCTCGCTGTGTGTTCTGATGTCTCTGACTGTTTTGCATTTGGCGCAATGCTAATTCATTTACATACACAACAACAACAACACCCACAACAACTCTCTTTGTGTGTGTGTGTGTGTGTTTGTGCCTCATTCTCATTCATGCCAAAACTGCTGCCAACTTGACTGATGGCCCCGGCATGCTTGGCTGCATTTTAAGTTCATCTATTTGTGGCATATTGCCTGTACTGAGTATCGAGTGCCCGGTCTTCAGTCAACAGTTCTATCGCTCTATCTCATCTCGCCATCTCTCCATATACCCGCTAGTCCCTACTGATTGCTATGCCAGGCAGGAGACGAAACGAGCTGTTCAATTAATATTGTTGCCCACTTTGAAAACAAACAAATTGGCTGCGAGTGCGACAAGTCGAAGTGCTTCACTCAAGCATGCTCAACTCGATGTTACCCTGTCAAGTTAAACAAATTCAATTGGGTTTTCAGTTGAGCCATGCAGAGTATTTTTTAAATACTAAAATACATATACAGTATTTAATCTATAGTTTTGTTAACTTTCAACTATAGATTTCATATCTCGAACTTAGTTTCAAGTTGTTTCAAGTAAAAGTTGCATTCAATAAATATTTTAAGCATGCCAAAGCGAAAAGAATGTCTCATGCTTTCAGGTGAAAGTGCATGAGTAGATATAGCTCTAAATATATATATATATATATATATATATATATATATATATATATATATATATATATATATATATATATATATATATATATATATATATAATATAAGTAGACATCTGTGAGCTGTTTATCAAAAGCCTACGCATACTTGTCATATTTGATAAGGTTGCAAAGCCAAGAAATTCCATTGATAAATACATATGTATAATCATATATATATATTTATTTGTGAGCAAAGTTGTTTAGTTTAATCTGCCTAATGACGTCCACATTCCACCGAAGCTAGGCTTATCAATAGCTGCGTCTATTTATAGTGCTGTACCCATTCCCAGCCTGTCTTTTCGAACAATCATGGAACATTCAACACTTGCTCCTTCGAATGAGGCCACATATGTGTTGTGTCGCCCGAGTTCGCCGGCTCAAAAGTTTTGCAGTGAAATTCGTGCTGGGGTGCGAGTGTGGTGGTGAAATGACTTAGGATCTGTGGAATACCAATAAAAATGGAATTGGAAATGTCTTAATTGAGGCATTAAATATGTCAACGCGCACAGCGAGACCACAGACCAGTTCGTTCGTGCCGCGCGGGGCCAATTAATGATAAATGCAACAAGTTGAGAAAATGATGAAAATTACGCACAGCTGGACGCATTAGTTAGGCTAGCAGCTAACATAAATATAAGTGAGAGAGATAACCAACTCAAATGGTTTAATCAAAGCGAATTAGAAAGTTAGAACAAAAGACAGAAATCGAGCCTCAAAATATCCAACGGTCATTTAGGCCTTTTAAAATACTCGCATTTGTTTACAACTTTCCATTTTCATGTTATTTAAGCAAAGTGCATATTGATCTGGCGCTAATTTCCACTCGAATTTGTTTGAGTGGGAAAAACAACAACGGCAACAACAACAGCAACAACAACAGCAACAACAACGCCGACAACCACTCTAACAAATGTGAAAAACAGTTGTTTATGTTAATTACGTATACGTAGAGCAGTTGCCTAAGCATTTATAAATTTTGTTAAGCTCGTGAATGGGTTACGAATTGTGTATGGGGTCGCTGACCCAATTGGTTATGACTAACCATAAATATCTATCTATATAACGTAATGATAATTAAGCACTTAATTAACATGAGCATAACGAGGCGAGACCTTTTATGCTTTTATATATGTCAAATATGTGTTCATAATTCTCATACAAATTTATGGTATGCTTCTCTTTTGCAGATGACGTAAACGACAACGACAACAAAGATAACAACAACACCAACAACAACAACAACAGCGACAACAACGACGGCAACAAACGAGTCGAATCGCTTCACTTTCCCCTCTGGCATCTAATCACTGTATCTGTATCAAGCGGTCTTTGGAATTGTTAAACAAACCGAAACGAAAACGAAACTGAAATTGTACTCTATATAGAAGTCGGTCGTCTATATAGATCTAGCTGTTAAGCATGAGGCCGTCCGTGTTATCAGTGAAGTGCAATCGAGCCGCAACGTTGCCAATTTCATTGCTGTGTTTGCTACTGGCGACGGCAGCGAATGCCGAACGGGATTTCAATGTGAACGACTCTCAGGTGAGGCGTGCGGCGGGGAAAGTAACCAAAGAATGCGTTGCATTGTTGCTGCTGTCGCTGCAGAAGCTAATGCAACTGCAGCAACAGCAGCAACAGCAACTGCAACTGCAGCAGCGGCCTGTCATTTGTCTGTTAATTTTGATTGATGAGGCCTGACACAATTCACTTGAAAATGCCGACAGTGACTAGCTGCCCCCTACCCACTTCTCTGGCCAGTTGTTAAACTCTTGAACTCTTCTGCGGTCTCTTTTGTAGGTGCCGGTCATCGAGCCCAAAGAGGCGCCCGCCTACAAGCAGGAACCATATGTGACGGACCTGATGCGTTGCCAGCAGGCACAGTCTGAGATTGTGCTCTCGCTGCTGCTGCGCAAGCATGACTGGAGCGAGCTAAGCGTGGCCAAGCGTATGCATGTCCAAGCCAAACTGGCCAAGTTCTTTGCCATACCGAAGGTAAGATAACTGAATATGAATGCATCATATTGAAGCACTTAACTCACGGCTGACACGCCTTTGGATTTGCAGGAATTCATTACGCTGGATTCGGTGACGAAGCGAGAGCTGGGCAACATGCATAAGCTGGCCATGCGCAAGGGCGGCAAGGGCCAGAAGCATGTGGACACTCTGAATCGTCGTCTGGGACGTGCCAGCTTTATGGTATGTCGTTAAATGTATGTTGTGTGTTTGCCATCTAATCTTACTTTGAAATCTTGCGCAGATTGGCTGTGGTTCGAGTTACTTTAGCATGGGTGAGCCCATAGCCAAGCAGATAGGACATCAAGTGAAGGATGGCACCATCGGCGCATTGACGGAGGAGAACTTTGGACTGTGGTTTATATGGCGCAAGGAATTGAAGTCCAGGTAGCTAATAAGACAGAGATGAAGACCTGAACATATGTAGTGAATGTATTGAATCAGAGGGGTCTAAAGGAATTGTTATGTTAAGCCAAATCAAATGTGAAGCTAATGTGTGACTGTGTCAGAGACAATGATGAAGTTCATCAGCAAGCAATAGCCAAATGTACTTCTATTGCTAGCATATTGGAAATGTATTTCGAATGCTACGATTAGCTGTTGCCTTTTGCTTGATCTCTTATTGAACTTCATCGAAGCAAAATGACATATCTAGCTGTATTTTCTTCTGCAAAACTCTGCTGATTTATTCACTGATTCATTTTTTGTTTGTATTTGCAGATCGCGGCGGAAGCGCAGTGATGCCGAGGGCAGCGGTATTGATGACGACTATGACTATGGAGAGGATGACGATGAGCAGACGCCGTAAGTGTTATCAATAAAAAACCAATACCAAATCGCTAAATATAGAAATATATATGTATATATCATCATCTTTTTATTTGCAGTGAACTGGTTACGGTTTTGCCCACCACATCGCATGCTCACCGACATCACCACGGCGCGGTGAGTGCTCAAATTGTAATTGAAATTAGGAACTGTCATGTCTTCGGCTACGTTTTGGTTTTTCTTCTCTTTTTTTTTGTGGTATTCCCGATTTCCTGGGGTCTTAACTGTTGGTTGGATTTTGTTATAACTAAATTACTATATACATGTATCAAATTATAAACGACCATACAGACCAATGCGTTTAAGTATAAACTGTTACGGAAGATCATAATTATGTTTGTTACTGCACTTTGTTGATAACTGCAAAAGACATGCCACACAAAAACCACACAAGTTCACAAAACACTCACATATATATCTAATATATATATTCCAATATATATATATATATATATATATATTATATTTAATTATCATTGAATTTGATGAAATGATTCTTTAACATTGTGTATATGTAATTCATCATATGGTGTTCTCGTCTTTTCTTCTCTCTCTCTCTCTCTCTCTCTCTCTTTTTTTGACATTTACATTATCTTTCTCTCTCTCTCGCTGTGCTCATTTACTTACTGTTACTACCATTGCAATATATGAATGTTAATTATTCATAAACTAACTAACAACAACAACTACAACAACAACAACTACAACAACAACCCGAACAACAACCATCCTATACACAACTAATCCCTGAACGAGCAACTGCAGTCGGAACAAGAGGAGAACACGGGCTCCGTGTCCACATCGTCGTCTTCATCTTTGCCAGCTATCAAATTGGACGAGGAAATCGAAGAGAGTGTCTCCAGATTGGAGTCTGTCATTAGCAAGACCATTGAGAACACGAAGAATATTAAGGATCCGGTGCTCAATGTCGACGATGAGGCTGAGGACGTTGAGGAAGTTGAACTCCCACAGCTGGGCCAGACGCAGCAGCTGGGCGTGCCCGCTGCGCCGGTAATTGTGGAGACTGAAAATGAGCTTGGCAATGAGCTGGAACTCAAACCGAGCATCGAGCAGCAGCAGCAGCAGCAGCAGCTGGAGTTGGAGCTGCCTTTAACCACAACCGCTATGACTGGCAGCAGCAGCAGCAGCTCCATGGCAACGGTAAACGTTGCAGCTGAAGATGCTGCTGACAACAACAACCAGGTTGACACTGCGGCGAACGCTGTTGATGTAGCTGAGCACACTGCAACGAGCACCTCACAAACGACCACTAACCACCACAACAACAACAGCAACAACATCATCATCAACAACAATAATTTAACACCTGCTACACCAGGCACACCTTTGCCAGCGTCGTCATCCGCTCATCCCCAACCGTCTGAATCATTTTCACCATACGATGCCAGTGCCACCATGTCCCAGTCCAACATTTACACATCCTCATCCCCAGCGATTGCAGCCACAATTGAAACTGTCGAATCGTCTGCTCCCAGCAGCAACAGCAGCAACAGCAGCAGCAGCAACAGCGGCAGCAGCAATCCTGTTGCTCCTGGCATCACAACCTCCACCTCAGTTTCGTCAAGCACAGCAAGTGTCATAGACTTTGATATGGCTAATACTTTTACAACAATAACAACAACCGAAACTTCATTACCGTTATCATCATCATCATCAACACCTTCATCATCGTACCCCACAACTTCATCATCATCATCAACAACAATTGCAACTATGCCAACAACAACAACAGCAACAACAACAACTACAACACAATCACAAACGCCAAAGGTAATGTCGCTTTTGTCTGTGTGTGTGTGTGTATGTCTGAGAGTGTGTGTGCGTGAGTGTGTATGTGTATCTCTGTCTCTCTCTCTCTCTCTGTTACACTCTGTATGTCTCTCGTTGTGCGACAATTGTAACTGTTGTTTAGCATTTTATGTATCTGTATCTGTATTTGTCTCCTGTTTTGTGTCTCAACGTCGCTGCCACCACCGCCGCCGCCGCCCCTAAAACCCCCCCTCAGTCAGCGCATAAAACGAACTATATATATATGTATATGTATATGTGTATAAGTGTGATATATACATGTGTTGTTTGTGTTGTATAATTGTTATAATCCTGAAAAACTTTGCCGCCGATCTAACCTCATATAGCAATAAAAACCCATAGCGCAAATATAAACTTAAGTACTTTGTTCAACTTTTAGCCATAGAGAATTGCGTTGTGTGTGCCCAGTGGGCCAGAGGGCTTTTAAAGCCTAGACACACTCAAACAACAATTATGAATAAACTAGATATTATTATTTTAGATTATGTATTTAGCTTAAGTTTCTGTATAGATATTTGTCTTGATTTTTAGCTATATAACTTGACTTTATTTTTGTATATACATATATATATATATATATGATATTACAAAGGGTGTTGGCGAAGGTTTTATAAGGCTCTATACATAATTGTGTTTGTGGCTCTTAACTCTACTAACTATTTGCACTATATAACCCCAAAAGTGTATATGTTGAAATATTCATGAATTGATTGACTCCTTAGGAAAACTGAAAAGCTTTTAGGAATAGGTCCATAGTTCTCAGATCATTTTTCCAAATGGCCTTTTTAACAAGTTTCTAATTTAGTAAAAGAAATTTCAAGATTTTTTTCATACGAAAATTTCTATATTTTGGGCTGCTGGAATTCCCAAAGGTCTTAGAAGATGTTATGACAGCAATTCACAATATTTCTACGTAATCCTTAGTTTCTTATGCTCCTCTAAAATTTCAAAAACTCTCTAATAGTTGTATCAGCTAACTTTCGATCTGTCCCCATTTGATATGCCGACTCCTTGATTTTTTTTTTGTTTTATCTCATGTTTGTCTCATGAATTTTTGTTTTGCAATCGAAAAACTTAAATACCAAATGCAAACTGCAGACAAATGCAAATGTGCTTGAGCCAAGCACCTGGCTGACCACAACGGATGTGGCTGATGCGGATGCGGATGGGGATGTGGTTGCCACCACAACGCCGCGTACAACGCTGGCCGAGATCGAGTTGGTCGCATTGGCCACGACAACGCACAGCACGCTTTCGATTAGCCCTAAGGTGAACTACTTCAGTCCACGCGCACATACACTGTGTGCTATGCATAAAAGTAGTATATTTCTATATATATTTTCATATTTCTATAATAAGCTGCACAAAAACTCCCAATATTCCCAGCCCTCAGCCCACCAAGCCCACCATGCCCACCACGCCCACGCAGCCCTGTAGCCACCCAGCCAAGGCAACTAGTTAAGCCAATTAAGGGATTTCAACGTTTACGTCTAATGCACTTATCCTTTTTGAAATGGGATGCCAATCAGCGCTGATTAGCAGCGTTTTCTCCTCCTCGCATGGTATTGCATGTAATTTTATGTATCTCTTGCTATGTATATGTATCTCTATCTCTATATGTATCTGTATCTGTATCTGTATCTGTATTTGTATCTGTATCTGTGTCTCTGGCACCCTCCATAGTTGCTACACTTAAAACTCTGCCTGCTCTCAACAATATTCAAAGCATGACACTTAAAGAAACAAAATATGCAATGCTGTGCAGTCGGATATAACCGACTAAGCAATACTCGTTCATGGTAAAGAAAAACAGTTTGTAAAATCTATAAAAAATGAGATTTAACTTTAAATTTTTGTGTCATAAACAATTTGTCTTATGAAACTCCTGTAGATCTATACTAAAGACAGTCTACCTAGCCTAGTGACTCTAGCTCTCTGTGAGCACTATATATGTAGATGTGCAAATATACCCAACTTAGTTATGCCTTTAGCCTAAGAGACATAAGCAATCTGTTTAGCATATCATGAACGAGCATGAAAAAGAAGAGAAATAAGAAGACGCGCCGCTTTAATTAGCCAGTTCGTAAGTCATTTAATGAGTTCTTTGTAATTCCCAGGCAGGAGATGCTGTGGATGCTCTCGAAGCCGCCAGCAACAGCAGCGTGCCCAATTTGGCTAGCAATGAGGTAAGTCGTGCATAAAAACTATCTGAAAACTCGCAACTAAACTGTGTATATTTTACAGCTGGCAACAGCATCGACTACACGACAGCCGCAGCTAGAGGCGGTGAGCACCTCGACAGATGCTTCCACGGATTATGTGGAGTCACGTCAGGAGAATAGTGTGCCGATCATTAAAATGCGCCTGCAGAAGCTGGCCGTGACGTCCGGTAAGGCATTCAGTTTTATTGTGCCCGAAGAAACGTTTTTCGATGCCGAAGATCAAACTAATTTGCGCTTGGAGCTGACCGACAAGGATGGACACGAGCTAAAGCCCACATCCTGGCTACAATTCAATGCGGATAAACGCGAGCTTTATGGAATGTAAGTCGAGAATATAAATACCTAATCTGGAAGTTAATAAAAATAACTTTTTCTCGACTTGCAGTCCACTGGATGATACCGTGTCGCGTTGGCAGTATCGACTTTTGGCTACCGATTCCGGCAATGCCAGTGTTACGGAAACTGTGGAGATTAGCGTGCAGCAACATCGTGCGGTGCGCACCATCAATCATGAGATCAGCATCGCTGTGCGCATCAATGAGAAACACGGTCACAACATTGACTGGCAGCTGAAGCTAATAAGGGCTGTTGTCCACACGCTGGAGGATGGCGGCAGCTCGGCGCTGGTGGTGCGCGAGATACGACAGACACTGCAGGAGCCACAGAGTGCGGTCTTTGTGTACTTCAATGAGACGCTGCCCACCAGTGAATGCCCCGAGGCGGAGTTGAATGAGCTGGTGCGTCGCTTGGATGTGCAGCGTTTGAATGATCTGGTGCAGCCGCTGCTGAGTATTAAGTCTATAACGGGTCAGTTGATTGGCACTTGCCAGAAGACAGAGTTGGCCAAGATAAAGCCCACGACACATATGGCCAAGAATTTGCCGCCTATGCCGCGCAATCAGGTGGATCGTGTGAATGCCTCCGTTGGCCAGCTGCTCGTTTATAAAGTGCCCAGCGACACCTTCTACGATCCCAATGATAACGAGCTTACGCTCACGCTGAAGACTAAGGAGCACAAAGAGCTAAGCACTCGCCACTGGCTGCAGTTCGACTCAAAGAATCAGGAATTTTATGGCATACCCAAAAGCGGCGACATAGGCACCGAGGAATATCTGCTAATTGCCGAGGACAGCGGCGGCCTCAGTGCCAACGATGCGCTCGTCGTGGTCGTCACCAGCATGCCCAAAAAGGAGTATGCCATACTGTACAAAGCGTATCTGGCCATACGCCACGAGAACTTCAATGCGGAACTGCAGCGTAAATTTATGGAACGCATTGCCCAGCTGCATGGCGATGCCAATACCAATCAGATTGTTGTGCGCTCCATTACCACGCACCACGACTCCGATGGCACAATTGTCAACTTTTACAATGCCTCCCTGTACAAGACGCACAATCGCTGTCCCGACGCGGAAATGGCTGCCACGCGCAGCATCTACCTGAGCAGCGATATGATGCCAAGTGCCAGCGTGAAGAAGGCATTGGGACCGGAGTTAAATCTAACCAACTTTACAGTCGTGCCCTCCGCCGCATGTCATCGTAAGTGAAGAGCACGCTTGGTATAGCATAGATCATATTATTTAATATTCTTTTATGCCTGTCTTTAGATGCGGAGAACAACGATATTAGCCAGCACGAGTATATACCACCGCGCAACAAGGAGCCAAGCCTGAAGCCCAGCTTCCCACAGGAATATCTAGCTACTTTTATATTGCCCGCCGTTATTATTGTGGTCATGGTTCTGCTGGCCTCCATCATAGCCTGCTGTTTGCATAGACGCCGCCATAAGAGTGGCAAAATGGAATTAGGTAAGTTGCTAAATCAAATATACTATATATCAACAAACATATTTATATAATGCTTACACTCGCAGGCGATGAGGAGGAACGTAAATCGTTCCGCACCAAGGGCATACCCGTCATCTTTCAGGATGAGTTCGAGGAGAAGCCCGAAATAGGCAATAAGAGCCCTGTTATACTTAAGGATGAGAAGCCGCCGCTGTTGCCGCCCTCGTACAATACCTCTAACATGAATGGCGACAACGATGTGGATGAGTATGTGCCACCGCCGGCTGTGGTGCTCGGTGGCCGGGAGGTGCGAGGGAAATCACCGGCAACGCCCTCCTATCGCAAACCACCGCCATATGTTTCGCCATAAATGTGTCAACGGAAAGGGAAACGGCAGCAGCTACATCAGCAACAATAAAAGCAGCAACAACAACAATAATCACTATTAATCAATTCTTAACAAAAAAAAAAAAAAGAAAATCTAAAAAAAAAAACAGATAACAATTAACAATCTTAACCAAACAAATCTTTTGCATCCTCGATGTTAACATTTTCAACGTTAACTCAAAAGTTGTTTCAAATTTGAATTGAGGTGCAACTCGACCCCCCCGCCCACATTAATGATAATATATTTAACAAAACAAAACGAAAAACGGTATTAAGTACGGACACAACTGTAAAACAATCAATTAACGATTTCAATATGCGACTCTTGGCTAACAAATTAAGCTAAAACTAAAAAAAAACTAATCATTTAAAACAAAAATCACTATGCTGCATATAATTTATCTAGTATGTACCTTAACTTATATGTATACACACACATACTCACACACCCACACACACAAACACACACACACACACACACACAAATTTTGGTATACAAGCGAAAAAGCTTGAAAAACACGAACCTTTTTTATAGAATAGCATTTAGAACTTATTTGTAACTGCGGCCAGCCGCTGTTTTGCCCTTTGCCACAAGGCTCGACCTGTTTGTAATTGCTTTTATAAGAAATGTGTTCCTTGAGCAGCCAATAGAAGACGTTCGGCTTGAGCTGTTTCAAGTCGAATTGTTTTTGATTCTTGCTTGGGCCAGTGCCGTCCGCTCACATTCAAATTCTTAACAAAGACTGGCCGCTGCCGGGGGGCCAATACGAAATTTGATCGGCGCCAACACTCGAGCCATGTTTTCGAGCTTGAAATTGATTGATCGCCTAGTATTATGTCATATCATTTATATTATTAATTGAGTAAACAGTTTCTTGAGTGGGAAGGGGCACTTAGCTTCACTTGCATTTAGTTTATAGGAAGCAAACGTTTTTATAATGCTTACTCGATACAGCTGCCAATTTGAATAGTGAATGAATGAATGTTCACTCAACTCATTTACAAGAAATCAAAATAATAGTACATGTTCCGAATTCCTATATAGTTGCCCCACAAGTGCTTCCTCCATACCACCAAATCATATCCAAACGACCATAAAGTAAACAACACACACAGACACTACACTACACACACTAATTATATCAAATCATTACTTAAAGTAGCCCCCTCTACCCCTCTTAGTTATTAATTGATTTTACAAAAACCCTATATGATTAGAATATACACGTATTTATATATATACACATATATATATAAAATTAAACTTAATATTAACTTGAGAACGAAACATTTGAATTGTACTAAAAAAAGAAGAAGAACAGAAACCCTGCATATTTGAACTATGTGGCGAGTATGTCCATTGATTTTATATACGAGATCGTCATCTTTGTAAGTTAGAGCAATAATTTCTCTGAAAAAAACAAAAAACAAACTTTGTAAGAATTTGACAAAATTACTTAATGAACAAATGAAATGAGAAAAGAAAAGAAAAGAAAATTGAATGAAATGCGACCGCAATGCGGCGTAATGCCTATTAAATTAAGCATATATAGCATATAGCCTATGTACGTTAATGTGTACTAAATTGAGTAAATTGTATAAGCTCATTAAGCCTAAAACAATATTTACACTGTATTTTGTAACAACAACAACAACAACACAGACACACAAACGAAAACACACATACACACAACAATAACGGTATCAATTTATTTTGAATAAAAAATGCCAAAGATACAAGGTTTTTCTTTAATTTAAGCATTGATTATATAGACTACTGCCATAAATCCAAGAAAATAATCAAATATTGGATAATTTAGTATATTGAAAATGGTATCGGGCGCTGCCAATTGTTCAAGCAGCCACAATCATTGGCAAATTTGAAATGAAAGTTTTTTCTTTAATAATATGAAAGATTGTATAGCTTAAGCGAAATCAAATTTTATACAATACTCAAGCGCGGCTAAGTTAATAGGCCAGTTAAAGCTTGTTACCGTTGCCAGACTAAATTGATAAACTCAGAAACTAATCGAAAATATCAGCTTTATAAGTTGGTTACATGATCTATATACTATAAGCCCTATTCAGGCGCGGCTAACTTAATAAGCCAATTAAGAGCTTGTTAGCGTTGCCAGTTTTTTTTTAAATGATTACAGATTACACTAAAAAGTCTACAAAAAAGCTGCCTGTAAGATAAATGCAGCTTAATGCATATTCACGCAAATTTAAAAATGAATTAAAATTCAAGCGATGCCAACCTAATAATACAAATAAAAACAGACGTTGCCAGATTGCTAATATACAAAATAACATAAGGAAACTGAATTTTCTACTTTTTGTGCATATTGATATCATGTTAATCTAAAAGGAAAGTCAATGAAATTTGTTGGCTAGACAACAAAAAGCTGCACATTTTCAAAACCTTTTGCAGCATATGAAAGCGTTGCCAGATTGCTGTGTGCTAAAAATGTGATTATTATAAAAAAATGTCGGATTTTTATATATCTAATCTAAAAAGAAATCCATTTTAGCGTTTTCGCGTTGACACATAACTGAAACCGAAAAGTATTTGCAGCTACTGTGCTTAATTTCAAGGCGTTGCAGATAACTGTAATAATCGCATGAAATGATCCTCAGCTTAAATAAAAGGCATGCGCAACTTACTTACAATTCGGTTTTTGCGTTGCCAGATGTTTGCCAACTGCAAAGAGTTTTTGTTCACTTTAAGGGTTAAACACGTATTGATGGACAGCACACTAAGCAACTACACACACACACACACACACACACACACTCACATACACACACACACACACACACACACACACACACACACACACTCAAGTAAGTACACAATTTACTAATTAAATACACAAATAGTTTTGAATTGAACCACAAAATTGTAGCATAGAGAACTGAACTAAATTGATGAATATAAATAAATTAAATAAAATAGTTAAACAAAAAAACAATAATTGTGCATAGAAATCGTAAGCCCTCTCTATATGAACATGTATGTATGTAAATGTGTGTGTGAACTACAACAACCAAAGGAAAAAGGCGAAAATTGTGTGGAAATTTGTATTTGTATAACTTCTGGTGAAATTATTTTGGCCTTTCGAAATAACGTTGGTAATTATTAAAGAAAGAGAAAAAGTCAATAAAACAAGAATAAACGCAAATCACAAATGAATAAATTGTTTGCAATTGGTAAATTTAATTGCAACAGACACAGACACACCTTACACGCATATAAATATTGCTAATAAACATTTATATATATATATATATATATATATTTTGATATAAATAAATATGCGTTTGATTCTATTTTAATTGCTGTTGGGCGCATATTGAAATTCTGTTGATAATTTTGCTAATGAATGGGGATATTCAATTTATGAAAATACCTGGAGCTGGAGGTGGAGCAAATTAAGGTATCAAATCAAAAAGCATAACACATAATGAAGTAATATAAAATTTTCCTTTTGCTTTGTTTTTGTTGTCGTTGTTGCTATTGCTGTTGCTGTTGTTGTTTTTTTTTAGCGCTCACCTGCCAATAATAAAAAGATGTTGCCCCAAAGAGTCCTTGAGCGCGTCCTGTGTTGTATGCCATTGATTCGGTTACTTTGACAACCAATATGCGTTGCCCGGTTCCGGGGATGCTGTATGCTTACGTATGCCCACACACACACGCACACCCATACAGAGGCACCTACACCCACACCCACACATACACACACACACATACTTAGCTGGCTTCGTTGACGCCAAGCGTAATAGCAGCAAGAACAACAACAACAATTGGAACAACTAAATGTGATTTGGTTGAGCGTGCTCGACTAGGTGATACCCTGAATGCTGTGTTGAGAATGGAATAAGCCTTTGTATTGTTAACAATTTATAGTACCACTATAAAAATTGAATTATTTATAGATATATATCTTCTTAGTCCTTGAATTATTGGTTAAGAAACAAAGTCTTTTAATTCAGATTGGTAAGAGATGTTAAGCAGAAGCTGAAGCTGAAGCTTACTTTATTACTTTGTATCAGAATATACTTTTCATAAGTTGCTGATCTAGGAAATCTAACTCTGAAATTATTGTATAATAGTTGAGAAGAACTCCTCCTCCCCCTCGTGCGAACTTTCACTATAAGCTAGGCGTCTCTTATAGCAAGTCTCTTTCTTCAACGATATCTCAATGACAAATAAGATTTATAAAATTTTTAAAAAGCATTTTAAAGGGGAGGATGAGTACTTTAACTAACTTAACTATATTTGGCAGAAAAAAAATATTTTGTATATGTTACACGACTTCAAAAATCAGCTTAAATGCGATGCTAGCAAGTCGTAGGTCTTCGTTCTTTAATTTACTATCAAATGATCTATGTACTTATATAAAACGAACTTAATTTTTATACAGACAATACGAATCAGTATCTCAAAATATAATACTCTATTTAATGCCTGGCAATAGGGTATAATAAGAACAGTTGCCCTGTCTGTCACTCAATTCAGTCGTAATGGCTGCTGGCGGGGGTTAGCAGCAGCAGCTGCCACTTCAGCCAGTTGTCGTTGCTGTTGTTGCTGCTGTTATTATTATTATTATTATGTAATGCAGTCATTTAATTGGTAACAAATTGTATTGTTTGGCTTGGCATTTCTTTGCCAGTTGCTTTTGTACGCTTTTATGACTTTTCCAGGAAACCAAACCTAAGCATTCAACAAAACACAACAAGAGCGGCAGCAGCAACAGCAACACCAGCAGCAGCAGCAACAACAACAACACACATACATACCTGACTCATGTATCCATGTGATAGGCGACATACATATGTAGATGTCTCGTAATGCTTAAAGCATGCCTTTAATGCAGCCCCTGCCCGGAATGTGTGGGTGGGTACAGAGCATGTTGTTGCGAACTAGTTGGCCCGGCCAGGCAGGATCTGTATCAAAGCAAAACTTTTGTCGTGGCCAGCAATTGCTGGCAGCATTCGGGACCGACAGCAAAGCTTTTGATTTTCGACTGCAATAAGCTTGCGAGACTGCAATTAAAAAGTTGCCAAACAGCAGCGACAGCAGCGGCAGCAACAGAACATCAAATGCTGCAGAGCAACCAAATTATCCTAACAATTTGTTTGGCAATATGCAAGTAATTGGCTCGGATTGCATACAAAGATAGCACAGCACAGCACGTATCCAACTGATTGGCGGACCTTGAAAAAGCAAAGAGAGAGGGAGAGAGAGAGAGAGAGAGAAGCGTGTTACTAGATGCGAAATGGAAAGTTATTAGTTTAGCGAACATAACCATAAAACTATTAGAGTTGCAATTGGGAAAGTGTCGCGAGAAGACAACTGAAAATGGAGCGAAGCGACAGACAGAAAGAATGAATGAAGCGTAAAAAGAGTTGCCCTTAGTCAGTAGAGAGCAGCAGCGAGGTGTTAAAAAGCAATCAGCAATGTTTACCCTATGGCTTATCGATTTGCATTTGCTTTTCTCAATTCTCCACTCGCTTATTTTCTCTTCTTGACTCTAGTTGAAGTTTTTGATTTTGTTTTGAATTCTCTTCTGTCGCTTTACCTTTTGCTTAACTTCGTATTTAGCTGCTTGCTTTCTTTTTTGCTTCCTTATTTCATTTCTCGCTTGTGTTCTCTGTGGCTTATTTTTGTACTTTAGCTAGGGTTTATGTCTAGATTTACTTTTTGAGCTGCTTCTCGCTCTTTACTTGACAGTTCGCATAACTTCTAACTTCTCTGCTTGATATCTTAGCTATCTCTGAAGGTCCGGCATTTTCTTGCAGTGCTTCGCGGTTTGGTATTTACTTGTCACCTCGTTCAGCTCATCATTTCTCTATAGCTTGGTTTCTTACTTTCATTTTCGGCTAACTTTTAACTTCTTGAAGTGCTTCACGCTTTGGTATTCACTTGTCACCTCGTTCAGCTTATCATTTCTCTATCGCTTAGTTTCTTATTTCTATTTTTGGACAAGTTCTATATTAACTTTTTGAACAGCTCGCTTAACTTATCATTACTCTTCTCGCTTGGTTTGCTTGATGTTCCCACATCCGTTGCTACTTGTCGAGCTAGTAACTCTGCTTCTTCCACAGTCTCTCATATTACATCTTGCTTGGCTACTCGTTTCAGTTTGAAGTTTCTTCAAGTTAGTAACATGCATAGAAATTTATGTTTGATATTGATATCAATCTGTAATTAATGAGAAACTTATGTATATCGACTGCTACGAGTTTCACTCGAATATTTCGACATTTCTCTGTAATTTGAAAGTGACTGAGCCATTTGAATCCTTTTGTCGCAGTTTCTATGGAGCTGAGATACTTAGTTTGTTTTATGCGACTATTATGTATGTATAAATAGATCATGTGGACGAGCTGCGACAATATGGCTAGCTTTATCATTGCACAACAGCTGGCTGCGGTGTCCTTTTACCTATGCTTATCCTGGCGTTGCCATAACACTCATTATCGCTATGCTGGCCCCATTATGCAATGAAGCCTTTTGCTGCCAGTCGAGTTGAATATTTGCGTTTCAAGTAACCAAACGACAGCTAGAGGACTCGACGAGCTGACTGAGGCGAGCATATAATTAACTTACAGTCTTACAAAACCAACTAACACAAGGATGCTCTGTGTGGTGCTCTGTGCTGCCCGTGTCCTGTCTGTGGCTAAAACTTTCGATGGGAATAAATACTTTTAGTGGAGCACACACACACACACACACACGAAAATATATATATATGTAAGTGCTAAAACTGTATCATAATTTAGTCAGGGCGCGTGCTGGGGCTGCAAATGGAAATCTCTATTTTCTTTCCTTTTCCATTTTTTTTTTGCTATTGACTCGTGTCCTTTGCTCCGCTTTGTGTTCAGGTATCCTTCTGTCTGGCTGGCCATCCACGCCCTAAATCGCACTCGCACCTCGGCACCAAATGTGATTTCAGCTTTTGTGCTTGGTGAAAATATTTACTGCACAAAAAAACAATAACAGCAAAAAAATGGACCAATTTTCGTGTGGCTTTGTTTTTGTCCAGCGAGTGGAGACCGGCTGCAGACAGTCGGTATGGGCCGCCCACTCGAACTCCAACCGTTTGCCACGCCCACTTCAATTGTTTGACCTGTCACAACAGTAAGAGCATCAATTTTTGTTGCTGCAATCCAGCAAAACAAGCAAAAATCGCCATTAAAATGCTCTACATCTACTCAAATTTGATTGCATTGGGTTGAGCTTGCATAGGGCAGACTCTGCCTGGCAGTGCATATGCTTAGCCTGCCCTAAGGTAGGGTATGCGAGAAGGCCATCGTTTTTTTTGTTGCATATTTTTTTTGAGTTTGTGTTTCGGTTTTTTTGCTTCATTGTTTTTTTTTTAGTTGTTTTTTAATTTACCGCCCATGGTCAAGCGTTAGACACGCCCATTTAAATGGCTGCATAGCTGCCGGCCACTGATGTCTTTTTTAATGCAGTCAACTAAACGAATTCAATGTACACTATGCAAACGAGGCAGCCCTAACAGCAATTAATTATATAGAGATATATACATATGTTTTAATGGAGACACAATATCTTATAGTCTTTTTTTGTGGGAACGTGAATAGCTTTTTGAGATATTTTGTGGAATGGAATCTGGTTTTGGTATTGGGAAATGCCAAAGAAGTTCAGATTGTGGGTGAAGCAGAGAGATAAGTTCAAAGTCTTGTGGCTTGTGGTTCTCTGCTCTTTGCTTAGCTTCTAGCTTGGCAAATTGAGCCAAAAGAGTGGATTACGTTAAGACAGTCGAGAGATAAGTTTTAGGTAGATAGAGCTGCACGCTTAAGGTTTGCACTTACTTGTTGCTTTGCTTCTTGCCTTGTACGTAGTTTAGTTAATGTTGAACTACGCCATTGGCACACTGAACTATCAAAGAAGCATAGATTGTATGTGAAGCGAAGAGATAGGTGATGGAGGAGCAAATGTTCTCTTTGGTCTTCTGAATTTCTTCTTCTTCTTTTGTTTACTTTTTTTTCTCGCCTTGAATGATTGAACTATAAAAAGGCGTGACAGAAGCGTAGAGATAAACAGGCAAAGTTTCTCTCTTATGTTCTAGATTTCCTAGTCTTGCTTCTCGCTTTGGCTTTCATTTCAATTTTTGCTTAAATTTTACTATTAGCTGACTGAAGAAGTTAAAGAATATCATGAGACAAGCTAAGAGATATGTCTTAAAGAGTCAGGGGATGCCTTTTACTTAGCTTGTCCCTGTATTACTTCATAGCTTCTCGCTTTATCAGTTAACTGGTTGCTTACTGTTGCTCTCTCTTGATATCTTAATTGAATTCTAAATTTTCTAGTTGATAAGCGTTCCGAATTTCTCTAACAACATTTCTTCGCATTTTGAAGCAGTTTAATCGGGCTCAAGGAAGATTTGAAGGACATATTGAAGGCATCTGACTTTATTCTGTTCAAATATCATAACATAACAAGAGCGTGCTAGGCCATGTCAGACTAAAGATGACAAATCGCAATCTAGTTTGCGTTGAAAAGCTGTTGCTAATAAACTATATGAATTTGAAGAACCAGCATTTGATGCGTTTCATAAGCTATATCATTCTGAGTACTTATCCACACTCGTAGTCCAATTAAGTCATTCTCTGTCGCTTAAGTCCTTGTCGATGATTCAATAATGTGCGAATGGACTTAAGCTGCAACCGGGGAAGTATCAATGAAAGGATTCAGGGATTAGTAAATGTATTTTCAATGGAGTGTATCCAGAATGCGAGCCAGCGAATAGATATGTCGGCTGCTGGCAGCTGAAGCACGTTCGACGTTCGCTTCGTTGCGCAAAGGTAAACAGTGTATCGCATTTGGAGTCGAACATTCAGGATTCACAAATCAGTACTGTGTCTGGGCGAAAGGGGGGCAAATTGAGATTAATAACAAAAAAAAAAGGAACCGAAAAACCTGTAACGTGACAAATGCCGCAGGGGAGACGGCCAGAGCAGCGGACGGCAGCAGCCACAGTGCTTGAAGCATTAAAAGGAGATGCTCTGGCTGTGGCTATGGCTGTGGCTGTGGCTGTAGCTGTAGCTGTGGCTGTAGCTGAAGGTAAATCTGAGGCTGTGAAACGGTTTGGGGTTATTAGATTGAAATAAAATATTCGAATTGCTTCTTGGCAAGGACTAAATGCAAAAGCCAATGATTTGTAAGCATGGACACGGCCACGGACATGGACACAAGCATGGACAATGGACATGCATAGAACAGAGTGGGAGATCTCCATATACATATGTATATTTAAGTTTCCATTCAATTGAACAGGAGGCGAAATCGTTCAAAATGCCAGCCAAATTGAGAAGGAGACGGCACAAATCAATTATATGCATTGGAGGCGGACGCCACCGAAAGGGGCCAGCAAAACACAAGACCATAAGAGGACACAGATCCAGAGAAAAGAAAGAAAGAAAGAAAAAAAATACACAGAGCGAACAATAGACAACATTGGCAACCTGCTGCGCGTTGAGCTAATGCCGTAGCTCAGACAAACAAAAATTGACCCCACCCCCTTCGGCCACGCCCATTGCCGCCCCCCTCGGCGACGCACAATACGCTTTGTAGTCAATTGAAAGCAGCAAAAAAGGAAAAAAAAGCTTTGAGATTGAGAGCGGCTACTGGCAACTGGCTACTGGCGACTGGCGACAACAGACTCTATTATAGAGGCACCTAGCGTGAGGCTGGATATGGGCGTTATGGGGGCGTGACAGTTGAGACTAGGGTGAACTGAGCTGGGGCTGGGCTTTAGGTAAATTGCTTTTATTGCATACGTTTCGTGTCGCCATTTGAATTGCACTTAATTTCAATCAGACGCCCGCTGCTAAGCCACTTGAGCTAATTGTTTGGCTTTTGAGGGCAACAGCAGCGGCAGCAGCAGCGGCAGCAGCGGCAGCAGCAGCAGCAGCAGTAGCAATGGCAGCAGCAACGGCAGCAGTCGCTGTTTTCCGTCTAATTTGTAAATGCTCTGCGTGCTCAGCTCTAGCTGCTAGGATACAGCTAACAGCAGCAGCAGCAGCAGCAACATCTTCACTGCCAGCGACTTAACTTGGCTTTAAAATCAACTGAAGTGTACTTTGACTTTGACTTGATGTCGATGTCGCTGTCGCTGTAGCTGTCGCTGCTGTCTCTAGCTGTCCCCATCCATGTTTTAGGTTGGCTGGATTGCCGCCCCAAAATTAATTGTAGTGGCGTTATGCATGCTATTCGGAAATGCCTGGCACTTTATAATTTCCAGCGAGAGTGTATCATTAGCCGTGGCTAAGCCGCCGTCGACCAAGCCAACAAGCCAAAGTCGTAAGCCGCGTGGAGAGCAATGTTGAAGTGCTTCAATCCGCGCCGCCGCTAATGGAACTTGCTTGTTGTTGCCACATTTGTAGTTGCTACATTTTCGCATTTAAACAAACAACAAGAAAAGTTTTTGGCGTACTTTAAGCCCACTTCATGGCCATGGCCAGCAACAGCCGCAGTGCGGGAACTTCTTCTTTGGCGCGTGGCCTGGCAACGCATCAATAATGCGTTTTTCACTCCTCATACCCTGTAATCAGTAAGTTGTTTTCTTGTATCAAGTGGGCTATGTTATGTAGGCAGTTACTTTGAAATCGTAACTGTGAATTGAGCATGAAGTCAAATTACTATTTATGCTGCATCTATTTATATAAACTACTTCAGCCAGAAACTCTGTTTCATAGGGTGGGATCTACAGTCGCAGAGCTCATTGGACGACTCAGCTCCACCCTGGCAACGCAACCAAAACCAGCTCGCATCTCAGCTAGGAGCAAACACTTGCAGTCAAAGTTTGGTTAGACTACATCCACTGGCCAGCAGGGGAATGCGGGGCAGAATAGATTAGAAATAACTAAAATGCAAAATATAGATGCTGGTATACAGGCCCAATAATTAGTTAAGGCTTTACCCAACAACGTGTTGTTCGGCTACATTTGAGGTTTTATAATATCATGACAAAGGAGCATAAAAGAGATCTGAATATGCCAATGTTGAATTTATACTTCTCTCCTCAGCTCTCTCCCACCCAAGCCAAACCTACGATGAACCTTTGTTAATAGACTTTCTCTCATTGATAAATAAAGTTTTTTTTTTTTTAATTTTAAAAACTATATTTATTACCCCAAGTAGGAGCAGTGCTGACAGATATGTTGGATAGCAGATATGTTTGTCTTGGTTGCTTACAACGCGAAACAAGCTATCTCTAAAGAAGAAGATCAGAATTTACAAGAGTATATTAGCTAGTGGCCTCTTCTATGCAATGCAGGTATGTATATCGTATGGCAGTCAAGATGCACTTTAATAAACTGTTTTTTCTTCAGTCGAAAATGTTGCGGCAGATCACTAGAATATGAGAACCAGGAATATGAGAACCAGGGACACCGAGCGAGATCTCAAGCTGCCAAAAATCCTACAAGGTGGCCCAAAGGCCAAGATGCTCACCCAAATAGCCTGGCTAAGCGTCTGGGTAGTGTAGCCCAAAGATTTGCTAGCCTCTGCACAAGAAGTTGGAGCAGACGGTCGAATGATAGAATGAAATTCTATAAATTGACTATCAGATCTACTTTGGCTATCAGATATACGAAATCTGTCGCTTCACTTTCAGAAATTAATCATATTGTAGACTAAGCAAAGATATAACAAATTTGGGGAAATTTGGGAAATTCAATTACAGGGTAACATCAAGCCATGCAGCAGAGCAACTGCTTGGCAGATTAGAGTGGAAAGAAAGTGTTGCCTACTTGAAGGAAAATCAAATATCCTGTGCGCCGCTGCTCCCAGCGGCGGCGTCAACTGGACTTGACGATTTCAAAGGCTAACGGTATATTCCCATATGGCAAACGTGCCGCGTCTCATGACCTCATTTTCAAAATCGAAAAATCAGCGGGCGCAAAGCCCAAAGGAGCGCTCGATAAAACTTGGATTTAATACAAGTCAAAAGTGACTGAGATAGAGAAAGAGTAAGAGAGAGAGAAAGGGAGAGAATGAGAGAGGGGTTGATAGAGCAAAGTATATGGACATACTATATAAAGGCAGAGACTGCTATTCCCGCTGTTTCTCTGCTCCAGCTCCTGGTGGATCCAATTGAAGTGGCAACAATAACTAAATTAAAACTAAAGCCGCATGCCACTAGCGCGACAGGAGCATTAAGGGGGATAGTCAGAAAGGGGGGCCCGCTGCGGTTGGGGCTTGGCTCCTGACGTCGAACACGCGCTTTGAATACGTTTAAGCAAATGCGTGCAGCTGCCCTTCGCCCCTCGCCGTCTCCCCGAATGCTGTGCGGACAAATTAAAATGAAGCATTGCGGAATGATTTTGACGCCGCCCAAACCCCCCATAGCCCACAAAGCCCTGCAACCCCACCATGCCAAGGAACGCACAAGTAAGAGAGAGAGAGAGTGAGAAAGGGAGAGTGCGAGTCTCTAAAGGATGTGCGTGGCTGGGTGGTTGGTTTCTTGGGTCACACGCATCCACACGCACAGCTGGCTGCTAAGCAGACTGGCGCCAAAATTGTGGCTGACTTCACAGATTTTTCATGACGATGACAAGTTGACGGCTTAGCTTGGCATGGCCATAAGGATATGCGGCAACTAGCACTGGCTCTGGCTCTGGCTCTGGCTCTGGCTTTGGCTTTGGCTTTAGCTTTACCGGCCATGCCCAGCAGCCATGGCTGCATGACTCCTTGACTCCTTGGCTGTCGCACGGACTGGCTCGTTAATGCCGCCCAGCGCCACAGGGCAACTCAGACTCGAGACTGCCTCTCACTCTGGCCCTCTGCCCCTCTGCCTTACCCACTCCCCTGGTCTATCTTTCTCTCTTTCGGAAGCATCTACATGTGGCTGTGTGTAGGTGACATGTCCTGACACAACACAGCAAGAAGGCGAATGACGCCCGCTCGCAACGAGGCGCCAGCTCATCAACTACTACTCTGGACTGAGTTTTAGTTCCACATGGAGTCCAAGCCAGCGCCCGTTTGACTACAGCCCACACGGCCCGCCTGGCATGGCAACGCGTTTGGCTGTTCCTGTTGCTGATCCTTGGGGAGATAGCGGCAGGAGCAGCAGCTAGAGAAAAATACTTGCCAAGTGTCATTCGGGGGTTGCTGCTGCTTGTTGCCCCTTTATGTTGCTGCTGTTGTTGTTTTAAGTTGTCGCGTATTAAAAAATAGAAATAGCAGCAACAGCAACAACAGCAGCAACAGCAACAACAGCAGCAGCAACAGCTCGCTCCATATGGCTGCTTGGCGCACAACCAGACCCAGTTCCACTTTTGTGTTTTCTTGTTTTTTTTTTTTCGACTAAGCACCCAAGAAGCGACCCTTCTCACAGCCATTGGCGGGGTGGGAGGCGGGGTCAGCGCTTTGGTGGGGTTGATTTTGACAAACGTTTCGCTGTTGGACGCCCGCTGTTGCTCGTTTTCATAATCGGGCGGTAATTGTACACCAATTTGACTTATGAATATAAATTAACTGCGAAACGTGCGACAGTAAAATAACACACACACATACGCACCATACATACACACACATGTGTATGTGCGTGACTTAGTCACAGCGGGCGGCCGGAGGCGTGGCACCGACACTAGAAATTATGTGGCATCAAGATCTTTGTACAATATTGTCAACAATATTGTAGATAAGATTGTGAAAACATGTGAAATACTTGTAGCCCAGATCTTTATCTTACCATTTAGATTACGACTAAGTTATAAATAGTTAACACAACGTCTAAAACTAACTCAATTAACATATTCATATGCTGGAGATGGCGTTTAGATAGTGCTGGCTTCAACGGTTGTTAAGATTATTTTATCTTCTTTTATCTTTTAAGAAGGTTGTGGAGCAACTTTTCAGATTCAAACAGTTCACGGATCTTACGAACAAATTGCTTTATGAAATTGTTTTATTTAATCCACAAAACAAAATATTTTATAAAATCCATCAAACAAATTGTTTTATAAAATAAAAATACTTTATACAAAAATTAAGATTGTTTTATGAAATCCTTAAAACAAATGTCAGAAAACAAATCTCGAAAAATAAAATTGTTTTAAGTCCATACAATAAATTGTTACATAAAAATCTATAATTAGTATAAACTAAATTAAAATTATTGTGTGCAAATCAGATACAGATTCAGAATGATGTGTCTTCTGAAAAATGTTCAATAGAGATTCGGATTAGATTTCAGAGTTTTATATGAAATATGAGGATATGAAAATAATATGCATAATCCATGTAAGAGTGTTAAAGGCAGCTGCTGGCTTTTAAATAGTTCTATTAGTATTACTTCTGGTGTTTTCTTTTTCTCATTTAATTTAAGTCTTAACACCTAAGCTTACAAGTTGCTTATAGTTGGTAAGCAACTTTCTTGTAATTTAAGTCTTTAATAAATAAAAAAATATATATTTTATAAAGTCCGCGCTGTTTGCCGCTTGCTGCTACCTGTTCTAGCTGTACTCGTGCAAAAACAATTTACTCTTTTCTTTCTTTTTTAGCCAACATAATGAGAAAACTTTCGAACTAAACACAAATTGAGGAAGACTTAAAAGCGCTGATATGTAAGCTGGGACAACTATTTGCATATCAAAAATTGCAAAAAAAAACGAATTTATCCATTTTACGGCTAAAAATCTATTTCTATTTGTTTTTTATCGCAGCATTCGCAGTATTTGCACAATGAATGCGCGAGAATTCAATCATTGACGGGATTTAATGAAAAGCTTGTTTTGTAATTAGATTTCATCACGGACGGACAACAGCGAATGGCGTCAGCGCGCCGCATATATGTGTGTAATTGCTTCAAACTGTACGAATGGCCATTAAGATGCAAACCGATGGGCAATCAACGGGCCACATCCTGCGCCCAAGTTGCGCATGGCCCAAAACGAGCACACGAGCGCAGAGAGCACCGCACCAAAAGGCAGACAAGGACGAGCGAAAAGCTGTGGCTGAGCCAACTGTAGTGGACAAGCGTCCAAACCAAGTGATTTGCATGTGTAATTCGATTTGCGGTCTCAGGAGTTGACAAGCTCAACACCAGCAACAGCAACAGCAGCAGCAGCAGCAACAACAGCAGCAGCTGTGGCTAAGAGATGACTACGAATATGTGTGTGTGTGTGTGTGTGTGTGTGCGTGTGTGTGATTCTATGTCTGTGTCTGCGTGCGTATAAGTGTGTGAGCTGACAGTTAGACAAATGCTGCCTGAGCTACGAGCACAATTTTCAAATAAATCAAAGAAAGCCAATTTATATTTTTCGTATATGGCCCATTAAATGAAATCTTATGAAGTTCGGATGACAATTACATAAATAATTATATGAAAGGGTGTCGCGTCTAGCATATCAAAGTGTCTATGTGAATGTGTGTGTGTGTGTGTGTGTGTAACATAAGTATTAGATGTACTACACACACACACACACACACACACACACACACACACACACACACACATACACACATGCACACGCAAGCATACATATATGAAAAGTGGGCAGGGGTATGCTCATGTGCTTTTATTATTTATGTGTGTCGCACACACACATAGACACACTCTCACACAGACACAGTCTCACACTCGCACACACCACAAAAACCCTGGGCAGGATATACAATTGCACTTAAAGCACACTCTCCATATGTTGCCACAAAGCGCCTTTGCTGACTGCCGCATCCGCATCCGCATCCGGTCGGTGAATGTAACTGTAACTCAATCCATGTGATCCACGCGCGTGGCTTTGCGCTGGGCATGGGCGCTGTGGGTCGTCGCAAGCAGGCGGGCTATGGTTACGCCCAGCAAGCGACAGCGAGTCCTGAGTCCTGAGTCCTGTGTTAGTTCTCGTTGCCGACGACGTTGCAGCAACAGCAACAGCAGCATTTCAAGTGCGTTTCATTTACAATTTCCTTCGTTTTTATGCGACCGTTGCGCCACACAATATACATGCAGATGGCAGATGGGAGTGGGGCAGTGGCAATGGGGTCGTTGCTAGTCGGGTTGGAAGTTGCATGTTCTTGGCTTTTATGTCATTGTTATATGCTTATTGTGTCTTTCGTTGCCGTTAAAACTGTTTGTTGCAATCGAATCACAGCGGCCGTAAAAGATGCAAATGGCAGCCACGAAGCCATTCACCAGATCCCCAAATGCAACGCGTACCAAACTGCGTATACGTAATGTGTACATAAGCGTAAATAACCAAGTGTATGTGTCTGTATATACATATGTATGTGTGTATGTGTGTGTGTGTGCGCGCGAATATGAAAGCAGACGCTGAAAATTGAGCAGCAGCTGTTGCCAGCTGGACGTGTAAATGTGTTTAATGCCCAACCAACCAACCAAACCAGCCAAACCAGCCAAACCAGCCAAACAAGCCAAAAACCAGCCAAAAAGTAGGCCAAACATACAACAAATGATGTATATATATATATATCTATATATATATATATATATATATAAATATGTATGTGTGTGTCTGTATGATACCCCGCCTCAACAATTGTTTGTCCAACGAGCTGCGTCTGTCTGTGTCTGGGAGTCCAATTGACTCTCCGACTGCTGCGCCACGCTTTTGTCTGTCTATCTTTGGTGGGCTTCGTCTGTGCGAGGCCAGGGCCAGGGTCAGGGGCGAGGGGCGATGGGGTGGCCAAGTGGCACCAGTGACAGAGGCAAAGGCAGAATCAGGAACAGCAAATGCGCGCTCATCCAGCCAGCAAAAGTGCACGGATGAGAGACAATTCAATTTCTCATGTGAGAAGTCACTTCGCGGCATTTCGCTGCCACTTGGCAGCAATTCGAGTACGAGGGACACTCGCTCCGGTTCGAGCTAATAAAATAAATGTATTGCATGTGGTTTACAGTGCACAAGGCAACGTAAGATATATATCTACAGATGTGCAAGTGGATATTGATATATTAAGCAAACACGAACGCTAAGCAGGCGGTTAACAAACATTAAAGAAGTGTAGTTTCAGGAGAGCTGAGCTGAATTGTATTACAATGGCGTAGATATTAGATTATATTTGAGAAGAATGTGGGTAAATTAAATTATATTAAATAGTCATTCTTAGATATTGACTATTTATGTTATTGTGTTAGGCAAATATGTTGAGCCTAATGTGTTATAGAGAACTTCTATATTTAGTTTTATTTGCCAGTTATTTTGTTTTAGCTTAGCTTGGTCAAATGAAATATTATGTTTATAATAATATGTTATGTTTATAATAATTGGCTGTGATAAATTTTATATAAGTATCTAAGGTACACTCAGTTATAAATCATTCACAATTCGTGTGCGCTGCCAAAACTGTCATCTAATCGAATTCAAATTCTGCTTAGATAACAAATTTAGCGACTCTTTTGGGCGTAAAAATATTGAAGAATTACAATATTTTTAGTTGAACAGTCGCGTCATAAGAGAAACTGTCTAAAAGCCTTAAATATACATATATCTCACCTTACATAAATTACAAATACCTCAAATAATTGCTTTGATTCCCAATCCAAACTTAATTTTATGTCCTCTAACATCATTGCACATCTAATGTATGCTTTATGTGCAACTAGAATGAAACTTTTGACTGTTTGCAGCTGTTTATAGTCCCTGGGAAACTTTACCAATGCCAAAAGTCAGCGCAACTATTAAAAAATCAAGTATTTTGCATGCGCTCCAAAAAGTATGCTATGAAAAGTGCAAATGCCCTTAATGGATCGCAAGCTGTTCGAGTTAGTTAGTTGTGGTACTTGAGCTGGGTGGCGTTTATATGTCAGCTATTTGCCAATTTAGCTGCACAATTACCAAAACTTAAAGGCGAACGATGTGTGTGTGTGTGTGTGAGTGAGTGTGTGTGTGTGTGAACTTCGACTGCAAGTTTGCTGAAAGCGGACAGCAACAAGTTTGCCAAGACACATACCACAATCACGTACTCATATATCAGTCACATGCACAGCCAACACTTCACACACACATTGACACACACACATATATATATGTATATATATATATATATATATATATGCATCGTATGTTACAAAAGTTACGCCAGACCCTCGTGCAGGCGCAAACAATTGACTTTTGAGCACACCGTCTGCCCCCTTCAACTGTCGTTGTCAATGTAGCCGGCGCCAGTGTTTCTTGTTGTTGTGGTTGTTATTGTTGCTTTTGTTGTTGGTGTCGTTGTTGCTGGCTGTTGGCTGTTGGCTGCTGGCTGCTGGCTGCCTTAGCCGCAGCTAAGTAAAAGCAAAAACATATGAGACATACTTGTTACTTTTTGCTTGTTTGCTTCCTATACCAATAAATGCCATCACATATGGACGCAGCAGCTCAACTTGTGCTACGCCCACTCCAGACCCGCCCACCCCCTCCCCATCTCGATGGAAAGCCAAGTGCCTGCTTACTTTAAATGCCTGCAGTCTTTGCTTTGTAGCCTTTATTGTTGTTGTTGCTGCTGCTGTTTTTGTTGCTGCTGTTGTTGTTGTTGCTGTTGCCGTGTGCTTCTTTAATGGCAACTCGGTAAAAATTAAGCATAATAATAAGTAGACGGCGACCAAAACTCCCAACAGCAAACAGCATGAGGAAAGCAGCGCAAAAAAAAAATAAAATAAAAAATACAAAAACAAAAACAAGAAATATAAAATATATACAACAAAAAAAAAAATAGAAAACGCCGACAGCTGTCCATATGGTTGTTGCTGTTGTTGTTGCTGCTAATGTGTGTGGCCGCCACACACACTCGTGCGCGCTCTTTCGCTCCAGTTGGCGTGGGCGTGTGTGCGCTCTCGCGCTCTCACTCGCTCTCTCTCTCTCCCACTCACTCTGTTGCCTTGGGCCAGACGATTGCTGCCTGCTGCCGCCTGCTGCCGCCTTCTGCTGCCGCCGCTGCTGCCTGCTGCTGCTGCTAATGCTTGTTGCTGCCTGCTGCCTGCTGCTGCTGCTTGTTGCTTCACTTGTTGGCAGTTGGCGCCGGCGCAGTGTGTGCTCGCTTCCTAACAATAACAACAGTGAATGCAATCCACACACAATACGTATACGCAGCGTATACCAGCGACTACAGGTGGGTGGCTGGGCGCAGCGGGTGTCCTGCAGCTTGCACCTAGACACGAAAAGCAACAACAACTGCACTCACACACACACACACACACACACACACACACGGCCAGCATATGTGTGTAGTTGTCAACTGGTTGCCGTTTGTGGATTCCATTTGTCTGCCGAGCGAAAAGGAGCTGACTTCAACAGGCAGCGGTAGCGGCAGCGGCAACGACAACGATTTTTCATCCCTTTTCGAACTGTTGCGCCGTAGAGTACCACCGCGCCCAAGTTGCCATAGATACGTCGTAGTCCCCGCTATGGCGCGCGAGGGTTGTCGGCGATGGCGACGGCGACGACGACGGCGACGGTGACAGCGACGTCGGCAGCAGGCAGCAGTCGACGCTGCCGCCGTGTGTTGTCGTCGCAGCATGCGCTGCTAGACTTGCTGCCCGATAAATTATCAGGCTTCATAACAGTCACAGTCTGACTGGCAACGGTTGTGGTACTGCTGCAGCCACTGGCACCAGCTCCAGCTCCAGCTCCAGCTTCAGTCCTCAATCAACAATTTGTTGTTAACAAAGCCTCAAGTGAAAGTACAATTAGTTTTCATTACAATGTTTCGCTCAAGTTCTAAAAAAAATCAAAAAAAAAAAAAAAAATCGAAATACAAAAAAGAAGAAGAGAAAAAACAATATATAAAACAAGGCCGCAAGGCAGATAACAAAAACTGTAGCATACCTATTGGGGCAGCCCCTGCGAGTGTTTCGTTTTTTGTGTGCCACCATATGGCTGGGTAAGTAGATAATGCGCACATTATTAACTTTTGCTTTTACCATATTAAATATTAAATATTAAATGTGACTTTGCTCAGTTGTTGTTGCTGTTGTTATTGCTGTTGTTATTGCTGCTGTTGTTGCTGTTGCTTATCGGCGCATAAAATTTCGTTGCATTGAGTTATGCTAGTGTGAGTGGCCCAACATATGGCAGTAAATTTATGATATAGACGTGCCAGTTCAAATGCTAAAACGTGCCACCAACACATCCAGCTGCCTGCCTGCCTGCCAGTTAGCCAGCCAGTCAGCCTGCAGCACGACTCGAAGCCAAAAAGCCAAACAAATCAAACTAGCAAATTGAATTGACCAAGAGACCCGACCGCCAGCAATTTGCCTCTGTCTCGGTCGCAGTCGACATCTCCATCGCCGTCGCCATTGCCATCGCCACGGCCATCTACATCTCAGACCTGGACGCTATCTCAATTTTGCTCAGCATGTCTGTGGCTGTGTCTCGTTCTTGGCCTCTGGCCCTGGGTCCTGAGTCCTGCTGTGGGTCCGGTGTCCGTGCTGCGTGATTGATCATTGTGATATATCGCACAGGCACAGTGCTAACACCTAAACGTCAACTTTAATTAATGTCCCTTTGCTCAAGGCACATTCTCTATCTCCCTCTCACTATCTGGCAGCATCTCCCTCTCACATTTCCTATCTCTATCTAGCACACGTGCGCTGGTTTTTGGCCATAAGCTGACATGGGTATTGGGGCCGAATTTAATTTCGTTTAAATTACAAACAACTGCCACAGGCTGCACTGACTATAACGTTCGCCATTCGCCATTCGCCATTCGCCGTTCAACGCTCACCGTTTACCGTTTACCGTTGACTCTGACTAATAAGCAATAAACTGGAAATTGAAATTTAACACCTGTTGATAACACACGACAACAACGACGACGGCGACGGCAACGACGGCGTCGACGAGAACGACGACAGCCTCATTAATTGCACTAAACAAACGAAGCCAGCAACGAGCAGAGCTGAAGGCAATAGCACAGGGTTTGGCCAGGCCATAGGCAACAGGGCTACAGGGCTACGGGACTACGCGGCTACGGGACTGGGGTGGGGTGTGTCTAAGGGCTGTTTTTCGAACGGGTGCAGCAGCTGCCAACTGCCAACTGCCATGGCGGGTGCTAAATTTATGGCCAAAGCTCATATGCAGCCCGGAGCCGCAACAAGGCCAGACCAGGTCTGTGTGTGTGGTGTAGGTATAGGTGTAGGTGTGTGTGTGTGTGTGTGGTAATATCTGCCTGGTGCATGGGTATGCGTGGCTTTTTTTTGTGTGTGTATGTGCAGCCAGACAGTTGCTGCATATCGGGATTTTATGCGTTGGGTATGCGAGCAATAAAAGAAATTTGTTGGCCTGCGCGCCGTTAAACCATATTGACTTAGATCTAATCCAATAGACAGCAAGAGAAAAGGAGCGACATGGAGAGAGAAAGAGAGAAAGAGTGAGAGAAAGAGAGATATGCAGTTAGACAGTCCAAAGTAGTTACAGAACGCTACACACACCAATCTAGGAAGCTGGCACTTTTATGGCCAACGCCAGCAAACATTACTAATAGACATAAATTCCAGTTACCAAACGCGCCAAGCAAAAAAAGGCAAATTTCCGATAAGAAAACATGCAAAAAACTGCAGACGGAGGAACTCTGCATATGCGATAATAGTGAAATAATAATAGAAACTATATCAAACTTTATAGCTATATTAATGGACAATTTCTGGCTGGCAACAAAGCAAATATCATGGCAAGCAACTAAGCATACTTAGAATCAAATTTCATTTAAAGATTGTTGAAGATCGGCAGTCGTTGGCAAGGTAAGTGTTGAGTACTTTGGGCAACTGAACAATGTGTAGCTGGGCTTGAAGGCCAGGCGAATTGTATCTAGTGTTGTCTGAAAGGAGGCTTGACTATTCCCAATTAACTCAAATGATAATGGTTTGAAAATGTAAATCTATTTTCTTAGAAACTAGTTTCAATTACAATTACACTTATATGTACGTTAACCAACTCCAAATTACAAGTCAAGTCATTTTACTACAATGGAAAGTCAAGTGAAATTTCGAATAGCGTGAAATAAGTTAAGCTAAGACAAGCTCTAGATACTATGAAATGAGCAGCAAAGATAAGTATTAGGAACTATGTAGCGAGAACCGCATATAAGCGCTGTGCAGTTCGTTTACCAACACTAAAGTATATTTTACATTATTTTACTATAATTTGAGGTCTAGTGAAGCAAGAAGTGTGAAACAGACATAAGCTCAAGGTATTGTCTAGCAAGAAGTAGAAAAACGAGCAAGTTACTGTGAAAAGAGAAGCGAAAGCGAAAAGCGATAAGAGATAGGTACTCCGCATACCCCTATATGAAGTCTAGTAAAGCGAGTAGAATTGCTATAAAGAATTATGAAAGAAGTGTCTATATACTACAGCAAATCTAGATATGAATGTTCCAGTGAGAAGCAAAGCTATACTGAAAGTACTATGAAGATTTAAGTGTATATATACTATAAAGTGAGAACCAGGAATGAACACGAAATCAGTGTTGTAGTGATACGCAAATATAAGCCCTAAATACTAAGAAGAGACATGCAAATATTTACTGGGAATAAGCGCTTAGGGCTCTATGATAGCAAGGCTTTCAATAGATCTACAGTTATGCATGAAATGGAAGCAATTTCGTTAGATAAGTTAGATAATTTCAGAAATTTGCCTTAAGTGCTTGAAATGTTTTGCGGAACTCACTGCTGGGTAATAGATAAGCGCGAGTTAATTTATTTCATTTGAAATGTAAAAAGCGCTGCAAGCTCTCAAATGAACTTTCATAGTAAACGTTGCAAACAAGAAACGAAAAAATTCTCCTAATTTATTTAAATCTTTACATCGTCAGTTAACACGAGCTCAAACGAAGCGTTAATTATTTCACTTTTTACTCAAAAAAAAAAAATAATAAAAAAAAGGAGAAGTAAAACTTGACAGACCAAAGCTAAATGAGGAATGCACAAAAACTTTACAATCAAAGCCACAGAAAAAAAAGACGAGACGAAAAGGCTAAAGCACAACAGTACAAAGGCATAGACCAAATGAATTCAGGCGACAAACCAAACTGACAATCAACTACAGTTTCCGGGTGTCGCTTCTCGCTTCTCGCTTCTCGCTGCCCCTTGCTCGTTGTTCGCTTCTCACTTAACTTCCGCTTTTGGAGTTTTCGTTTGCCAGTTTGTCTAGCTGCACAAATGGATTAACAGCACAGCCACAACTTTGTATTTAACACAAAATCAGCTTAGTTACATGATTATCACACACCCGCACAACACCTAACACCCACACACATACACACACCCACACACATACACACACCCACACATACACAGTTTATATGCTTTCAGCTGTGTTAATTAAAAACTAATGGCAACTATTCATATGCATTAGAAGTTGTAATCCAAGCCGAGCCAAGTAAGTAACCTCAAGCTTAGCACACGCCCAACACACACACACATGCACACACATGCACACACATATTTTTATTTATGTAAGTATATGTGAGAAATATAATGTTCATAAATATCCTTTGGCAGTTACTTTTCAAATATATCGTTAAAAGTGGAAACGCTGTGAAAACATCAAAATTGTTTCAAAATATATATTTTTATATATATATATATATATGTATAAATCGATGAGCGCACCATGTGACCATTAAATGCCTTTAAGTGCCAATTAATGTTTGACTTACACACACACACACACACACACACACACACACACACACACAGCCAGACACACACACGAACACGCACACGCAGTCTGTGGGTAGTTGAGGCTGGACTGGGCAGGGGACTTGGAGTCGGGAATGGTTACAGCTGCCAGACGCACAAAATCTTATGACAAAAGCATGAAACATTTTCAATAGATACATATATAGATATATATATATATATATTTATATACATATATATATGTATGTATAACAGTATATATATGTATAGCATTATGTAAGAAAGAATACTTATCGTAACTTTTGTGCGAGTTTTTAAACATTAATTATATTCAGTTATTGAAGCGAATTAATGCGACTACGTTAAATAGTAAAGTGCGAACACACACACCCACACAGGCACACACCCACACACACACACACACACCCACACACACCCACACACACCCACACACACACACACCCACGCACACACACACACATGCAGACAAATGTTGACTGTAATAGAATCTATTATACCTGAGACGAATGATGCGCATTAAGCATCAGCCACATCAGCATTAGTCCATAAGAGCTTATTGCGTTTAGCATTTACGAGTCAGGTGGCATGTGCCATATGGCATGCGGCAAGTGGCATGCGGCATGCGGCATTTGGCATTTGGCATGTGGCATGTGGCATGTAGCGTGTCGTAGACTAGTTATAAACGGCAATAGACCAATCAGCATTGTATTGTGCAGCATTAGCTGCTATTTAATTAGCATTTTCGGACTGTCTGCCACGCTGTCGTATACACAATTTGCATGCAACTGCAGCTGCAACTGCAACGGCAACGGCAACGGCAACGACAAGGGCGACTACAGCTGCTGTGCATAATTAATAAATGACAACCCTAAAAGCAACAACTCTACATGCTGATTGAGTGCTATTATGTGCAGCTGATGTTGCAAATGACCCAGTCACAGTTGACCCCGAAAAAAAACACGAAAAAATCAACAAAAATAACGAAAAAACAACTGACAAATGGCAAGGCGAGAGACTAACAGAGAAAGAGAGAGAGGGAGAGAGAACGAAAGTGTATATATATATATACATATATATGTGTGAGTGTGTGCGAGCAAGTGAGAGAAAGAAAGTGTCTGCAATTTCGCATAGCTGGCACTTTGAATGAATGCGTTTTAATTAACTTGATATGCAGCGCACAATACACATCAAAGGGTTGAATAGCTGGCGAAATTGCAAAGAGCTTGATAACCAGCCAAAAGCTAAAAGCCAAAAAGCCAAAAGCCAACGAAAACTTGATGCTTCAGCATTTTAAAGCTACTTAAATGGCCAGGTAGTAAGCGGAGCTACAACAGAGCAGCCACAACTTGACTCAAGCTTTGTTTCCATTTTAATTACGTTTAACCTCCAAACAACTGCTGTCAACTTCACTTGGGGTTCATTAAAAGGTTCATGTACACGTCCAGTCAACCTTCTTTAGCAAATAAAAACTTTGCACTTTTTTTGTTAGAATTAGAATACAAAATGAAAAGTTTGAAATTATGTTTTGGAAATGCTCAAGAAAGATAGCTAGAAAGATATATAAATGTATACATAAACAGAATAAAGAAAGTTAAGAAAAGGAAGTGGAAGAGAAAATGAGCATTTCTTTAAGAAAATATAAATAAATTTAAAATACTATGCATTAAAAATACTCTACGTAAAAAAATTTAAAATTTTAATCAAATTAAAAAAATAGATAAACTAAAATTTTATTTAAGCCGCAATTTCAAGTCAAATCAATCCAAGCCGCTGCCCTGAAAAGTGGGCAATGAAGAGTATCAAAATACGATTTATAGAAATATCAAGAAAATAAAAATTCCATAAGTAAATAGATTAAATATTTTAATCAAATTTAAAATATATATATTAAAAGAAATTTTCAATTAGGCCACAATTTCAAACTAAAGTTAAAGCCTGCAGCTAACTGCGCTGAAAATTAGGCAATGAAATATATCAAAATAAATAATAATATTCTTTTATTTTGCATTTCATATCAGAAAAGCATATAAAATATTGATTTGATAAAGCTGAAAAAAGCAAAGACTTAAATTCAGAAATAACTGCGACAGTTGTTATGCAAAATATTCCTTGAACTGGGACCCGTTTATTAGTTATGCAAATTTTTGCTTTGTGTCTGAAACTTTGCACTATGCGACGGCTAAATATTTTAATACAATAGCATCTATAGGACAAAAAAGTGTATATCAAAGAGTGAGAGTGAGTGTGAGTGTGAGTGTAAGAGTGTAAGAGTGTAGGGTAGGGGTGACAAGGGCCAGCCAGATACATAGACCCGTCGATATGTACACACATCGGAATGGAACTCAACGAACCAGAACTTCAAATGCCTGAGCCCAAAATCAAAATCAAAGTTGCTTTTGTTTTAACATTTTTTGCATACTTTGTTTACTTTAGTTTATGCCGAATTGTTGCTGTTTGATTTTTGTTTTGCTATTTTTTCTATTTTTATTGGGTTCTGTTCTGTTGTTTTATGCATAAATCAAGTTTGGGAAACGAATTCATGTGTCACAGCAGTCGCTCTATGCGCGGCTCCATTTGAATATCATTAGAAAGTAATATGGGGAGGCGAGCCAGAAAAAAAAAGAAAACACGAGGACAGCCTAAAAATACCAATGCGGGCGGCCTCGCAGTTGATTACGCTTCATGAGTGTGTGAGTACGAGTGTGAGTGTGCGTGTGAGTGTGCGTGTGACTTGATTTGTTGCATAAATTCAATATTTGTGCAAATGCAACAAAATTGCATTTGTTGTTCATGTTTGCCGCTTAATTAAGCTGCGCAAATCATTTTTCAATTAGCGACCCCAGCGCAAAACGTAATGAAAATATTTATAAAGTATGCTGCAGATTGACAGCTCCATCTCTCTCTCTTTCTCCCTCTCTCTCTCTCTATCTTTCTTTCTATAGCTTTTTTTGTCTCTGTCTCATTTCTCATCTGCTGGACAGGCGGGCAGGCACTACAAATAACACCCTGACGTACGTGGCCAAAGAATAACAGCAACAACAGCAACAGCAACAGCAACATCTACTGTTGTTGCTGTTGCAGCTGAAAGCTACCAAGTTGTTCGATGCCGCCGCCGCCGCCGCCGCCACTGCCGCCGCTGCCGCATGCTCAACGGAAACGGATGCGGATGCGACTGAGGATGAGTATGACCTGCTGGTTCCCCTCCCACACCACTGGCCACCCCTCTCTCGTCTAGGGGTAGAAAATGTCTGCGTCTGTCAATGTTGGCACAAATTGTTTGTCACGCAGTGCAAATACTTCGTGCTGTTGCTCTGCTATGCGGCATTATGCGCGATTTATTTTCCAACCGATAGCCTCGGGGACAGCCTCGCTCAATACACAGATACAACAGATATACGCACGCAGAGAGAAGAAGCAACCTGGCAACATGGCTAAAGAAAAGGACACCCAAGCAACAGAGCCGCGAGCAACCTAAAAAAAAAAAATAAAAATAAGAAAACATGAAATACATACATTACAAAAAGAAGAAGATGAAGAAAAACTGAAGATGGAAAAACAATTTGATATTGGCAAACAGCAAAGCGCAGACAAACAGACAAATTTGTAATTAATGCGCGGCTCGGATCTTGGCAAATGTCTACACATATAGATATAAAACATATATAGATGTAGCATACATGTTGGCTGGGCTGGCTGACATACCTGCTAATTAGCAGGAAGTTTACCTTTAACTTTGCTCAACTCTTTGCACATCAAATACTAAAAATCCATAAGTTTTAATGCACTTTTTCTACACAGCCAGCCGCCGGCCGCCCCCTGCCCCGCCCCTCTCAACTTGACTGTCTACGCAGTAATTGAGTTTATATACATTTTGCATTTTGCCACACACACACACACACACACACTCTCACAAGTTGCTGGCAAAAGTTGTTTGATTGGCTTTTGCCCAGCCACCAAATTGCAATATAATTGCGTGCAAGCGAAGGAGGCGGCGCAGATGGGAGGCGTGGCAAGTGGAGTGTGGTTAAGGTGCAGTAGCTGATTGCGAAACAAGTTAATTTTATTGAAAGTGACATTGCAGACGCTTGTCAACTGGCCTTGCCCCCAGTTGTTGTTGCTGTTGTTGCTGGCGGTTCATTACGTTTTGCAACTGCAACAACCAGCAGCAGCAGCAGCAGCAATAGCAGCAATGATGACAGCAAGTTTGTGTAATGTAATTAATTAATTATAGTGAAACAACGCTGTGGCCACATACCAACATACACACACATACGCATACAGACAGAGAGAGAGATACACACAGGGCATGCAAACCAGAAACCAGCGACGACCCTTGGACAACAGCAACAACAACTACAGCAACAGCAACAGCAACAGCTCCAGTTCCTGGTTTCGTTTTATGAGCTTGAAATTTGCTCCACCCCTCGCTACACCCATTCCCCCAACGCAGCACATTGTTCGTGTTTTGTGCCGGGTAACTTAATTACAAATTATAGTGCAATTAATTTTGCGGCTGGGGCATTATTAGGCATATCTGCCGTAACACAAAACCGCCAACTAAGACAAAAAAACAAACTAAAGCCGAACGTGAGCGAGACCTCGGGCTTGGGTGTGCTGCTCCGGCTGACACCGGGGGTAAGTAGATGGAAAATTAAATAAAAACACGTAAAGCAAAGTGGCCGCAAAGTGACCGCGCGTTGGCATGCGAATCCCGAACGAGATTAAGTTGCCTGTGCAGCTGCAGCTTGATTATATTTATGAAGTGGAAACTGGCAATGGAGCTGGGTGTGGACACAATTGGAAATTGGAATCGGCAATGGCCACGTGTATGCTCGTAGCTATAACTTGTACAATCAAATGTTATTGCTTGAGAATACACGTAGTTAGCCAGATTCGCCCAGCGATCCAATGGCAACATCAATTATTTACCTCAGCGAACTCCATCAATAAGCATTAAGCCCAGCTCTGAGCTAACATTTTGAAGAGTTGTTAACAAACACTAGAAGAAAACAAAAAAAAAAAAAACAAAAAACAAAAAAAAATTAAATAAAATAAAAGTGCGCTAAGATTGATTACGTTGAAAAAACTTGTAAGTAGAAAATTCATTTCATAAATCCACTTGGATTTTTAACAACAACAACGAAAAAAACAAGAGAAAAGAGCGAAAAACAGAGAAAAATAGAGAAAAAAAAGTAAACATAGCGCAAAAACTTTATCTTCTTTTTAGCGCAAAGTTTATCAGCATTTTAATGGCGATTTTATAAGAGCATTAATTAACTTTTCAAATCCCTTTCAGCTTTCCCTTTGCAGCTAATTACTTTAGCTACGCCATATTTCAAAGGGCTAATTAAGCTTTTTGATTTTCTATTTTTGATTTTTTTGATTTAATTTTCGATTTTTGACTTTTGATTTGCCTGCAAGCATCAGCTTACAATATTATTTGACACTACAAAGAACTCTTTCATATATAACTGTTCGCCAGAGATGCCTAAACTTATGGGCATTACGAGTTTTTATTAGCTTAAGCAGCTTCTAATATCATTAAAGATTTGCTATGAATGATCTGATGGAACTCTGATTTGATTATGACTATTATCATTGGCATTGTTATTGTAATTTTTTATTATAATTATCATTAATATTATCATTAGCATTAGCATTAGCATTAGCATTAGCATTCTCTTTCTCATAAGTTATTAGCTCAACTTACTAATTATGGTCTTGCCAGCCTTTCACAAAGTTTATTCTTGAGTCAGCCTAATATAATAATACTGTTAGCAATACTGTTAGAACGAGGTCTGCACAAAAAGTATTGCAAGTTTTATATATCTGTCAACTATTAATTATTTATTCATGAATATATATTTGGTTCTCTTCAAAGTTATATCCATCAGCTTTATACACTTGCTTATCCTCTAAAGTCTTTGAAAAAATCACCAAAATCGAATCTTGTTCAGGTCCTGTTTCGATGGCGTCTTTGTCTGCTTAATCGTAGCGAATCGTCTTCCTTTCTTGGCTCTGTTCAGTTTCAGGAACAAGAAAATATCACAGCTGCCTAAGTCTTGGTTGTACGCTACGGGCATCATTGGGCTCTTCTTTTTGGCCAAGAATTTTCCACAGATTCTTTGCTCGAGACGTCCAAGCATAAGAAGCTGTACAAAATTAACTGAGCATTCAAAATGGACGAACTTATCGGCAAAAAAGAGGAATAAGAGTACCAACATAATAATTTTTAAAAGAAATTTCTACCTACGAAAGACTTTCTCATAGTTGCTTCCATTCGGCGTATGGAAACATTCTACAATCCTAAATACTTGAGCTATATAAGCCATGGCGTCACAGAGCTACCAGAAACCCTTAGATGTGCTCAATATTAAGACGAAATAAAAATTATGCCAAATACAAGGTAAATACAAAGACGGCTAAGGCATTATTATGTGTACTTCATCGAAAGACTTCAAAGAGAATCTCTCTCAATTTCAAGTTGTTTCTGCTTGTTGTAATGGGGAAAACTGATATGTCAAATAAGCTTTAATAGAAAGTGTATCGTATAAGTTTCTGTCAAATTCAGAGAGGCACACATGTAAACATGTGTGCGAGTATGTGTGCGTGTGTGTGCGCGTTCTGTGTGTGTGGGTATTTATATATTTTTTTATGTGTGCCTGCGGCTTTGTGTGAAACAAAAGACCTAATTAAGATTCATTTGAACATATGCCCAAGGCACAAAAATCCACGCACACACATACTCATACGCACACACACACACACTGGCACATAAATACGTATAATTAGCCGGCGCAGCCTAAAAGTATGCAGCATTTTGTTTGACTTGTGATTAACAGCCGCATTTAAACGCCGGATGTCGGATGTCGTTGGCGGCGGAAATGCGTATGTGGTCGGGGGTAGGTTGTATGACAAGCCTTTTAATGACAACATCACACACACTTACACGCACTCACACACACTCACACACACACACCTACACGCACCCACTCACATTTGCATTAATGATATGCAAATGATTTGTTTATCATTTTATGCTGCGACAACATTCGCATCTTTTATTGAAAAGTTTCTCATGCCGAAACAAATGCGCAAATAATCAGCAGATAAAGTAGCCTCGCGTCAAATACATTGATAAGAAATGAAGTCGGCTTGCTTCGCTCTTCATTTGATTATTATTTCCATTTTTTTTCGTGCTTCGTAAGATGTTAATCAAAGACGCACGTTGCTCATATATCCAGGGCCGTGTCGAGGCGCTTACTCTCGCCTTTTGCTGTAATAAATATGTACGACTGAAGATATTTTTATTTTCGGTTGTTTTTTTTTTTTTTTTTTGTTTGGGGAGGTGGCAGGGTAGAGTAGCAATACCCCTGCCCACATGACATGTCAGGCGTGTCTCGGGCTACACGCAGAACGTCTGACGTCGCTGGAGTCGCTGGCACACGATGCGTTTGTTTATTATTGTAGGATGTTTGGCTTGGCTCACATCAGCGAACTGGAAGGAATGCGCATTGACAGCGACAGTTGCTACTGCTGGAGTGCGCTGGTTCTGGCCAAGGAGACGCAATCTCAAGCTAGCTCCAAGCACAGTCCTGACGTGCTCTGCCAGACATTTGCATTGTTTTATTTACATACTTTGGCATAAAGTTTGGCCGCGACTTCCAACCTATCGATGATGATGATGATGATGATGATGATCACGATGATGAGCATGGGAATGAGACTGGGTGTGGTGTGTGTGTGTGCGTGTGCGTGTGCGCGCTTCATCTTGGCATTGGCATGCATAATATCTATCAGCAGCTAAAGCTAAGCACCCAACTTGAGCATTTAAGACTGACATGAGCAAAATTTCCAATTCGTTGTGGGCTGCCAGCCAGCATTGCCTTGCCAGCGTTGCCTGCCTGCCTGCCTGCCTGCCTGCCTGCCTGTCTGGTGTTATCATAATCATTATTATTATTATTACATTGTATTCCTTTAACTTAATTCGAAAACCCAAAATATGCAAAACGTATTCAGCTTTTGATGGCGCATAATTTGTTTATCTTTAATTTAAATTAAGTTCAACGAATATTTCGTTCAATGCTTTTGCACAGTAGCTCACGCTCACTCAATCACTCTCTCTCTCTCTCTCCCTCTCTCTCTCTTATACTGATAGAAGTTTATTTTACTGATGTGGGTTACACTCGCTGCTCAAAATTTATTTGTTTCTGCATAAATCATCGCAGCTATTGATTGGTTTGCTTTTCTAAGTATTGCTGTATAGATATCTCTTTGTGATATATTTCTTGGAAAAGTTATGCACTGATTGAGCAAACTAACAGCAAGTCTTCAACACATAACACTTGATGTTGAATTCGAAAATAGAAAATACACAATATCAACAAAGCGCGTGAAGGTTGCGCACAGCGTATAATATACATATATAATATATTATACTATATGAGAATTATAATATGTCGAGTATTTACATCTTATTATAAACACTATGATGTCTCTTCAAACAGAACCAGTTTTTAGCAGGCGCAGCTTTGTCTTCTCACTAAGAGAAAGCTTTCAGAGTTTCTTTATAATCTTTTTACTAGAGAAAGATATTTACATATGCATAAAAAACTAACTAAAATTGTAAATAAATATATTTTATATGTCATATGATATGCCTTACCCCACCAACATCCTTACAGTATATTACGCAGCTCTGCAGCTGCACACGCATTGTTCCCATTCTTTGTTGGCAGCTAAAAATATAAATATTGCCTTCAAGTTAACAATGTTGCCAGTTATTTATATGTGACCTTTCGACTCATCCACAATCTGCTCACGTTTGTCCGCCGCATAAACGCGTTCATAACGCCAAGGCCCCTGGGACTGGGACTGGGACTGGGACTGGCACTGAGACTGAGTCAGAGCTAACCTACTTAGAACAGAAAAAAAAATACAAACTTCCTTTTTAATACCATTTAGTACTCCATTCAGTTGCCCTTAATATTTATGCCTTTAATATTTAATTAGAATCTTACCTAGTTTATTCCCTGGTCTCGCGATGTTTTCAAGCAGATCGCAAATCAAAAATAATTTTTAAATAATTTTCTAGCTATTTTCGAATTCAATTCCTTAACCAACTCCACTTTAAAGTTAAAGCCCCAAAAACTTCCCAGCCACAGAAACTTTGCGGAAACTAAGCGAACTTTTCAGCGGATGGGGTCGAACTTAAGATTGATTTGGCTACTAAATTTTATTATTGGTTTGAGGTAAATTGCGGAACGAGCAAAGAAAACACTAATGAAATTTTGAATATTGTATATTTGTTCTTTATACATTTAGAAATAACATTTTGAGAGCAGTTCAAGAAGTCCGTTCTCTCAGTATGCGCAGTATATATATATAAGATTTAGTATATCGTATATATATATATAAGATTTGATATATATATATATATATTGTTAGTAAATAGTCGTATCGTCTAAAAGAAATGTTCTTTTCGCATTAATAAAGCGAACTTTTGTAGTCAACATTAAATTGCTTTAATTTTCAAATATATTTCAGATACACACACACACACAAACGCACACACCCGCCCAGACACACGCACACATACACACACATGCCTAAATTAATAAAGAGTAAAATAGAAATTGTTAGAATATTATACTTTTTGTGGCTTATCAATAAAAGGTTCTCAAGCGAAACGTTATTTATTTTGATTAATTAACACAAAAGCATTTCGCAAATAACAAACAGTCAAGCAGAGTTTGTGTGTGTGTGGGTGTGCGTATGTGTGTGTGTGTGTGTGTGTAATTATATCTCTTTATTCAATCAGCAATGAAATGCACAACAAAAATGTTCAAAACAAATTGAATTGCAAATTAAAAATCTATTGAAAAACAAATAGACGACGCTAATATATCAATTGTCATTGGTTAAGGCATTGTCCAGAGGCGATAAAAAAAAATTAAACCAAAATCAAAATCAAAATAAAAACTAAAATTTAAATAAAAAAATAAATAAATAAATAAAAAATACATAAAGTGCAGCGCACAAAAATTTTATTCAAATATTTCTTTTTTTCAAATTTTCAGTTTATTCATAATTTTTTTCTTTCAGTTTTATGTTTTATGTTAAAGCGACTAGCTATAATATAATATGTATTTGTTGCATATTGTTGTTGTTTATTTTCATTTTTGTTTTTTAATATTGCCAACAAAATGAAAACAAATATTTCCGACTGCAGCTAATTAAAAAGTGAGCAGAGAACATCGCGATCTGTTGCCATGGTTAACACACATTAATTTGTAGTTAAAAACAAACAAAACAAATAAAAAAAAAAAAATAAAAATCACTAAGTAACACAGTTTTTTTTTTACCGTACCAAAAATCTGAAAGTTTGTCTAGACACACGCGCACACACGCGCACACACGCGCACACACACGCACACCCCCACTAACACACACACACACACACACACATACACACATCCACACACACACACACACACACACACACACACGCTCACTCATGGAGTAACATCCGCTCAGCATGCTCTAGACATAAGTACACCCGGCAAATTATCTAAAATTTCCTAGCTCTTTTATATGTTCGCATAACATCTGGTTTTTGTTGTTGCTGTTGCTGTTGTTGTTGCTTACTGTTGTGTTTAAATTTGGGGCTAACCCCTTTTGAGTCCGCCCAGCGCCCCAAATATCCTGTGGGCATTGTATCTTCTTATTCAGTTGTGGGCTGTTGTTGCGGCTTCTGCTGCTGTTGTCACTTGGTTTGATGTATGCGGTAGAGTTTTCATCAGCTTAGCCGGCAGCACCTCCGACTCCTCTTGCTGCTTTAGCTCCTCCTCCTGCCCTTACCCCTGCTCCTGCTGTTGCTGCATGTGGTTTGTTGCGTTGTAATTTGCTGTTGACGTGAAGCTGTCGCCTTCTATAAAATCAACTGTTTGCCTGCCATCCATCATTGTGCTTGGATTGGCCCAAGCTGCTGCTTCTGCTGCTGCTTCAGTCACAGCCTGGACGTCTGCTCGGGCTTGTTTTGACGTGAGGGCTGCTGCTGCTGCTGCTGCTGCTGCTACTTCTTCCCCTGCTGTTACTTTGTTTTGGCTCGGCTGGTCAGTTGGACTGCTTTCCTTTTCACCTGATGGCGACGGCGTCTGCTGCGCTCTTTGAGCTGGCAAATTATTTGCTAATTGCTTTCCCAATGTGGGCAGCAGCTGAGGCTGTGGCTCAGTCAGGCTTCCTACGGCTGCTGCTGCTGTTGTTGCTGTTGCTGTAGTAGTTTCAGGCGTATCCGGCATATTTATAATATCCGCTGCAGCGGAATTTAGATTTTTCAACATCTTAGACACGCCTGCCTGCCCTAGATCTAAACCCTGCTCCAATTGCTGCTTGTCCTGAGCTGTTTCCGCTGTTGCCCCAGCTACAGCTAATGTTTCTGCTTCAGCTGCTCCTGCTGCTGATGCTGCTGCTACTGTTACTCCTGCATCATTGATAATGTTTGCTGTTGTTGTTGGCGCTTGGTTTCGTCCTTGTCCATGATTTGATTCGACATCTAAAATATGCAAAGAATGGCAAAGTTAGCAATGAAATAAAGTGAAAATAAAACAGGAAATGACAGGCGCGTTACAATTTACAAAACATTCGTTTCACTGAATACTTTGCTTCTGCTTCTGCTTCTGCTCCTGCTGCTTCTTCTTCTTCTATTTATTTCGCCAGCGAATTGAGAAATAATTTCATATTATTGTAAACACATAAAGAAGGTAAAACGAAAGAGAGCGAAGCAGAGTTGCTGGGTTGGCAAATGGCTCGGTCGGACACACACTCGCTTCGCATTTATATTTTATATCGTTAATATTGACTACGTTTTATGTTCGAGTGCGACGCCTCTTTGACATTTATTGCCACTCCTTTTTATACCCTGCTGATAGCCGACAACAAAAAATACATTGCCAAATTGGGTATAATCCAGTTGGGCACTCAATGTGAAATTGTATAAATACATGCGGGATAAGCAACAGTGGATATTAGTGCTTGGATCTTTGTGTATTTCTGCGGAGGCAATGCTCGAGTTACTCACAAAATGTGGCTTATAGATTATAATTTAAGAATTGTAGATATCATAGAAATATTTGACTTTTGTATTTTGTGATTTTTGCATTTTGATTCTTCTTTCTTCTTCTTCTTACTTTTTTATTATTATTTTTTTATTTATTTTCTGCATTTTCATTATTCTCTTTTAATTGAAATATTTCTATTGATATATATTGTATAAAGCTCTTCAACTGGAAAATTGATTTTAGTGTTGCAAAACTGATAGAATTGATTAGAATTTTGTTTTTTTTTTTAGTTTTATGTAAGTTAAGCCAGAAGTTAATAGAACATGAAGCTTATTTAAAACTCTCTTTATAAACCTACAATGGAGACATGGAGTTATTGAACGAGAGTTTCTATTTATACTCTATTTATTGACTAACAACCTAATTAGAGGTATTTATATATTCCACATATATTTCACTTTGCTAGAAAAAATCATTTTACTAGTTTCCAATATAATTACAGTATAGCATATATATAAACGTGTATAGATGTTTACAAATTATAAAAGATCACAAATCAAAAGACAGAACAAAACAACGAAATTTAACGAACATTTGAAAAAAATTTCCCAAAGTTAAACTAAATTTTCGTGTAAATTCCGCTTGAAAGTGCGCAGCACTTGGCGTCAGAATCAGTTAATCGTATCACAGGGTATTTAATCCGCCGCAAAGACCCGTCTTGACGCAGCTTTAGCTTGTTTGCACACACACATATACACACACACACAGGACTATCAGAGATTTGTGTACATTTATTTTCTGGAGGTTTTTTTTGTGTACTTTCGGTTTGCCACGTTTTCATTTTGGTTATTTTTTCTGTTGTTGTTTGGTGACTGCGTTTTCGAGTGCAGTTGAAACGAAATATTTAAATTTATCTTCCGGCTGATTGCACACTCGATGGGGCCGAGCGTCACAGTTATTTGTGGTATTAGATTGTTGCCCCAAAAGCGATTTAAAGCCGACGCCAATTGAGTGCAATGAAGTGAACACAACTGGGCACAAATCGTGTCCGATCATTTACTTAGTTACCTTCAGTTGCTGTTGTTGTTGTTGTTGCTGCTGTTGCTGCTGCCACAGCTGCGTGTGCTGCTGATGCGGCTGCTGTTGCTGCCGCCTGTGCTGCCGCTCTCGCAGCCACCGCGGCAGCATTAGCTGCCGCGACTGCTGCTGCAGCACGCGCCTGCAGTCCAGGTACGTCGGCCACATTGATGCGCTGCAGCCGCACATGCATCATCTGGCCGTGTCCATGGCCGCGGCCAAGGAATACCCGTCGCTCTGTGGCGAACTGGTCGCGGCCATGCAACCACTGCCCCACCAATGGCAGCCGCCTCAAATTACCCAAAGCATTCGCCAGCGCAGCGCTGGGATTGTTTTGTGCGGCTGGTTGAGCAGCACCACCATCAGCCACTCCCACTCCGGCTCCAGCTCCAGCTCCATTTGCTGCATTTCCTGCATTTCCTGCCGCCTGGCCCTGACGCTGGGCAGCCAATTGTCTATAGAGTCGCATCACAATGACCCGGGCACGTTGCAGCGCCGCCTGCTGACCAGCTCCAGCCGGAGCTAGAGCAGCAGCCCCATCGCCGCCATTGCCACCGCCGCCGCCGGCGGCAGCAGCAGCAGCAGCAGCTGCCGCATTTGCTTGATTTCGCGTGATGATGAAGACATGACGCTGTGCCATAATGGCGGGCAGCTCGTACCGATGAAAGAAGAATACCATCGAGTGCTAAACAGAGAGGGAGGAATAGAAAGAGAACGAGTGAGATGGAATGGATACAGGCAGACAGACAGAGAGAGAGAGAGAGAGAGAGAGAGAGAGCGAGTGTGTGTTACGCAATGGAGCTCAGTGCTGTTGTCAGGCACGTGACGGGATGCTGTCTACACGTGAGTTCGTAGTCAAATAGAGACAGATAGACAGTCAGACAACAGACAACAGACAGTTGAACAATAATGCGCTGGGTAATTTGTCATGCAGCTGACAGGCAGCGCTTGGCTCCAGTTGCGTAAGAATTTGTTTTTGTTTGTGCCTCGCATTATGCAGCAGCAGCAGCAGTAGCATAGTTACCTGAATGAAGAGATACGACGACAGCAGGGCCAAGCTACGATACTGTCCACTGAAGCGATAGTGATACGCATAGAAGGCATAATGATATAGGTAGAAGAATCTGTAAGCAAACAAACAAACAAACATTCCATTTCAGTTAATACAACAGTCACTTCAGCCTCGTCCTCCTCCTCTTCTGCTTTTCGTTTGGATTGTTTTTGTGCATGGCCGTAACCCTTGTCAAAAAATATAGATACTCTAGGGTCTAGGCCGCGATTACCATTCAATAATATCGTATTTAACATTGCTCAAATAAAAAGCAACAAATTATTGTTTTGTTGTTTTATTGCTGTTTACTTACCGCCTGTCTGCCTGTCTGCTGGCTTCGCCAAATGCCAACTAAGCTGTGAAGAAATGGGTCAGACAGGACGGACAGCAGGACGGACAGACAGGCCGACAGGCGGACGGAAGAACTCTATTGTGGCAACAACAGTTGGAAAGCGGCGCAGGCATGACATAAGTAACGCCTTCAACTGACAACAATAACACTTACAACAATTGATATAAATGGCGGATTGCTGCATAGACTTGCTCAACGCTGAGATATCCTGTATTTAGTTAGTTCATATTTAAGTAAAATGTATGTGGGCTGTGTTAGAATAGAAGTTAGTAAAGGAGTATGTTATGAAAATATGAAACGAAAGTTACTTAGACACTCTTTGACCATGGGAAGTTTCCATGCAGATAATTCTTAGCCTATCGCTGAAGCCTTCCGCTTCTCTCTAATACTACCCGGTTCTCTCTAATGCTACCGTAGTGTTTCCCACTTCTCTATGCTGCTTCCCAAGTCTTTCTACTCCTTTTCGATTCTTTTTAATGCTACCTCCTTCTCTCTAGTACTTCCCGCTTCCCACTTTTTTCTACTGCTGCTACTGCGGGTTCTCTATAGTACTTATTATTTCTCTCTAGTACTTCTCCCTGCTCGATTCTCTTTTGAAGCCCTTTAACCATATTACTTATATATAACTGTCAAATTTATCTTCTTTCTTCAGCTAAATATTGTTTTTATGGAGCACATATCTAATCGTCAACTCTAGAAGTCCATCTCTCTAGTAGATCCAACCAGAGAAACCTTTAGCGCTTTCATTATTCTATTAAAAATCTTCTTTTCTGTGTTCTTTTATGCACTTTTGAGGCGCTTCTCTCACACACAAAAGTTAAGTGTAGCAATTCGTTTAGGCTGTTGCTTTTTTTAAGGTTTCTCTCGTCAGATTTTGCAAGACTTCTTTGTCATCGTGAGACAATTATATGATTCTTATTGAGCTCTGTTTCGACTTAGCTTCAGACCTGAAATAACAATTGTCTCTAGCATATGCTGCCTATACATACAAATATACAAATATATATATAGTGATTATATATATACCTAACGACAATTGTTATATTTAGAGGGTATATCAACAATGGCGAGGACACTCAAGAGGATTTAATAATATAAATAATTGCTGGCGTTCTGTTAGTTGAATTGTTGTTATGCAAGCAAAAGACAACAAATAACAAACACAATGAACGACTGAACTGCCCCAATGATAAGGAGCAGGGGCAGGAGCTGGAGTAGGGGGCGAATGGCAAAAGACTGGGAACAGAGGAAACTAGAGGAAGCAGTCAGAACAATGCCATAACCATAAGCAGCGTAAGCAACAGCTACAGAGACTCGTCAAGAGTGTCCGGCGGAATTCAACTTTAATTTATTTTTACAATGCCGCTGGACATTGCGACATTAGGTGTGGGCGTGGGCGTGGGCGTGGGCGTGGTTGGGTACGGGGCGGGGGCGTGGCGGGTGCATGGCCATGATTGAGTTATGTTATTGAATTTAATTTGAGTTGATTGTGCACACACACACACAGAGAAAGAGAAACGGAGACAACGAACATCACAATCGACAGCGACAAATGAAGACACACGACACTTATTTGGCTCGTAAGCCTTTCCAGTGGGCGGCAGCTGGCGTCATGTGGCGGCATTATGGACACATCGTGCCAAATGCTTTACACCAGCATTCGAATACAGTTCGCAACCCACAGCAAGTGAGACAACATTAAAGACTAGCTAATACCCTGAGATTAGATATAGATTTGACGGATAAATGTATAATAAAGTCAAAGAATGATTGAGAAGGTGAAATTATATTTAAATATAGTATATAGTTATTGAGATATGCAAAATATATTCAAGTCATATGATGAAGAAGTAAAAATGGAGTAAGCCTAATCTTTATACAGTATATAATGGCCATATACCAACTCACATGTCTGTAGCTTGCATAGCTCTTGAGTTATGCATAAAAAAAAGCAAATTAACTGGAAAAGACATTCGAAAAGTGAAATATCCGTTATACCAAATTTTATAGCTCTAGCTCACATAGTTATGTTCAGCTCAATTTTTATCGAACTTATAGAACTCGTCATAACTTGATGTGCAACATTTCAGTCGCACTACTATTTTTATGAACACAGCTTTAGGCACTCTGTAAGCATATATATGTTGTCGCAGTATCAGTTCTTTATATATATATATATATATACCTATATTGCATATACTACACTCCGTCGCCTGTCACATGCTTAAGCATAAAACCAATTTAGCCCTGTTTAGTCCATTGTGTGTGCGACGTTCAGGGTATGCATGAAAAAGGAATAAAATCAACCCGAAGACACGTAGACAACACTTATCGCTTGTTCGTTTCCGTTTCATTCGTTTTCCTAATGTTGCGTAGCGTTGACAAGCGTCAAGCGGGCGGAACAGTCAGCTCCTCCTCGCACCCATCCATCCTGCCGCCTGCCCACCCCGCTCAGTCATCGAGTTGCCACAGCTAGCGGCGTGTCGCAACGGATGTGCGCTGAGGAAGTGCTATTGGGATTCATATCCTTCGACCGAACGGAAATGAGGGCAAATGATGTTGCAGCAGCAGCAGCGACAGACGCAAACTGACTGTAGAAAGGGGCAAGCTAAGAGGCAGCAATAGGGCGAGGAACAGGAACAGCAGCAGGGGCAGGGGCAGGGGCTTAGACACTGGTTAACAGCTCAACTGTTGCATGTGCGAATGTGTGGGCGCGTTGCATGCTTAAATAAGCAGACGCCCCAAACCAAACAAACTGTCTGACAGCCAACAGCTAACAGGTGCTGCAGGGCAGGTGGGTGCACACTGATCCGATCGGCGCTGTCAGAAGTGTTTATTTGCTGCCAGCAAACACAAGCAACAGCAGACGAAGACGAAGGCGAAGGCGAAGGCGACGACGAAGACGAAGACGTAGATGGAGTTGCAGCTGAAAGGTGCAGCTGTTGCAAGAGTTGTATTCCACACATATAATGGGCAAAGTGCTCAATGAGCTTGCAAGCACTTGAGCTACACACACACCCATACACCCATACACACACACACACACACAGACACTCACACACAGCATTTGCATATTGGTTAAATCGTTTGAGTGGAATGCCATATGAATATTACGATGTTGGCCAAGTGAGCTTGCCGCATTAATCCAGACGATTTGGCTAAAGTGCAACGTGAGATGCGCATACCTGTTGCTGCATTAATTGATTAGAATCGATTTGCATGCTGTGCACTCAGGCAACAAACAGCTAACATACAAAAGAACACCTGGCATTTACAGAGATTGGCCTAACTCTATGTTTGTGGTGCTCACCTAGATGTCTTGCTCGATATTTATGTCTCAATCAACAAATATGTTGCCTACTTTTTAGCTTTGTTTTTCTACAATTTCAATTCGAATTGAAGTCTATAATAAAGCTACAGTGAAATCAGATGCGAGAGATGTGTTTCAATAACTAGTTCGATTTCATGAAATGAGGACAAGTTATCGATACATATCGAAACAAACGAGCTACGCGTGCTATTGCAGGCTTCACACGCAGACTTTCAACTCTAGTTGAGTACTCTAGTTTAAATACTTTTTTAGATCCGCTATATGCAATGCATAGAAACAACAAAAGGCGAGAACTAGATCCGGCTAATTCTGATTATAAATATGTCTACTTTACGTGCTCAGGTATGCCTCCCTTTGCCTCGCCCATACATTTACAAAAGAGAAAACATTATAGCCTGCGTGCTCAGCTTGTGAATCAACAAGTTTAAAGTAAGTTAAGCTAAAGGTTATCAACTGAAGACAGAGACAGCTAGTTTCGGCTACTTCTATACCAAATTCAGTTTTTGTCTGCTTACAGCGCAAATATAAGGAATATAATGCTATTTCTTAAACTGCCTGGCATAAGTAATTGAAATTAAAATTACTTTCAGTTCTTTGAATCAAAGAAAACTTTCGACTTCAAAGCCTGCAGAGAAAAGCAAATCTCTGTTAACAGCAAAATGTTAAGCCTAATTCTTAACAGAATAATTAATTATGTTAAGTGCATGTTAAGCTCGTAGCATTCTACTTTTATAAATGTGCACAGAGAAGATAATAAACTGAACTGAATCTATATATAAAACAGATCAAATATTTATATATATATATTGTTATACGATGTGGACAGCAAATTATATTCATAATTATCATATCAGTTATCCGATTTGGACAGCAAATTTTATACATATATATATATATATGAGCAATAATCATATATAGCATTTGCATTTGCATTTGGGTTATGTAATTTTAATTGATATCCCTAATGAAGTGAAATCGATTCATTACAATTTATTATACAATCATTATTACAGTATTTCCATAACAAACTCGAGTCGTAATATGTCGATTGCTGTGCCAAAATTGATTGAAATTTTTAGACGCTCAATCAGAAATACCAATTAACACAGATGCAAGCAGGCACTCAATGCAATCAATTGTTGTACAAACGTGACAAATATTAACGAATTTTCTGAAAAATCTGATTCACTTAATTGAAATATAACAAAGCTGAAGTACAATGGCATACAAATAATGGAGGTGTGCGTCTGTGCGAGTGTGCGTGCGTGTGTTCATTGATAAATGCGTGTAAACGATCCATTTTCATGCATAAATTGAAGCACTCGCTGCTTCATGTTGCATAGAAGGGCACGTTGCGCATACGCCGCGTTTGACAAACAAACAAACAAAACAAAAGAACGCAAAAAATGACAAAAATGAAGGAAAACAACAACAGTAACAGTATATGAGAGAGAGAGAGAGAGAGAGAGAGAGTAAGTGAGTGAGGGGGAAGCATGCGAAAGGAAAAGCAAACAAGCTGAAACTATAACGCGTATAACAATGAAGCGATTTTGCCTCGTTACGAACACTCATCAACTGCACCTTTGAACAACAAGAGCAGAGCAGAGCCAGGCATGGGGCAAGCGACAGGGGCAGTAACAGGGGCTGGGGTTGAAAGGCCAAAGGATATGCGTGGCAAGAGGCCAGGCCACTTCAGCGCCCCGGGCATTCGGTTCGAGGCGTTGGCTCGCGGACAAAAGTTATGGCAGCAAAACAAACTTGACGCAATTATACTTTGCGTAACATGATCTCAATCAACACGAAAAACAAGGACTAAACATAAGGTGAGTTGTGCTGCCGGTGGATGGCGGGGGCCAATAGCTAAGGTTAAGGGTGAAGCGATGGTTGGGCTGCTACCAATGCCAATGGTTGCCAACGACGTTGACGTTGACGTTCTGGCTAAATGCGCGCGAACAGGGTAAAAGGACGCCAAAGTAGGAAGCAGGCTCATTGGGTTTAACAAGCAAACAGATCTATATATACTTATGGCATAAATATGTATATCTAGATATATATATATATATATATGTGTGTGTATGTAAGTAGGTACGCATAACAAGCGTGTAAACAACAGCAAAAGGCGCGTCAAGCAGCAGCTGGAGATGGAGCTGGAGCTGGGGCTGGAGCTGGGGCTGAGAGAGTGGGATGACGGCGTGTCCTTCGCAGCTACTTGAAACGCGCGACTGTTACAAATTTGCCCCGAACTTAGAACTCGAACGCCAACTCGAACCCGAACCCGAACTTGAACCCAACCAAAAAGTACCCCTTCTGCTGCTGTCTTGATACAATTTGTTCTTTGAAGCCGCCAATACCACGCAATTCTCTGAAGTCCGCCCGCCCGTCCGTTCGTCTGCCTATCTGTCTGTCCACCCGTCCACCCGTCCGTCTGTCCGTCAATCTGCGCAAGACGTCGCCTTGTGCCTTTTTTGTACACTTTTGCAGCTCATTTAATACGTGTCGTCTGCCCCGTGCCGTGGCAACCAGATTTAAGCACAAAAGCAGCATTACGCGGCACTGAAAGCCGCAGGGCAAAAGTCAGACCAGAGTAAGGGAGACGGACGAGCTGAGTCAAAGACGTAAGAGGAGGGGGCGGCTGGAGACAAGCTCAAAGCTGGCAGCTGGGCTGAAAAAGGGGTGCCAAATTATGCTCGTCTATACATTTTGGCGCCCGCTCGTTAAACGGCGATTAACAGAATTATTTTTAAGCGTGCCGCAAACGAGTTGCTTTGATGCCACTTTAAAGTCGCTGACGGTAGTCAATTAGGGCGTAAATACCTGAGATTCTCCCCACACAAACACCTGCCCGCCAGCTGTTGCAAGCTGCTGCTGCTGATGCAACGCTTGCAACTATCTAAGGCATATGGCTTAAGCCGAGCTAATTAACGCAGCTGGTGAATATCTCTGGCTTTAAAGCGAACTTCAATCGCAGCTAACCGCAAACGGACAACCAAAATGGCAGCACCAACTGTAGCGAGCAGAAAGCAAACTCCTCTCTCTCTCTCTCTCTGCCTTTTTGGCTTTGGCATAACCCATAACCGCAGCAGCAGCAGCAAGTAGCAGGAAGTAAAAGGCAAAAGGTCTAAAGTGGAAACCCCCTTCGATTGCTTCGGGCGGTCAATAACAGCAAAATTAAACCGTACCAAAGTACACACACACACACACATACATACATACACAGAGGCAAACAAACAGGATGTGTGTGCGCGTATGTGTGTGTGTGTGTGTGTGGGTACATGCATGATGAGCTCAGCCAATATGTTTTGACTTTTTACAAAATTAATTTTTACTTGTGCTACTGTAGACTAGGGGCGGCGGCGCATGCACGAGGGGGCGTGGCAAAGGACAAAAACCCCGCATATGCCTTGACTTGGCTACTTCAATGGAGACATCCTTTAGCTTCTTTTGGCCCTAGCAAATGCATCTTTTCTGCGTGGAGCTAACTCCGCGCACTTCAATAGGCAAACATATAACCAGAATATGAATATGAATATGAATGTTAATATGAATGTGAGTATATATATAAATGTGAGTATACATATATCAGCAGCATGAGCAGTGGCCAAACTTCTGCCTAAATATCTAAACATTGCTGATTGCTTTGATTCCATGAAAAAGGAGCCCCAGGCATGAGGAGCTAGAGCAAAGCGAACAGCAGCTGAAATCGATATTATCTCAAAATGTAATTTAAATTATTCTGTAGAGATTTTTCTACCTAATTATCCATTATTATCCACATTTAATTAGAAACACAAATGACAGCTGAATGTAATTTGCATTAGATGCGGTAATCTATGCCGCAGCTAAATCCCAATCAAATGAAAACGTAATAATAAATTGCTGAAATCTAAACCGAGCTGCGAAGGCTTACAAACGGAACAAACTGAAAAAGCTCATTTCAAACTACAAATTGCACTTTCTGCATCGTCATGATTAGAATGAAATCACAGAGAAAGGCGACAGTTCATCAAGAGGAAGAGAGTGAATGAATGAATGATAGAAGAGATTGAGAGGGAGGAAGAAAGAGAGAAGCGGCGAGAAGAGAGTATCAAGTACAGAGAGGCAAGTGTATAGAGTGGAGAGATCATACTGAGGAGAAGGAGAAGAGAATAGAAGAGAGAAGAGAAACAGAAGACAAGAGAAAAGAGAGAGAAAAAAGCAAGGAAACTGGGAAAATAGAATGAGAGTGAAAGCAAAGTGAGAAAACTAAAGTGTAGTGAGATTAGACAGAGAGTAAGAGAGAGAGAGAGATAGAAATCAGAGAAAGGGACAGATGAGAGTAGAAAGAAGACAGAGCGGGAAATAAGGGAAATAGATAGAGAAGTTAAAGAGAGAAAGAACGAAAGAAAGAATAGAGTAAAAAGAGAAGGGAGAAAATACCACTGAAGAAAAAAGAGAGAAGAGAAAAAGAAGACTGTGAAAAATAGAGATGGGAAGAATATAGAGAAAGACAGAGAGAGAGATTAGAGAGACATTTACAGGCAACCACAGAGGCAGGGTAAACAGAGACAGAGACAGTCAAGTGTTTGCTTGCACTGCAAAATGTAAATTATTAAAATAAGAGAAGATTATATCTCCATGTTCAAAGCAAATTGCTTTAGTTGAAGGCCAATGCATTTATGCCTTAAAGGAAATTATTAAAGTGCAATGCAAATAAGTTATGGATTTATGGTTATTGATAGCCAGACGGAGTGTAATTAGATATTTTTTAGAAATTAAATATATTTTTAGCAAGGGCAAGAGAAACAAAAAGATAAAGCAAAGAGCAGAGAGGTAGGAGGGAAGTTAATATGCAGGTGAAGCTGGCTTGCAATATTGGCAAAGAATGACGTAGGTGCAGGAAATACGAGCATTGCGAGCATTACGAGCATTACGATATACGATATTCAATTATATTTTAATGGACGTTTGCCCAGAGCCGGTGCAAGGCCAACACCTGGAAGATGCTGCAAGCATTTAGTTGCAGAGCAAGGGAATTTATGAATGGCAGGGAAGCGAGAGCCTGGGCAGCACGCTTAAATGCCACAATAAACAGCTAATATTGGGCGTAGGTGGGCGTGGCGCATTGGGTACATTTTGCGGCAATGAATGTTTAATGAATATAAATACGGCAGCTGCTCCGACCAGGCTCTCCACACTGATGGCCTTTTAATTCAGGCGCAAATTACGCAAAATCAACACCAAAATTCAAGACAACGAGAAGGGAGAAAGGGGAGACTGTGCGGAGAAGGAGGTCAGTGAATAGTGATTGGTAAATGCCAGCGCATGAATTTCTAATGGAGCTCTGCTCATAAACAGCAAACAGACAGACAGAGAGAGAGGGAGAGGGGGAGAGCGGCGCAGAGTGAGCGAGCGAGTCGAATAAAGGGAATAGTCGAGTGTCTTTTTGAATTATTGATGGACGCAATGTTTGAAAAATCTTGTTGCTGCCGTTGCTGCTCCTGATTGTGCTGTGGGGGGTGGTGGCCTGCGCGCCCATAAGAGATTTTCCAAAATAATTTCCTAGCTGTTCGCCTCTCAATTATGCAAAGTGCGCGCAATAAACCGCAAAGTAGCCCCCGCCCCAGCCGCATTTCGCGGAGCCAGACGAGGCTAGCAAAAAGATTGATCAAAAAAAAAAAAAAGAAAAAACAGTGAAAATTGAGGAAAGGGGGTAAACGGTTTTAGAGTCGAGTCCAGTTTGCGCTTGTCGGCGCCCGATTGAGTTTTGTATGACGTGCGTGGTCATTAATGTTTATAGGAGCTGCCCAGCTGCCCGATTGTCCGCCTGCCCGGCTGCCCACTTCTATACACTTTTTTTTCGTAGGTTTTCACTTATTCCATTTTGTGTTCGCAGCTATTACAAACAAGTTTATTTAAATGTTTGCTAATGGCGCGGCCCAGTTGAGGTTTGGGGTTTGAAGTTGGGGCTGGGGCTGGGGCTTGGGTTACGCTTGTTGACTTAAGTGATGAAATTCTGTGTTCTCTGTATGTGTGTGTGTGTGCCGGCGGAGGGACTTTGGTGTTGTGTTGGTCGATTTGCTTTGGCCCCGGGGGAGGCTTGCGCAAGCCAAGTTAATTTTCAAATAACAACCAAACGAAACGAAACGAAACGAAACGCAACGCAACGAGCGTTGAGTGTGAAATACGCCCTGGACATCGCATCGAGTGAACAGAAAAGAAAAGAAAAGAAAAGAAAATATGCGAACAAAACGAAATGAACTGTTAAGTGCTGAGGGGGATAGTTTAGCTTAGTTCACTTCAGTTCAGCTCGGCTTCGGTCAGGTTAGTCCGCAGCCAGCAGCCGGACATAGACCGGACAGCAAAGGATTGCGACGCCGGGCTTCAACTTAATGTAATTGAATTTGTCATTTGTTCTGGCGCACAGACGATTGCACAAACAACAAAAAATGAAAGAAAAGAACAAAACTGTTGCAGCAACAGCTGGCTGGCTGGCTGGCTGTCCATCTGTCTGTGTGCTGGTCATTTACGCACCTGAGCCAATGGCGTTTCGTAATGCTCGTGTGACAGCAGATGGCATCAAATTGATCCGCGATCCAGACAATCAATATTATGTAGAAAGCTGTTGTTGTATCATTGAAGAACTCAGACATAATGGCTTCCATGCCTACGACACAAAAATTGATTAACAAAAGCTGCATAAGGTGTATATGTCAGGTATTTATGCACACCTACGAGCGCCAGTATGACCGTCAACAAGGGCGCAATGGGAAAGCGCGCGGAGACATTGTACTCCAACATTTGCAGCAGATCCACTGCGAAAAGTTAACACATTTGATTATATTAATCAGTTAAAAAGGGATTATTATCTAGCTACCTATAAACATGAAGATCTGATGATGCGAGTAGCGCAGCAGCATGGACACCGAGAACGTCTGCAAAAAGTTAGGCGCATTAACAGAAAAATACATATATAGGATTATATAAATAAGTGACATACAAAGAGCAGCATGACTAAGAATGCAGCTGGATAGCTGCTCCAGGCAGCCCACCACATGGACACGAAGCGATAATGCTCGCCCGTAATCACATTGCGCAGATAACCCTTGTTGTCCTCCTTCTCGGCAACAGTACGCACGGAAGCCATTAGCAAATCGTCATAACTGGGAAATTGATTAAAGATGTTAATAAAAAGATTGCATTGCAGCTAACTCCGCATATACCCCAGTAAACGCTTAAGCAGGTAGCGCGTTAGTCTATCGCCAAAGCAGGCATTTGAATTCGGATCCAGCTGCACAGTCAGCACCGGTATGTTCAATCTCTTGCGTGTGTCTGCCGAGAGGCGCAAATGTCCATATTCCAGCGAATACTCAACAATGTATTGCTCGTCTGCAAGATAATTACATAAGAGTATTATTTATAGCATAGATATTTAGTTGGGAAATGCAGGTACCATCATCATCGTCAGCCTTGAGCGGTATAGCGCTGGGATGTTCGTAGCTATCCAGTATATTGATGGCATCAAAGTAATAATATAAACTCTCATTGCCATAGGCGAAATTGGGACGCACCGGCAAGCCCAGTTTGCGCAGTATCGTCTCATAGCGCTTCAGCCTGTTGTGATTGTCCAGTGTCTGCGGTCCGACGCCGTAGTGGCTGCAAGTCAAACATTAAGTGAGTTGCAAGCTGATTGGTGGTTATATCAAGTGCTTATGCCTTACTAAGTATGCTTGAGCGCCAGCACCAACTGCTGATCGGTTTTGATGCGCTGCCATATAGCACGTTTCTCGGCCAGATGTGGTATGATTTCCACACGGATAACGCCATCGCGTGGCCAATTCTGAACATCCTGCAGGCAGGTGCAGGGATTCTTTATAAATGCCGTGTGTATATACACCAAGGTGAAGAAGAACACCAGAGCCTTCAGCAGCAGCAAAAGTTCAATTGCCAGTTGCACCTTGCTGCAATAAGAGTTAAATTTCTTGAATTCTGGAGTATCTGGAGTTGACTCATTGATTGCTTACCGTGGCACTAGTTCAGCGTAGGTGGCTGCTACACGAAAGTAAATGGCATGAAAAAGACGATCCCGCATGTCCATCATGTTGTTCTACAAATTGTCAAAGATAAGTATTTCGTACACATGTGTGTGCTTGCGTGCATGTGTGTGTGTGTGTGTGTGTTCTTACTTGGCCAACACCTCCTGCTACACCTACACCGCCGGCTGCCACTCCGCCAGCGAGCACACGATTGCGGCCGTTGATGTTATTGATTGCGTTCGCAACGGCGATTTCGGCCGCATTTTCGGGCATGCCACCAGCATCGGCCATGGCTCAAGCAAGTTGATTTTCAATCAAGTTTCTAGCAGGCAAACACTTCCGTGTTTTTCAGGCGATCGTCTTCCGTAGTCAGTCAGTCAGCCCCCCGCCCCGAATTTGTCTTAAATTAATGTTTGTACAGCTGATGTTGTTGTTGTTGTTGTTGTTGTTGTCGTTGATATCGCTGCTGTTGTTTCGTTGATAGCGCGTTGTGGCTGGTGACACCTGCGCTGCAATTCAATCAGCTGCTGCAATCTAGTGCTTTGTCAAAATAATTAAATATAAAATATTTGCTTTAGTATCTGCAACAAATAAAGAAAAGACTAGGACTACTTACCATTATTGTGAGTTATATGTTGTTGTCAAAGCAAGGCTGCCAACTCGTCAAGTAACCGGTACTGAGTAACGAGTCACAGACCCATACAATCAATACAGTTCAAAGCAGAATTATTGTTGTAGGAGTTCAATAAAACGCAGAGTAAAACCCTATTATTTCACTTAAATAAAGTGTGCAGCGTGAATTCAATACTTACGCTACGCTACAAATTTCAATGGCCGTACAGCTTGTCAACACTGTCTAGGCAATAATGACGTCACGCAAAAAACGGTGCTGTCAACCTGCTCAATAAAGCTTCTATTTGACAGCACTGTAAGCAGACAGCGCGCCAACTTGATGTGATTTCAATTTGAAAATTCAAACAATATAAATTCTTTTATATTTTTATTTTCTGCAAACCAATGTACGAAATTAAATATCTCAATGCGTCTTGTTCTTGCATATTATAAATAAGCTACATTGAATGTCGTTTAATTTAGTTTTACATTGATTGGTGGTTGTGATTTCTTTATTCATTTTACGCTTGTTTTTCTTCTTTTTTGTTTTTACTATAGTTTCTCATTTTATATATATATTTATATATATATATATATATATATATATATATATATATATATATATATATATATATATATATATATATATATATATATATATATATATATATATATACATATATATATATATATATATGTTTTTGTTTGTTTATATATATATATATATCTTTATATATATATATATATATATATATATATATATATATATATATATATATATATATATATATATATATATATATATATATATATATATATATATAGCTACGTATGTAGTTGTTATCATTAAGCTACAAAATCATATTCATAAGACGAATACAAATTTCTTTTTTCTTTTGCTTTTATGTATTTGCAATTGTTTTGGTTGTTAGCATTTAAAAATTTCGCTATGGGATTGTTAAATTGCTTAAATTTGTTTTCTTTATTTTTCATGTTATCTTTTAGCTAGTTGTTGTTGTTGTATTTCTTGTTGTTGTTGTCTGTTTTATTGTAGTACATAAATTGTTAAAAATCGCTCACATATTTCAATTCTGGTTCAGCGTGTTGTGTGAGTGTGTGTTAGTGTTTGTGTGTGTCCAGTGCTGTGTAATATTTGTATAGCTTACGTATGTTTGTTATTTTTTCTTTGGTGTATTTTTCGTTAATATAAAAGTTTACATAGGCAGGCTTCAAGTGTGCGTGTGTGTGTGTGTGTGTGTATGTTAGTGTATGTGTGTGTGCCAACTTACAAGCTAATACACGCTACACATTTATTAACTTACCAATTAATAAGTATGTTTACGCTGCTTCGACTTGACGTTAACGGTTGCATTTGTGTTGCTTAATACAGTTATAGAACTTCCAAGAAGTACAGAATGTACAGTTATAGTTTTAGGTTTAGTTGTTTTTGTATTTGTTTTAGTTTTTTTTTTTTTGTTAAGGTACAGCAATGCGAAAACCGAAAGTATTGCCAATATGCATGTGTATACGTGTCCTTAGTATTGTAGTAGTTGTGTTTAGAGTGTGTGTGTGTGTGTTTGTCTTTTACAAAAAGGTGGCAACTCTGCACACAAAGCGTAACGTTCACTTAAATCAAAGCGCTCAAAATGGACATAAAACATGTGCAAATTCTTCTTCTGTTTCGATTTCTTTTCTACATACAATATTTTGTTCAAAGTATTTTACGCATAGTTCTCAGTTATATAAATCTTTTGCTAAAGTTATATATAAACTATTCCATTCTGAAGTATTGACAGTCACAGGCTATATGAAGCATGCCTTTTTTTTGGATTTTATCTTGTTTTTTTTTTTAAATATATATGTATATATATATATAATGTTTATATATATATATATATATTTATATGTATGCATTTGTATATAATCATTATGTTTTTGTATGTACTATATATTATATGTAGTATGGTTTACTATATTTACTTTAGTTACTTCTCAGCTCATCTCTTGGCGTAAAAAAATTTCCCAACTGGAACTTGCTCGCTTTCCCCTTGTTTCCTTCTCTGCCTTCCTCTCTCTCTTTCTCTCTGCCATTCTCATTCTCAGTTGATTTTAAAAGCGTCTTTGTACAAACACAAACGAAGTCGACATATTTGTAAACATTTCGTTAATTAAATAATAACATTTAAACTATTTGATATATGTATCAAAAGTCTTGAGGCTTATGTAAGTGCAGCGTTTCATAGTAGGCCCGTCTCCACGTTGTGCGCTGTGCCCAACGTATTCGGATCAAAGTTCAATTTCTCGCCAGCCAATACGATCTCCGATATGCAGCCAATAATTCCGCTCAAATAGCGCTGATGCGTAAAGTATGCCACATCAGGCATTCCACCTAAGGCAAGGGATTCAAATTGATATAAACATTTAATATTTATAGCTATTGATTAACTCAAAAGCCAAGGCAAACACTCACCAACATAGAGTCCGGTATCGGTGTTCAGTTGTCGCAGCTTGCCCGGCGTACGTAGCGTCTGGGTCTTGCGTCCATCCACTTCTAAATAGCCTTCCTGGGAGTTTCTGTAAAGTTATTCAATTTTAAGCAAATTATTAACATTTTGATATAGTAAGCCTTACGATAAGTTAGCTAACAGCTAACCTCTATAATAAATTTCACTATGATAATTGCTTAAACATAGATTTATATATTTTATACTGTATAAATCAAGAATTTTTATGATATAGCATTACTTATACTTGATACAATTTGAAATATGTAGATTCAATTATTTTCTATCTTAAGTTCTTCAGCTCTGCCACACTTACCGTATAGCTCTGACGCGATGCCATAGTCCATCGCTGACTTTGGTGCCGTTGAAACGTATGTCCACTTCGCCAGCGCCCAGATCATAGCGGAAATGCAAATATCTATGAAATATAACATATATATTTATATATATATGGAGATTTATTTAGATTTATTTCTATTTATTTTAAACTAGAAATGACGATCCTTAGACGTTAGTAGCTGTGAAAGCCTTCCTTCCTTCTATAAGATAAATATAACAAGTTAAATAGAATAAGATAAACTAATGGAATAATCTTAATGAGATAATCATAATGAGATAATCATAATGACATAATCAAACTAAGATAAACTTATTAACTTTAACATCATAATAACATCATAGTAACATTATAATAACATTATAATAACATCGTAATGACATCGTAATAACATCGTAATAACATCGTAATAACATCGTAATAACATCGTAATAACATTATAATAACATCATAATAACATCATAATAACATCATAATAACATCATAATAACATCATAATAACATCATAATAACATCATAATAACATCATAATAATATTATATTAACATATAAAAATATAAACAAATTAAACATAAATTATAAACAAATTATAAACAAGATATAAAAAAATTATTAACAAATTATAAACAAATTATAAACAAATTATGAACAAATTATGAACAAATTATAAACAAATTATAAACAAATTATTAACGTATTATTAACAAAATATTTTTAAACAAAATATTAATAACAAAATATTACAGAATAATACTTACAAACTATTATTTACAAAATTCTTATAATAAATACGATAAACAATTATTAAAAACTATTATTAACAATACAAAATATTTAAATAATAATTAAAATTAACACCACGACTGATCACCACTTGATAAAGCACACGACTGAAGAAAGTCTGCCAATGCTCGCGTTTATATAGGCAGAAGAACCGCGTAAAATTGAGCGCATTCTCAATGATGAGTTGAGCTTGAGTTAGTTTTTACACTCGATCTGTAGGCGGGAAGTTTGAGTGTTTTGCATTGAGCTGCTTTTGTAAGCAACTTCGTTTACTTATTTATATATCAAGAGAAACTCTCTCACAGACACACACATACATACTTAGGTATTCATTCATGTGTTCTCTCTTTCCCATATCTCGCGCCCTTCTCTTCTTTACTTACCCTTTCTCAATGCCCAAAGACAAGTAGTCGTCGTGCTCCTCCGTTGTGCCCTGCCGTCCTGTCCATAGTATCACGCCGTTCTCCGAGTGCGTCTTGATGCGCAGATTGAGATCGATGTTGTAGCTGATGACCTGGCTCATGGTGTCCGCATCATTGTAATGGAAATAGCTGTCGGTGCCGGCGAAGCAGGCGCCAAAGTTCTTGCGCACGCTCTGCACCTGCGACTGATGCTCCGCGGACAGATCGAATTTCTTGAGAAGACTCCAATCGGTGTGCGTTTGGGGTGTGCTAAGGGCAACAGCTGGAGCCACCGGCTCCGACTTGAGCACGGGTGTCAGCAGCTCATCATCGCTGTAATCTTCGCTGTACTGCGGCTCAACTGGTGGCTGCTGTGGCTGCTGCTGTGGCTGCTGCTGCTGCTGTTCTTGGTTTTCTTTTTTCTGCGTGTGTGTGTGCGTGTGTGTATTGGACATGATGCGCTTCATGTCCTGAGCTAGTTGCTTGCGTTGATAATCCTCAGCGCCGTCGTTGGCATCAAACAGTGACTCATCGAAAACAAAACCACTTGCATCGACATCCGCTTCTGCATCCCCATTGGCCACATCGCCTTCCGCCGCTGTATGGCCCACTTGACTAGTTGCCATGGCATCCGCATACTCCTGCTGCTGCATGCTGGCCACCCAATCGTTGTTATCGTCGAATGTGAGTATATCGCTGTCCGGATTTGTTTGGAAACTTTCGTAGTGTGTGGGCAGGCGGCTAAGTTTGCGCGCAAAGGTGTTTGGCTTCTGATGATGCTCATGCTTGCTCACATGCTGTTTGCCCACGAGTGGAGCCTGCTGCAGCCCCACAATGGGGCTGGGCGCCTTTGCGGCATTCTCATGTACAAAGCGAAAAATAATATCATCTTCGATTTCCTCATTGCTGGGCGCACCAACCGCTGCCGCTGCCGTTGGTGTGGGTGGCTTCGCTGTAGTCGTTGTCGTTGTGGTGGTGGTTGTACTTGAAGTGGTGCTGGTGCTGGTGCTGGTACTGGTACTGGTGGTGGTTGCAGGTGCCGCCTTATGCTTATGCATATTCTTGCGCTTTGTGGCATGCTTCTTGTGCGTCCACAATTTCTTAGACTCAACTCCTTTGTATTGTTTGGCTTCAAGTGGCTGGGCATTGTGCTGCTTGTGTAGCATCAGCTCCGGCAGCTGCTCGGGTGGCACTTCAGCTGCCTTGTTGCAGCGCTCGTTGTAGATGCTGCAACGACACTCGTAGCTCTCCATTTGTGGCACGCACTCGGCCAGCGGTCCGCATGGCCGGGCCACACAGGCATGCGGGCAGTTGCCAATGTTGCTGCCGCCCAGCGCCTCGGCCACAATGCCCAGCGAGTGGCCATTGATGTCAATCTGAGGTGCAAATTGTCTGGTTAGTGGCAGCCGCTTGCTGATAGCTTAAGCTATGAAAACTTACGCGCTGAATGCAGCCCACAAAGAACGACTTGTACTTGAGATCCAATGGCAGGCGGTCCACATGATTGACGCCGCCCACAAATAGATTCTGCGCCAGCGACAGATGCCAGAAGCCATTCGAGGATATGGTCATGACCTCCTGATGCTGGTCGATCTGTGCAGGGCAGAAAGAGAGCGATAGATAAAGAGAGAGAGAGAGAGAGAGAGAGAGAGAGAGTCAGTTGAGCATCGCTGCCTAGTTCAATGCTTGCTTCTGGCATACCTTGAGCACAGCTAGACGCGCGGTCCTTGAGATCTTGATGGTGTGCCATTGTCCTAGGCTAAGCGAGTGTTCACTGCTGCTAATTGAATGCTGAGTTAGATAAGTGTTACAGGCATTGCTAGTCATCTTTGACTTACCGCACCATAGCTGGGCCGCTGCCCAAATCAAAGGCAAACTCCACAAAGCCGTCGTGCAAATACAAAGCTATAAAATCGCCACGCTGCTCCGGTCCCGAATACAGTATCAGACCATCCGCCTGCTCCGGCTTCAGTATAACCTTCAGCTCCAGCCAGATCAGAGCGCTGTCGCCCAGCGGCGCATAGCGCAGAAAAGAGGATCCATTGAAAGCTGGCACCTGTGCAGCGAGATAAAGACAAAGTATTACTATAATTGAACAGGTGTCGGCATGCTTCAATTGCTCACTCACCTGCAAGTCCATGCGTATCTCACACAAATCACCCACAAAGCCAATGGGGCACAGGCAAACGGCGCCCTGATCTGAGGGCAAACACTTGCCGCCATGCTGGCAAGGATAACGCACGCACTTGTCCGTCGAGCAATCCTCTGAAAGCACACACAGCTTAGACCTTGGTATTGAGGATTATAAACGCAACTTACGTATATCGAAGCCATTGATGACATCGCCCAATGGATGCTCCGTGAACTTGTAGTCGTGCTCGTTGGCCACGAAGCGTCGTATGCAGCCGGCAAAGCCTTCGGCCAGCGGCAGACGCTTGGCCAAGCCCGTAATGTTGCCAATGCCGCCCAGAAAGACCGGCTCGCGGAAGGTAATGCGCGAGAACAGACCCTGCCAAACGTAGACATATTCACAATCGCGCAACTCAAGCGTTTTCAAATAGTTGAAATATGGACTTACATTCGATCTGCCCTGGACTTTAGTGCCATGATTGAGCACCAGCCAGGCATCCCAGCGATGGCGGTAGATAATCACCGAATTCCATTCGTTCAGCATGATGGTCTCTCTGGACCGAACGCTGCCCACGCCGGAGCCGCAATCGAACCAGAACTCCACAAAGCCCTTGTTCAGCAGCAGGGCCATAAAATCACCAGTTAGATCATCCCGTTCCCCGCTCAGCAATATGATGCCATCAAAGGATTCTGGACGGAATTCCAGCCGCAGCTGAACATGCTTATAGGCGCCATGGAGTGCCGCAAATGCCAGCCAGGAGCGTTTCGCAAAGCGCGGCACGTGCGCCCTGATATCTGTGCAAAAGATTACCCATTAGCTAACTATCAGAATGCAGGTAATATGACCATTAAATGCCACACACACAGACACACACACACACACACACACACACGCACATACCTTCCAGGCAACTTTCGCCCGTTTTGCCAAATGGGCACAAACAGCGCGCTGTGGACGCCGTTGCCTCCAGAGCACAGATGCCCTCCGTGCCGCAATCCAGATCGCAAAGTGTGCTGTAACGTAAATGGTAAAACATTTCCATTGTAGATATTTTAGTGTGTGAGGATACTTGATAAAACAGCTAATTAAGTTTTGGGCATTTATGCTCTAAGGAATATTTTGTGGGCTAGTTGAATGGGCAAATGAGCCATGAGTAGTTGAATAAAACTGCCATCTGGAGTGGGTCTGTCTGAAGGCCAACGTTGTCAATGCTTAAAGAAGTTAGTCAGTTTTGTTAGCCAATCACTATATGCTAGACTTCTAATAACACGAATAACTGCAATATAAAACTATGTCAAAAGAATGAAGCTTAAGCGAAGTCAAGTTACAAAACCTCTAAAAAAAAAATGGAATTTATAAATCGTAAAATTACTTTATAAAAAGTATATTTTTGTTTCATAAGTAAATATATATAAATAAATAAATATATATATATATTTATATATAAATTAATATATATATGATGGAAAAAATACTCATAGATTTTCATTTATAAAAAATGACAGCAAAAAGCATCAGGTGATTACCTTTGCCCCACCTTGCAGCTTATCGCTGTTAACTCAATTCCTTTGATAACACTTTTTACTCAACTAGAAAACTAAGAATTTAAATTTAAAAATCAAATGAGCTCTCGACTTAAGAATTTAGTAACATTTAAAAATGTTGTTAAACAAAAATAAATAAAATAAAATAAATAACAAATAAAAATATATTTTTAAATAATTTTTACTTTGCCTTTTTCTATCTTTGCCTTTAATTCAAATAAACACAAGTTCATTTGGCAAATGTATTCAATTACTAAACAATTTCTTTGAGAAAGTCGACGAGCGTAAAGTTCAATTATGACAGAATTTTACGCAACAATTATTGATTGGAATTCAATTCGAACGAGAGTTGCATCCAGCAGTGATACTTAAATAAATATAACGAGTTTCAATGCACACTCAACTCATTTTCAATGAGAATGGCTATTGCGCATTGTCATCTGTTTTAGTTTGTGAATTATAATTCCACTTCAACTAGATTAGAGCAGTTATGTGCTTGCTCGATAACTGAAACGAGCATATTGGCTTTATGCAATGCAAGTCAAGTGAGCCTGAGACTTTATGAACTGAACAGCTCTTAAGCTTTATAGATGTGGAGGGATTATAGCGTACAGCAGTGGTTGCTGATATAAGGCAGAGTTTACAAATATTTCATAACTATTTAGTGCAGCTTTAGTCAACATTTTAACCATAATTTCAAATGTAAGCAAATTCTATTATGCTTAGTAGCTCAGTTAATGTTTCAGAAACAAAACTTGTTAAACTGTTAAACAAAGTTTTATCTTAAGCCAAAACACTCTTTTTTTATCAATATTTCTGCTAGAAGCATAAAAGTTTTTCAAGCTGAACCAGAAAGTGCTAAATCTAAGCATACAATTGTTGTTATATTTTGATAAAGACCGAAAACTATTATTGGAAATTTAGGCTAACAAAACAAATCATATCGAAACTTAAACTAAGATGCAACACGTGTTTAGGCAAGCCAACAAAAATATAATACATATGATAACTAAAGATGTATAACTATATACAGCTGATGAGCTTGAATCAAATTTTCACTTCAGATATGATACGAGTCTAGTCCAGTCAACAAAAATAGAATATATTTATGATTGCTGAGCAACTTCTCATATCGAGTAAGGATCTATAACAATATATAACCGATGAGCTCAAATCGAATCTTAAAATCAAAACTTAATCCAAGATACGATAAGAATCTAGACCAGTCAAATATAATAGAAATATAATTTATGAGCAACAACGCATATCAGTTAAGAATCACTTATTCTATCTAACTGAAGAGTTATTCTAGTCTAACAATAATGCATAATCCGCTCTCCATAAGCGTAACAAACACGTCTCATATCACATTATATCCAATTACTAAGCTCATTTTGAACTGCGAGCGCGTATTACGCAATCGCTTATAATTTTTGAACATTCGCTCACCTGCTGATTGCTGCTGCTGGAGCTGCTGCTGCTGCTGCTGCTGCTGCTACTGCTGCTGCCGCTGTTGTTGTTGTTGCTGTCTTAAGTGATATGTTGCTATTGGCAGCATTCTTATTATTGTTGTTGATATGCATTGCGACTTTAAAGTTGTCGTTGTTCAAGTTGTTGTTCAGATTGTTATTCTTGTTGTTGTTGTTGCTTTTGCTAGTCTGTTGATATGTATGCGAATTGCTGTTGCTGTTGCTGTTGCGTCTTAAATTTAATTGATTATTATTGACATCGTCATAGATGGACATGTCCGCTTTATAGCTATAATACTCATCCACATCGCCATCCACATCGGACAAACCATAATCCATAACATTCCGTTGACCATTGGCTTTGTTAGCAATTGTTGCTCTTGTGGCTGGTGTTGCTGCTGTTGCCGTTGCCGTTGTTGTTGTTGTTGTTTTGGTGGTTGTTGTTGTTGTTGTTATTGGTGTGGCTTTTGTTGATTTAGTTCGTTTTGTGGCTGTGCCCGCTGTGGTTGCCACCTTAAAGTCGGCCGCATCGAGCTCCTGATTCTCATTGAAGCTAATGCTCTCCGCTGATATGTAATAATCGTTTGAATTGACTTTCTGTTCCCGCATGCCATCTAAATTCTCATCGTTGTAATCATATTCGCTATTCGCATCCGCGTCCGCATCCGCGTCCGCGTCCGCTTCAGCCACATCCGCCTGCCCGGCCTCAGCTTCAGCCGTGGCCGCCGCCGCCGCCACATTAGCGAGCTTCGCACTAAACGATGCGCCCTTCTGATAGAGCACATCCTCATCCGACTTACCATGTCCGTCCTGGCCGCTGTTTGTCGTGTTTATCACTGCAAATCGAATGCAAGTCAAGTCAAATCAAATCAAATCAAATCAAGAGAAACGAAATTGATTTAAGTCTCAATAATATTCATTTGCACTCACCTTGACAGCTGTAGCCATTCTTGTTCAGCTCGTAGCCCTCGATGCAGTCGCACTCGTACATCCCATCGTGTATCTCATAGCACAGCTGCTCGCAGGGACTCGTATGACCGCAGTGACCTAAACAGAAAAACCAAATGAACAACAGAAATTGTTAAGTGTTTTTATCTCTCTCTCTCTCCCCATCTCTCCCTCTCCGATGTCTCCCTCCCTCGCTGTTCATTTTAATTTCGAGTCGAGTTCATAATTTTGGCTCACATCAGCAGACGTGCGTGTCCCCTGGCCATGGCTGGGTGTGACCGACGTGTCCGCAATAAATTCTAATGAGCTTTACTGACTTAGAGCCAGAGTCATGTTTGGTAATTTACTGTCCACATTTCAGTTACACACACGCCCACACACACACACACACACACACACCTTTTTGGCTTTGTGCCAAATGCGAGTCCATTTCCCCATATGCATTTGCCTCTCGTTCCAATTTTTAATATGGTTCTGGCCCCAATTTCAAATGCAAATGCAAAAATGCTCGCACGCTCTCAAAAGTATGCAATGGAATTTTATGCAGCACAAAAGCCCCACCCAAACGAGCCAAACGCGCAAATGGTGTTTGAGCTGAGCCAATCAAACTAAAGTAAAGTAAAGTTGAACTGAACTGAACTGAACTGAAGTAAAGTGAAGTGAAGTGAAGTGAGTTGATGTGAACTGAAGTTAAGTAAAACGGGGCAACTCAAAGCTTTTTGTTGCTTTGCGTTTCTTCGGCTTTGATGTTGGCCTCCATCACCGATTCACTTGACATCAAAAGACAGGAAAGCAAAACAGGCCGGCTTTTAGGCAAGTCTGCGAGTGATACATTAGACTTGGCTCAAGTGCGACGAGTGGCGACTCAAGTGCAATGAGTTGCGGCTTAAGTGTTGCGAGTAGCTAAGGCGCTCGCTGAGCGCTGAACGATTAGGTCATTCGAACTACTGGGTGAGCTATAAAGACAATTGAAGCGAGTAGCAAATGGCACGTAAAGTATAATGAGTAACGAGTTAGCTAGAGAGCTCTAACGAGTAACAATGTTATGGCTAGACTATGCTATAACTAAAATATGATGCACTCAGACATAGTTTGAGATATTTCAAGTTTAAGCTGTGACAAGGAATGCAGCGAAAAGCGCGCTAGGTGTAACGAGTAGCGAGTATACTCTATGAATAAGTAATGTTTGCGTTATCAGTTCTTTCTATGTTACCAGAAACAAAAGTAACGACTGACGATTCAAGCTGAGACCATAACAGTTTAAGTGTAACGAGAAGCGAGCAGCAAGTATATGCGATAAGTAACGAGTGGAGTGTAGCGTGGCGTGTAGCGAGTCCAATGCAGCGAGTCCAGTGTAACGAGGCTAGTGTAGTGAGTCGACTGAAGCGAGTCAGGTGTAGTGAATTGAGTGCAGAGAATCGAATGTAGCGAGTGAGCCGCGAGCTAAGTATAACGAATAATCAAAGAGAAATGTAACGAGTGACTAGTAAGTTACAACATGTAACGAGTCAAACTTAAGGAAGAAAACTTTTTGCCAAGTAAAGTATTATAGAAACAGTTCTAAAATACTAACTAGCTTTATGTCTATGTAAACTATATTAAATATGCAACACAGTAGAACGAGTAACAAGTGCCACAGAGTAGGCCGCATTAATGAGCCAGTTAAGTTCACAATGTCAGTCGTTTCAAAGTCTAAAACCGATTCAATTGACCCAAAAACCGTTTTTTTTTTAGGACAAAAAAACAAAACTTTTGAAGGACATTCCGTAAAAAAGCATAAATAACTGAGAGAGCGAGAGAGAGAGAGAGAAAAAGAGAGAGCGAGAGAGAGAGAGAGAGAGGGACTGCAGCACTTAGCTAGGAATATTTAATATGTTCAATTTTGAACCGAAAATGTGATATATACGAAAATATTTATTTAGGTTTGTTTTCCATAATTTGTATTCAATTTTTTATGAAACATTAAAAGTTTATAAAAATATCCGAATTTGCTCATGTCGAAAGTTGCGCGAAGCGCGCCTCAGGCAAATTCCTTTTGCCTTCAATTTGGGCGAGCTCTCATTGAACTCTGGCTGTATTCAAATGAATATTATAGTTATGTGTGTAGCGCATAACTGTAGTTGATATATATATAAATATATATATATATATATCTATATATATATATATATATATATATATATATCTATATATATGTATATATACATCACATAACGGTTACCAAGCACTATTGGTCTTTGTCAGAAGCTTACGTCATGCTGGCAACTGCTATGCTTAGCTTCTATTCTATTAAATGGAACACGCAACAACACGCTTAAAGAGCCATCAAGTCACACACACACACACACACCCATGCAGAAGCAAGCACACCTGGCATGTGTGTGTGTGTGTGTGTGTGTGTGTATGTGTGTGTGTGATTGCTAGTTGATTAAGCAACTGTGTGTGGTGGCGATTAAAGTGCACTGGACACTCAACACATTTGCATTTGCACAAACACACACATACACACCCACACACATGTGAATAGTTTGTGCCAAGCCCCCCCTTCCCCCTTCCTCGCCTCAGTTGCCAGCTTTTGCAGCTCGTCTCGTCTGTTTGGAGTTGATGGAGTAGCAGAGTAAAGCTTGTCGTTTGCCATTGCGTATTCAAATTGAAATTGAAAAATCGCATATTGCATGCAATTGAAATCGAAGTGTCAGCAGCACAGCACGCACGCAACCCAAAGAGTGACAGAGAAAGCGAGGGAGTGAGAGAGAGGGAGGGAGGGAGGTAGAGGGTGCGTTAGTTATGCAAAGTGGGCGTAATAAAGCGTGTGGGCAGCAGTTACGTTTAAGCGCTTGAAAATATGCCAAAAACATTGCATAACAGCGTTACACACATATGCACACACGCACACACTCACACATACCATTGTTGTGTGTGCATGTGAAAGGCATAATTAAGTCGCTCATTAATGTCAAAGCCAAAGGCAGACAGACAGTCGGGGCAACCATGACAGAGCCATGTGTCTGTGTCTCTGCCTCTTCATTTATTGATATGCTGCCAAAAATGTTCCACAATTGGACAGGTCGTAGGGGGCGTGGGTTAGTGTCAGCTGTCATACGCACCTTGAAAAGCCGCCTCCTCGGGCTCCACAATATTGCTGCCATTGGCTGCCCAGCTCACTGTTAGCAACACCAGGCAAATGTGTAGCAGGCGTGACAGTCTGTGTGGTCCTTGCTGCAGTTGATGTTGTTGCTTTGATGTCAACATTTTCGCACTAAATGTTGTTGTTGTCGTTGTTGTTGTGGTTCCTTGTTATGTTGTTGCTGTTGTTGTTGTTGTTGTTGTTGCTGCTGCTGCTGCTGCTGCTGCTCCAGTAAACGGAAGTTAAGTATACGCACAGTTCACACGATCGTTGGCCGTTTTAGACGACTTCGGCCAGCAGCCAGCGCTGAGCATTGAGCGTACATGCGTCTCGACGTTGCCTCTGCGACTGCGGTTCCCTGTTGATATATATCAAGCACAAGCACAGCACAAGCAATTAGTAATAGTGAGAGAAAGAGAGAGAGAGAGAGAGAGAGAGAGAGAGAGAGAGTGCGAGAGGGATGGGGGCCAAAGGCGCAGGCAAATCAAGTGGTCATTATAATATAACCACAAATTGCTAAACACGCAACGCACACGAACTCACACAAGCATGATTCATGGCTGTTGCCTGATGGCTCTTGCCACATGCCGCATGCCACTTGGCCCCGTCGCCACGCCCCGCTCCGCCCCGCCTCGCCATCCCCTTTGGCCAGTTGTTGGCAGCAGTAAAATCAATAAACACCGTCATGGCAACGCCACCACAACAAATACTAATAGTAGACAATGTGCCCCATTCTCAACAATTTGTTACCATTTGGCTAAGCCACTCCTACAAATACATATATACATATATATATATATACACACATATACGTATATCTGGTGATCCCTGGGCCCTACCTTAAGCCAAGTGCCTTGGGGCAAATGCTTGTAATTAGAAATCAATACGACAATTGGGCAAATTGTGTATAAGACAGTGAAAACCCGAAGCAGCTGTAAAAACAAAAAAAAAAAACTAAAAGCAACGGCAACATTATTTAAAAAATTTCTTGAGTTTTTTTTTATCATTTTCGCTTGGCCAATCGAAATTGAAATGTCAAAAGTCTAAGCTGAAAATCAGGCAGGAGCAGCAGAAGACTCTTAGGCCGGGTCACAGACCCAAACGAACACACACACACACACACGCACACGCACACGCACACGCATATGTAAAACTTTACATATGTATATAAATCTTTGTGTATGTGTGTGTGCGTGTGTGTATTTGGTACACACACTCATGCGTGGCACTTAACCCGTGCTCAAAAATATGTAGCATGCTTACTGGGGCAAAAATTGCAGCCACAGCATGAAATCTTTCTTCATTGCTACAGCTATTTGCTGCTGTTGTGGTTGTTGTTGTAGTAGTAGTTGTTGTTGTTGTTGTTGTTGTTGTTGTTGTTGGTAATATACCCTGCTAGCATAATACCCAATTGGGTAAAATCAACAGCTTACAAATTGATAGTTTAGCTCTGTTCTTAGACCATCTCAATTGAAGTCTAGCATAAGAATTTGTTTACCTTAAAATGAAATGTTATTTAACATGCGCTTGGTATATACTAATAAATAAACTTAATATATAATTTAGCTATGCTGTTAGTCTACGAATGCTCTCTTATACACACGAAAGCATCAATAACGAATTGACACAATACATTCTCTGTTATGTTAAATACAAGTCTTGCTTCACTTACGCTCTGCACTCATCAACTTTAACATACAACTGTTATTACACATGTATGTATACTTAACAGCAATGATCTTTCTTTCTTGTTGCTTAACTGTTAGCTGACAGAGCAAACTACTTAAAATAAATACACCCAATGTTAACAGCGCAACACTTGAGCTATGTTAACAGTAGTATAAGACTTATAGTCAACATTGAAATTCTCACTCAAAATACTCTCCATTGTTTCAAGCTGTGATTTTTTAACAGAGATATTCCCATTTTACATATTAAATAAATGCAGTCAACGCAAAAATTGAAATTGCATCATGTTAATGCAATTTTATTTTGCATTTCATCACAATCCCAAATTGAATCATAGGGTATTTTAACACTGAGCATGCTCAGCTGTAGCAATGCCTTGTTGTTTTTTATTTTTACTTTATTTTTATATAAAGTTTTGTATGCCAGCGCTTAAAATCGCGACGTCTGCCGCTGACTCGGCCCATGGGGCGTGAATGTGCGCGTGGGCGGGTGAATGGGTGTGTTTGTGCTTGTGTGGGTGTGTGTGTGTGTGTGTGGTGAGTGGGTGGCTGGGCTACTTTTACGTGTATGTTGTTGTTGGCACTGCTGTTGTGTGCGTTGCTGTGCGTGCAAAAGTTTTGCAAGTTGGACTTTGGTAGGCCAAAATACAAAAAAAAAAAAAACAAAACAAAAAATGTGGAAAAAAGAAACATTTTGGCATTTGTACTGTCTCGAGTTTTTGGGTGTTTCAGAGTCGACCAAATGTTACCGTATTCATTTATATCGATTTTTCCACCTTGGCTATTTGCACTGAAGTCTTAAGCACGCACACTAACTAACCCGCACACACACACACACACTTTGACATACTGCCAAAGGCTCACACACACATGCTTTTTGATACGTTTTTGTGCTTTCCCTCTCTCTCTCTTTCTACATTTTATTTTCATTTTTCTTTCATTTCATTTCGGTTATATTTTTTTCAATTTTGTTGTTTCTGTTTTCTGTTTTTTCTTTTTTGATTTTGTTTGTTGTTTTTTTTTTGCATTTTTATTGCGTTTTTAATGGCATTTCTTTCCGGTACGACGCCTCCGAATAGCCAGCAAATGTTGAAGGCTGTCGCACGAGCTTCAGCCTCAGCCTCAGCTTCAGTTTTCAGCTTTCAGCCTCAGCCACAGAGCCAGAATGCATACATTTACCTAGGCTGGGATATAGCTGGGATGTCCATGTCCATGTGTGTGTGTGTGTGTGTGTGTGTGTGTGTGTTTGATGTGGGGCATGTGGCATGTGGCATGCGGCACATGAAAACTCATTATTCAGGTAAACGCAGCCAAAAAAGGAAGAAAAAAAAGCGCACACACGTAAAGAACGTGCGCTCATTTGGCTGGAAAATTTTACAGCAGTCCAAAGTTGTTAGTGGTAAGTGGCAAATGGCAAATGGGTAAGTGGCAAGTGGTAAGTGGCAACTGGCAACTGGCAAGTGGCCTTTTGGGCGCTTTAGACTACGCTTTCGGCCACAGGCCCGAAACTAATTAGACGCACACATTGATATTGCCTCGAAAATCAAAATTAATGGCACTTAGCCGCAGTGCCCGAGCTTCTACACTGTCCAGCAAGTCAAGCTGATCAGGCCAATTATGCGGCTAATGGAACTAAATTAACGTCGAGTGGCATTGATTTAATTACACAATTATCCGCCGCCTCATCATCATTATCATCGTCATCTAGCTGTCTAAATGCACAACAAAACGCGCTCCAAATTAAATGCTGCAAAAGTCATTCGACTCAAGTCGATTTGACTCAACTCGATTCGACTCAAGTCGATTCGACTCAAAAGTATGCCACGATTCAAAGACTTTTACTTCTCTTCCCACCATTTCTCTTCACTTGTCTTATGCACTCTTCTGTTTGTTTTTCATCTTCAGTTATTTCTTCTCTTCTGTTCTTATATCACCTTCCTTTCATTTCAGTTCGTTTGTGTACTTTTGTCGTTTCTCCAGCCTTTCATCTATTATTTTGTGCACTCTTCTCATCTCTTTTACTCTCCACTATCATATTTTTCTCCAATCTTTGATTTCGTTTCAGGTTTTTTTACCTTTTCTTGTTTTATCTTCAATTTTCTATTCTTCTCATCTCATCTCATCTCATTTTTAGCAAACCAATCCTTCTCTTTTCTTCATTTTACTTCTCCTCATCCTCTCTTCTGTTGTTCCATCTTCTTTTTTCTTATATTATGTTAGCGTCTCTTCTCTTATATTCTGTGTTCTTCTATTCCCATCTCCTTTACTGTTATTCTTCGCTTACCTTCTATTATCTACTCTTTAAAATCTCTGTTTTTCTTTTTTATCTGTTTTCTTCTCTTCACATGATTTTTCTAAGCTTCTCTGCTCTTCTCCCATACATTTTCGCTCAACTTTTCTTCAATTTTCTTTTCTTCGCTTCTCATTATTTCATTTGTCTCCTTTTCTGAAATCTTTTGTTCTTTTCTCTTGTCTAATTTTATTATTTATTTCTCTTCTCTACCTTTCACTCGATTATTGAGATTGTAACCAAGATCTGGCCAACAATTTATGACAGTTTTTACAGTTAGAGCTAAAGTTTTGGCCAAAGTTTATGAGAACACCCTATCTCTCTCTCTCTCTCTCTCTCTCTTTCTCTCTCTCTCTCTTTCACACACACAGACAAATAAAAACGTAAATTCATCATATTTTTTTTTTCTTCAGCAACAAACAAGAAGAAATGACAATTGGGCAATTGAAGCTCACATTGAAAATCATAACAATAAAACTTGTTTGTGTGGTAAAAATAACTTTTTATGGCATAAATATTATACGATATGCAAAAGTGTTGAGCAGTTATATAAGAGCTGACGTTGACGTTAAAACTTTACTGCTACTTAGCTAATTTGTGAGACAACACTGGCTGTTAGCTCATTATTCATTAACAGCAGAAAAAGTTTTATTTTTAATCAATTGTTATTAAAAATTAAAGCAATTTACATAAGAGTTCAGCTGCTTTTCCTGTTCTTCTAATTAGCTCTTAAAATATCTTTAGTAAAGTCCTATACTTAAATCTGTAACTCAGCATTAATTACTCTTATAACAACTCGCCAAATCTTAATAAAAGTTCTAGTTAATTGAAACTTTCTGTTAAAGCTTGCATTAACAGCACTGCCACGTTAAGCTCTGTAAGTGCAACTCTCTCTCTCCCTCTCTCTCCCTCTACTCCAGGTGCTGTGACTATGTTATTGCTTTCAAGTGACGGGCTTGATAAGCATACAGCTATTCTGTTGATTTACAGTTCAGTTGCCATTTTGTATATAACTCTCTCTCTCTCTTTCTCTCTGTCTCTCCCGCACTCTCTGATCCTCAGCTTCAGCCACATATGTATGTGATTATTAACATGACGCCTTAAAGCTTAATAGTATTAGCATATATATATGTGCAGTTGTTTGTGTGTGTGAGTATGCATATATCTGTGACCTAAATCGCATAAAGGACGCATTATCTATTATATCTACAGAACAAAGAGCTACAACTACTACTTGATTAGCTGAAACAAGTACAAAAGTATTATATGCGGGCTATTCTATAGTATAAATTATTGATTTAAAACTATAGCAAGGCCAACAGCCAGCAGCCAGCAGCCAGCACTGAACAGCTAACACAGCACAAATTATATTCTAGCCTCTACAACGAGTGGCTACTGTTTGTGCTGTTGTTGCTACTCTTGCTGTTGTTGCTACTCTTGCTGTTGTTGTTTTTGTTTGTTTCTGTTTTGCTGATGATTTTTTTGTGTTGATGTCACGCAAAACTTAATACCCAAAGCCAATACGAAAAGCGAACGGTAAATATAAGCACACACACACACATACACACACATAAAACAAACAGGGAGCATCAAAGTCAATGAGTGAAAAAGAGAGAGAGAGAGAGAGATAGAGAGAGGAAAACTGTTGTAACAGACAAAACTACAGCCGCCGCAGCAGCAGCAAAAGAATCAACAACAACAACAAGAACTAACAGAAAATAACCGCAAAAGAAAAATCGTTAAAGCAGCAATAAATTGTGTTTTTATAAGGTAAATAGAGCAAAGCCCGTTGAGAGCCAATTGAAGGCAGACCACAAAATACAAACAGAAAACAGAGAACTGAACAGCCAGACGGAGGGACAGTTGGAATAGGAGTGTGAGAGGCGCTCCTTGGGGGCTGCTTGGGTCGAGCAACTCACGCATGACAGACTGACCCAAGTAACGGCCCAATCATACGCACACACTTACACACACACACACACACACACACACATAGCGTACAAGTTTGGCGCGCGTTTTTGCTGTTAAATTCTTAACGTTTGACATGCGTATGCGTACAAGTATGTGTCTGTATGCCTGTGTATGTGTGGGTGTGCGTGGGTGTGTGTGAGCGCGTCTCTTGCGCCTAATTTATGGCAAATTCACAGGTGCGCATATTACTTGCGCCCTGTCAAAGACGTCGCGCTGAGCTCTACAACAAAAGCAAACAGCAGTCAGAAAGCAATTTCAAGCAAGGACTAAAACAAAAGAAGCTGCACACACACACAGACACACGCGCAGGCATACTCAAGCTGAGCTGTAATGTAAAAGTAGCAGCAACAGAACGTGACGTGCGTGTGTGTGTGTGTGTGGCCATTGCAGCCGCAGCTTTGTGTGTGCGTGTGAGTGAGTGCTGGGCGACATTATATCAAAGACATTTGACTGACTGCAAAATGGAAGTTGCCAAACGCGTGCAAGAGAGAAAGTCAGCGACGGGAAAGAGAGAGAAAGAGAGGGAGAGAGAGCGAGAAAAACGTCAACATAGCGAACATTGCCCGGGCTGAATGCGTTCTTTGAGTGCAACCAGCAGGCAAAATTGCCAAATATAATATATATACATATACAAATGCAAACACACACACACATATATATATATACATTCATAGTACAACTGTAGTTCTTATATTTAATGCGCCCCTCGCGTACCTCGCGCTGCCTAGCGGCCAAGTGCCACTTTAAAGTGCGCTCTTGCTTGCCCAACATAAATTTCCATTATTTCATTTCGCCTCGTTTCTCCAACTACAACAACAACAACGTTTACTACTCACTTGTATTGGCTTTGCTTTTTGGCGAGCGTCCGCCTCGTTGACGTCGCGACGTCCTCCTCGTCGTCGTCGTCGTCGTCTTCGTCTTCGTTGATTTCTGCTGCTTTATTTTCGGCGTTCAGCGAATTTCGTGGTATTTACATCAAAGCACACGCACACGCACTCACACACACGCACAAACTCTTATGCTGTCTTTCACATTGCACATTTGACTCTTGTATAGGCGACTTTTTTCGTTACACTTGACACCTCATTATTTCTTTTTTATGTAAATTTCATATATTTTGTTTTGTTTTAACTTTTCTTTTTTTTTCGTATCCAACTAGCTGCTGTTGTTGTTGTTGCGCGCGTGTGTGTGTATATATGTTATATTTTGGTTGTATCCTGCGAAAGATTGTCTCTGTAGCGGCGCCGTTCCGTTAGCCGATTCTATGGAGCGTTTATGTTTTTACACTCTAATTGACGGGAGACTACTGCGCGTATCGAAGCCGTCGCTGATTGGAACGAAGCAAAACTCAGCCAGAGTGGAGAGCAAGCAGTGTGCTAGCAACAACAACAACAGCAAAGTGAAACACCTTAGCCAGAGAGCCTGTTGTTGTTGGTCTTAAAGTGCCCAAATCGCATTCGTAGTATCCGCTAGTTGATTATCCGAGCATGTAAAGAGGCGCCAAATATGAACCAACACAGACTATCGTCGGGGTGGTTTAGGGTGGTCGACACAGCTAAAAATTTAAATAATTATCAATTATTTAAGAATAATTAACAAATAATTATTTGGTGTTGAAAAACGAAGCTAAAACATTTTGCTTATTTTGTTTTATTTGTTTTCTACTTACAGTTATTTAAAAATTTCGTCAATAACAACTGTTTAGCATATCTGGATGATAGCTACTAAGCTGAGTTGACAACCCTATTTTGTAGTCCGCTAGCTTCTGCTTGCTCCTGCCATGCACTCAACTGCCACCTTCTATCCGAGAGAGCGCATTTGCTATGGCGCATGCGCATGAAACGTAATGAAATTGAAACATGCCAAACATTCCGGGCTCAAGTTACAACAACAGCGCCCCAAGAGCTGTCAGCGCCAGTGACAGCGGCGCGTATGTTAAACAACAGTTTGTTGTTGCTGTTCTTGCCAGTAAACTTAACATCACAATAAACACCTACCAGCAGGCAATCGACACTTCAACGCACACACGCACACAGACGTATATGCTTAAGCCCTTTAAAATAAAGGACGAGACGCAGGGCAATGGGCAGCAAGTCAGCAGTGACAGCTGATCAGGTTGCAAGAGTTGCTGTTGTTGTTGCTGAAAATGACAAAAGAAATGAAAAAAAAAAAACATAATAAAACAGTAGAGTGGGCAGCAGCTTAGGCTGGTAGCTACTGTGGGCAGTGTAACTGAGACTTGACCATGTGCGATTGTTGTTGTTGTTGCTGCACTGGCAGTCAACTTTGCTAATGACCGGGCCCGCCCACCATTCGTGGACCCTTTGACAATGCGCTGCTAAGTCCTTTGCCTTTGCCAGCGGCTTTGCCTGGCCAAAAGGGCAAACCCCATGACATGACACACAGACAACACTCTGAATATCTTTGTGTGTGACTCTCTCTCTCTCTCTCTCTCTCTCTTGCTCACTCTCCGTGCTGTGTGTGTGCTTTATGTCTTTTGTGCAAGGCTTAGTGGGTGCTGCAACTGCCGCCCCACTTCGTCACTTGCAGCAAATGAGGCATTAATATCCAAGAGCCAAGCTCCTGGCTGGCTTCCATGTTTTCTTTCTACTCCTGCTCCTGCTCCTCTTCTGCTTCTTCTGCTTCTGTGCCTTGCTCGAGTATGTCAGCGCAAATATTAGTATTCCACTTCAATGCGAGCATTTTGTAATGGAAAGTGTTGCGCCGTCTGCGCCGCGCCGCATCCATCAAGACGTCAGCCAGGCGCAACTAATGTGTCACATTACAAATGTGTCGCCACCTGACAACAACAACACTCACACTCACACACACACACACACGCTGACAACTCAATAACAAAAGTATTAACTGCTTGTCCTGTCAACACATCGTCAAAGCAATAAAGCTGCATTTTTATTCAGTTATCAAGCAGTTATTAGAAAAGCAGCAAAAGCAACGCCGGCCACAGCAACAGTCGCAGCAGCCGCAGCAGCAGCAAATTACATCAGCATTAATGCAGCAGCAACAACGCATTTATGTAGAACACCAGCGACAAGTCCTTAATGTGCTCCTTCTCGTCCTGCTCCAGCTGCTGCTCCTCCTTCTGCCAGCTGTCAATTTCCATCACATTGCGCCAGTTGAGAAACTCATTGTAGCCCCACAAACTACAAATTGTAGCTGCAATTAATCATTATCTATTTACTAACTATCTATATGACTGATGCCTATGGCATTTACCTTGCTCTAGATATAGATCCTTGTACTTGCCCAGGCCCAGAGCCAAGCTGCGTATCGCATTTTGTTCGCTTAAAATCTCATTGCAGTGACCCTTCGCCAGCTCCTCGTACAGCTGAGGCGGACTGAGGCGCGGCCCACATTTATGATGCTGCAGCATGTAGAGCAGAAGTACCCTATAAAGCAACAGAAGCCATTAACATATTATATTTAATATGCTTAACTGCCTATATACCCTGTAAATATTGGAAATTGGCGTGGAGTGTTGTGAAAATATGAAAATACTAGGGAAAGCATATCTATAATAAAGATGCAGTAAAAACTCTGAATAGTTTATACCCTGTAAATGTTAAAAAAGTGAAAGATATATTGAATGTTTGAATGGAAAGGTAAAAAATGGCAAATGTGACTGTCAAAAGTTAAAATTGTGGTATACAGTATAATTTCTAAATATGTGTATACCCTGTAAATATTGAAAATGGAAGTGGTATTCAATCAAAGCATAGGCAATAGATTAAACTTGGGTTAGCTTACTCTGTAAAGTCAAAATATTGTTATAAAGTTCTGTATCGTAAAATTTCTATGCATGTGTATACCCTGTAAATGATGAAAATGTTAAAGGTATAAAACATCTATATGAAATAGGCAAAAGCTGATATATCTGACACTGTAAAGTCAAAAGCGTGTTATATTGTACAATTTTTATATATGAGTATACCCTGTAAATTTATGCAAGTGTGGAAAAGCTGAAAGATATTTAAACATGATATATCTGATTGTATAAACTGCAAATAGTGCTATATATACAATTTTATAAAGTATATCTTTAAAATATATACCCTGTAAATATTGAAAATTGGAGTAGTAAAACAGTTCTGTATAATAAAATTGGTAAAAGATTGCAAATCTGATTTTATAAAGTCTAAATATTACTCAATACTTATGTTTGTCATAATTTCAATGCATGTGTATACCCTGTAAATGTTGAAATGGGAATGGTATTAAAGCTCTGTAAAGTAAAAATAAATATTTGACTCTGTAAGGGTTCATATTGTGGGTTAGTTAGAATAGAATAGCTAAATCAATATATCGATACGTTTATTCAGATAGTCATATACCCTGTAAATATTGACAAAATAGTTGTGAACAATATATATGCAAATAGGAAGTAAGACAGATGATATTAATAGTTACAGGGTATATCAAAAGGCATATATCCATGTATACCTATTAGAAACAGCTTTCATATACTCACTGATGCGTGCGCTGATAGCCATAGGCTGGCGCCTCGCTGGTCAGCAGCTCCAAGCAATTCAGACTGAGCTGACACTCGCTGGTATCCATATTGACTATATCACGCATGCAGAGATCCGATTCAGTTCTGTTCGGCGAGCCCTGGCTGACGAGGCTGTCATAACTCAAAGCCAACTGCTCATATTCAGCATTTGCATTCAGTGCGCCATACCTGCAAAGGAGCAAAAGATAAAATATAAAGATAAAGATAAAGATAAAAGAGCTTAAACCTACTTCAAGCTGGGCGGCAAAAGCAAAACATTGCGCTGAAAGGCATTTCGCAAAACTAAGTGGAATAAGTAAGAAATTGTTGAGATAGAACATGGATTAAAAAAAAAAATACTGAGTCTACAAATTTACTTAGCTCTTGCAAGGGATTAATTTCGGCCCGGTTTTCACAGCTTTCCAGCTGATTCATTTTATGCAGGAGTTGATAATATAATTGTCTATCGTATCGTGTGGGCGTTATGTATCTCATTTTCTCTGCAAAATTATGCGGCATAAGCCGAAATTAATGATTATTTATGACACAAACACACACACACACATACACACTCATTAATTTGCGTATATATATGTGTGTGTGTGTGTGTGTGTGTGCACAGTTCATTGGGCTTACGTTTTATCAGAAATTCGGCCAACAACAATGCAAACTTGGCGCTTGCATTGAGTTTCCTGCCGCAGGATAATTGATGGAGTAAATTGTAGACACGTTGCGGCAATTGTTGCGCGGATCCGGCTGCTGCTGTGGCACCAGCCACTTGCAACGGCCTGAGCATGCCACAAATTGTGGCAAGAGTTGCAATTTTCAAACAAATATTAGCGAACAGCAACATGTTGTACGGAGCGCCAGTTGCCATCTATGCCGGACTCAACTGCTGGCCCCATCGAAATCACATCGCATTCAGTTCTTTGATTTCACTCGTTTTATGAAGATTAATTGGATGATATTTGTTCGGTGCGACGCGTAGGCGTCGAGCGCTGAGCGCTGAGCATTGAGAGTTGAACGTCTGTTTGGTGTATCGAGTGTGTTAGTGGGCGGTCTCACTGGTGCGCAATATTAAGTTTCTTATATTAATCACAATTTAAAACTGAATATATTACGTTGATGGACCAAAGGACTACATTAAACAAATAAGGCTCTGCTGAAGTAAGCACATAGAATATGTATGAACATACGGCTTCCTTTCCTTTTTTAATATGTAACTGGAAAGTTCAATCAGAAGTTTTCTTTTATACAAAATCAAAACAATTTCTTTCGCCTGAAATCATTAATAACCACCTCACACTGCGCATTTGATATTTCAAATTCACGCGCCAGTACTATCGCTCAAAATAGTATCGAAAATCGTAAACAACTGGAAAACTGTTATCGATTACCTGTTACCATCACCAAAGTGCTGCTGGTAAGTACGCAGCTCAACTGTGCAAAAAACAAGAGCAATAACATATCCGCTTATAAATTGATGCAAAAGAAAAATTTTCAATTCAAGCAGCTTGCCTAAATTTGTTTGTAGTATATAAATTTAAAAAAATAAATACGAACTCAACTAAGAATTTGTTCGAAATAATTTGTTGTATGCGCCTACCCAATAAACGGATTTTGCGACCATTGGCCAAGCTGTTTGTGTGAGCAGCGTACCACACGTAAAGCTAACAGGCTGTGTTAACATTGCGTTAACAGGCGAATGTTTTTTACATCAGACTGTCTTTTGTCTTTTCTTTGTGAAAATTAGTAGTACTTTAGTTTAATTCGAAATACTAATTAAATACACTAATGTCGGACAACCAGGACAAAGAAGAAACATTGGCCAGTTTCCAGGTAAGGAATGCAGCAACAATTGACCAGCAGACGCTGCAAACTTCTGTTATTATTTGTGGCCCAAACGAGTGCTGAGTGCGCACATTTCCAATGCGTATGTTGTGTGTGTCTCAGTGTGTCTATGTGTATGTGTGTGTGTGCAAGTGAGGGGGTGCATGTATGTGTGGGTGTGTGTGTATGTGTGTGTGTAGGTGTCTGCGTCTTGGACTTGCAGTCACTTTGAATGCAAACAAAACTAAATTGAAATTCAATGTCACAGATCATAACTGGAATAGAGGATGTTGGCGAGGCCTTCTCCCACCTGGAGTCATCCAACTGGGATCTAGTGGTAAGTGCGTCATACAAACAGATGCAAATGCGTATCAATTTAATTGCGTTGTTTGTTGTGATGTTGTTATCGTGTTGTGTGTCTCATTTTGTAGGAGGCACTCAGCCGCGTCATGCCACACGATGATGCACCCTTGGCTAATCCCATACACACACCGGAGCCACCAGCACCAGATCCAGTGGCCGTGGCCGTCGCCTCAGCACCATCAAATTCCAATGGCTTCAGGTCATTCAATTACGACGAGCTGCCTGGACCCTCGCAAGGTGCCCGCCTGTTTCCAAGTGAGTCAAGCTCATCAGTGTAAATCCATATGTCAATACAAATATACATATATATATATGTCTGTCTCCGTTATAGCCTCACAAATGCTGGCCCAGCTGACATCGAGCATTAACTTGGATCCACCCAGGCAGAATAATAACCAAAATATCCTAACATTCAATATACACTTCAACCAACAACTCTATAAAATTTGCATGCAACCAAACGCAACCATAGGTAAGTGCCTGGCCAGTCACCTGCCCGCCTCATACCGTAATATCAATCGAATTCTCTATTTATCCATTCCAGAACAATTGAAGCGCAAGATCTTTGACGTAACAAATGTGCAGCAATGCCGTCAAGCTTTACGCGGCTGGCCGCCGTCCAGAGCAAGCGATGCACAAATAGGCGAGACGCAGTTAGGCAATTTAGATTTACCGCCCGTCAGCGAGCTCATACTGGTTGATCTAACTGATGATGGTTTCATGGACACAGAGCAGTAAGCACAGACCACAGCACAGCACAGCACAGTCCATCTTCAAACTGATCTCATATTTATATCTATATATATTTGATAGAGATGAGGTGACACAGCGATTGGATAAGATATACAAGCTGCATATTGTGGAAGAGGGCGGCACAGAGGCACGCAGGCACACACTTAATTTTCCCGGGCGCACCACCATCCAAGAATTGAAAACGAATGTTTACTACATTACCAATATACCAGTTAGGCATCAAGAGTGGTCCGGCTGGCCGAGCGGTTGTGATAATGATACCAATTTAGCGGTGTGTTTTGCACTTTTTTTTTTATATATCTATGATATGTTTATATATAATATAATAATATTGACTTTTGTCTACGCTCTCTCTAATCACAGCAATCGGGCATTGAGCAAACGCACGATTTTGTAATGCGCAACATCGCGGGCCGAGCGCCAAACAATTCCAATTTGCTGGCCAACACGTAAGAGATACAATCAAAGATATTCAATTTATTCATCAATTTATATATATTTAATCTACTGCTTGCCTCAACAGGGAAATCGTAACCCTGGATAGCGAGAGTTCAGGAGATGAGTTTGAGGATGCCACAGATTTCAACAATTCGGAGTATATATTCTCAGATTCGCCGCCAGTGCAGCCGCTCAACAGGCATCTAAGTTAGCCCAAGCGAAAACACATTGAAACAGCTATTTGATTTCTTTTCTATCTCTCACTCTCTGCTGCAGTACCCAACAATACGAACGATGAGACGAATGGATCCTCACAATTTGTGGAAAATTATAAACAACGTTTCGGCGATCCACTTCCAGATTTTTATGTGGGCAGTTTAGAGAACGCGTTGCGGTTGGCCTGTCACAAGCCCGCCAAGGAGGTAGTCTTAATGATATAATATTTGAAATTCTGAAAAAATTTATTAAACTTACTTTGTATTTTAAGCGTAAATTGTTGGCCATTTACTTACATCATGGCGAGAGCATACTCACAAACGTATTCTGTGATCATCTCATGAAGGACGAGGCCATCATACAGACGTTCAAGGAGAATTTTGTGCTCTATGGCTGGGATATGACGTACGAGAGCAACAAGGATATGTATGCATACGAATTGAGACTCTATATAAGCATATATATTAATTGAGTTATATTCTGTGCACTGCAGGTTTCTGTCCTCGTTGACGGCCTGCATCAATAGCAATGCTTCCCTAACGGCCAGAAATATTAAACTTGACGAGCTGCCCGCCCTTATGCTAGTTGGCAAGAGTCGTCTCAGGGGCCGACAAACGTTCGAGGTCTTATCTGTGATTCATGGTAAGTCGCTTGGCCAAACTAGACTTAATTGTGAATGGGAATATATATAAGAATTGCTTGATCGCAGGCAACATTGGGCTGGGAGATTTGCAATCGCGTCTGATTGAGACAACGGTCATGTATGAGGAGCAGCTGCAGGGCGAGATACGTGAGGAGAATGAGCGTGCTGCACGCGATCAGGTGAAGGCTGAGCAGGATATGGCATACGAAGAGACGCTACAAGCGGATATGGCCAAAGAGGCAGCTAAACGCCAAAAGGAGGCCGCACAGGCAGCCGAACGCAAACGCATTGAATCTGAACAGGCCGAAGAAGATGCTAGACGGGAGTCCATCAGATTAGTGGTAAATAAAGCAATGCAATATACTATCTATATATATCTCGTATATATACTAAATGCATAATCTGTATCATAGGCTACACAATCGTTACCTCTGGAGCCTGCCGAGCAAGAAGCAAACATTTCCAAAATACGCGTGCGCAAGCCAACGGGCGAGTTCTTGGTGCGTCGATTTTTCACGCGGGACACACTGCAGGTGAGGCTGGCCTGATAAATTATCTGTATTATATATTATATATATATGTGTGTTCTGTTTCAGGATCTGTTGAACTTTGTAACCGCCAATGGGTTTTTGATCGACGAGTACAAGGTGATTAGCAGTTGGCCGCGACGCGACTTAACGTCCATAGATGCTGGCCAAACGCTGGAAACGCTCAAACTATATCCGCAGGAAACGGTTATATTAGAGGAGCGATTTTGATTTTGATTTTGAAATTAATTATGATATAATTAATTCTGATTCTAATTCTGTTCGTTTTGAGTTTTTAAGCGTTCGTTTACATTATTGGGTTTAAGTTTGCATTAATAAGTGAAAAAAAATTAGTCTTGTATTTGTATGTTAATTTTAAATAGTGGAAGAAGCAAAACAACAACAAAAACAGCAAGAAAACAATTGAGAAAAAAAATCTAAGAAAAATCAAATGAAATAAGCAGATTTAGCATCGACTAGGAGAGCTGCAAATTAAGAGCAAACGTTTTTTTTACAAATATAATAATATAAAGTAAAAGAAAAATAAAATAGGCAGCAATAGTAGTACAGGCTGCAAGTATATGTATGTATGTTGCGTCCCCCTCGCGATACCCCTACGTACCTACGCTCCCTCCTCCCAAACACACACACACACACCCATATACACTATGAACATCTCTCTCTCTCTCTCTCTCTCTCGCTGTCTAAAATAGAGTTAGCGTTAGCGTTAGATAAGCATTGAAAGAAACGCATTTAAGTTGGCTTGTTTTACATTATCAATAATAAATTATATAACATGTACTGAAACGTTACACTTTTTTGCGCTTAATTTACACATAACAACATAAAACGGAAACGAATGACATATTGTACACAAAAGAAATAATAATATGTTCAAAAACAAATTGAGCATAAAAGCAGAGATTGTTAAGCGGTTATCTAATCCTAGCTGGCTGCTTGTCCGTCCGGCTGGCTGATCTACTCGAACAGCTTCTCAATGGGCGCCAGCACCACGAGCAGAATGAGCACCACGACGAACAAGATGAGGACGACGCTGTAGACGCCGAGCAGACCTTTGCGCAGGCCCGCATACTGCAAGAGAAGAGACGTTACTCGAGAGAACTGGCAGAGATAGAGAGACACACTTACCGGTGCATCCATTTTGCGCTCCATGCTCATGCCGTTGCGCATGGCGTGCTGATGATGGTGGGTCATGTCGCCCATTTGGAATGTATTGATGCGTTGACTCTGCTGGCGATCCGATGCGATGCCCGATATCTGCCAATGATTGATGCACAAATAGATCTACACATTAATTGGACGTAGCCACTAGCTCATTGGGGTGGACGATGCATGCGATGAATTAGTATCAAAATGGATGAACATTTAACAACAATCGCTGTACAACGGTCGATGCGAGGGACACAACACACTAAACTCTAAATCTATATACAGCTCTTGGGACATGTGATCGAAGGGAGCCCAGCCGACCCACACAGCCACATGCTTGTACTTACGGAGAAGATTAGGTGCACGAGCACATGGAAGACCACAAAGCCAACTAGAATCCAATCCATCCATTCAGGCAGCTCCGCCTTGGGTAGCTTCACAGAAAAGAAAATGGCAACAACTGCAAATAAATCACGTTAAATTTGGCATAAAATATATCTATGGATATATATACTGACTGGCTAGTATGTGTGCGAGATTGCCGCCCAGCCAATGGCCCCAGTTGAAGTAGGGACGTTTCTTGTCGTTGGGGCCGGGACGGAAGAGCGCTCCGATCGGCTGTATAAAGCATAGGATGACCGTAATCAGGCCCGTTATGGAATGAGCATGCCAGACGGCACGCTTCAGCTCCACCCAGATGAGAATGTAGGCGGCCACAGTGAGCGTCCAGGTGGTGACCATGAGCATGCGATGCCAGGCGAACCACTGATCCTTGCCGCAGGTCTGGCTGCCCACCCACGTCTGCTTGAAGTAGCGCGCAAAGATGATGCCCAGCGAGGTGGTGCCAATCCAAGCGGCGATCATAAAGGCGCCATGCAGACGCACCAGCAGCTGACTGGACCCACCCACATCCTGAACCACGGCCAGATTGATGGGACTGCCCGAGGGCAGGCGGCCAATATCGTGATAGCCCACGCTGTTCTCCTTCAGGCCGCTGCCGGAGGCGACGAGCATGTGGTAGGCGCCATTTCTTAAGTCGAAACTGCGGCCCTGCACCACAGTGAGTGGTTCACGCTGCACCTTGCAGTAGATGACGCCATCCACCAGCGATGCGTTCAAGAGACGCGCCGAGTTCTGAGGCTGCAAGGCAGAGAATTCATATATAAATTAACCAAATCCTTCAAGCTGCAGCAGCTGCACCTACCACATTGGAGCGCACGGCGCTGTAGGGATTCGCCGAGGTGTAGGAGGAGTAGAGATTGATGCGCCCATTCTCGGGCACACATTCCGTGGTCAGATCTTCACCCATCTTGGCATCATCCGACAGACCGAGAGCCACATAGGCGGCATTGGTGCCTGGCAAGCAAAGTATACATTAAAGGCACTCGAAGAGATTGTTTAGCTGCTCCACTTACCCTTGCCGGAGCGCAGCTCAAACTCATAGATATCGCCGCGCACCGTCACCGCCGAGACGGAGGTGCACGATTTGGTGGCCACACAGCCATTGGGAAAACCAAAGCAATTCTTGCTCTGACCGCAGCCGTCGTAGAAGCTATCCTCGCTGGCAGCCACCGCATTGGGCGCCACATAGCTGGGCGGCACATAGGGCGTACGTGTGCTGGCATAGTTAAAGTTGTTGTTGTTGTTGGGCGCACTGGGCGTGGGCAGTGGTGCACCTGAAGAGACATCACGTCGCACCACCTGCACAGGATTCGAGGGTATGCCCACCCAGAACTGATTGTACGATTGGGCAACTGTGGCGCTGTAACAAGAGGGAAAGAGAGAGGGAGAGGGACGGAGTTAGTAATTAGGTTAATAATACAGTTAAGTCTTACAATAATATTGTCTTATACATCACTTACTTGAACACCACTTGGCCAACGAAGTCGACCGGCGACTGCCAATCGAGACTGACTTGGGGCTTGGGTCCGGCATTGCTGTGCGTGGCCGAGTTGTTGACGGAGTTCTCGCAGTTCATTAGCTTGACGGTGCCGTCGCGACTGGGACTGAACTGGCCGACAATCTGGTGGGGGGGATTACGATTGCGCGCTTGAATCATGAAGCCGCCAAAGCTGAGACCCGCCGGCGCACCAGTCACATCGACGCGCAACGTCTGGCCCTGGCCAACGACCGAGCTGGACGTTTCGATGCTAAAGGGCGAGACGCTATTCTCTGGCAGCACCGAGCCGCCGGCATGGAACGGCAGCATTGTGTCGCACACCGTTTCCGGTGCACCTTGTGGCAAGGCCCACACCGTATGGCAGCCGCAGCTGAGCAGCGCGGCAAGCGCAACGAGCAGCCAGCAACGTTTGCGCACCAACAACTCCAACGCCAGCGTGGACAATGACATCTTTAAGCACCTGTCGGTTAGAGTTAGAGTGGAGACCATCATTAGCTTCTCAACTTGGCGAACCGTGTCCCTACTCGAGCGACTGTCTTATGTCATCTACTACCCACTGACAGACAGCCAGACTGACAGACAGCCAGACAGCCAGACAGCCATACAGACTCACTGACTGTTTAATTACCATGGCAAATCATAATTGCATTCCGCGATGCGTGTGCTTATCGTAGCATGTACTCTGAATTTACTATACCACGATACATTCTACACATACACACAGCAAAAAGATGTTTTTTTATCTTAACTATTTGCAAAAAATCTACATAAAGTTTACCAAACTACTTTCGTAATGGCCATTTCTTATATGAAGTCAGAAAGTAATTCTTCACTTGCGTTTTTAAAAATTAAAAACAAAATATATTTATAAAAAATAAATATGAAAAAATACTAAAAAAATATTAAAAATAAATAAATATTTTTATTTAGGAAAATTAGAAAATAATGAAAATCAACAAATTATTGTATTGTTTTTTTTTTATAAAATTAAATGTTTTTATGCATTATATTTATATTTTATGATTAAATATTTATTTTTTTAATTTTTTTTATTTTATTTTAAATTTAATAAAAAAATGTTTCATTTTAATAACAATTTAGTACTCTTATCAATATAAGAAAATTATTTTTAATAAATAAATGTAGTATTTAAAATCATTTAAGAAGAGCTATAAACAAAAATATATGGCTTAAGGTTTTTTTTTTAATTTTATTTGTGCTAAAAAAACTATGAAATATTTTATTTTTGTATTAGCCTCAGCTTATAATAATTATAATAATTATTATAATTTTTTTTTTCTAAAAATATATTTATATTTTTGTTACTTTCTGTTTTACTTAAAACAAGAAAAAAGCTAAAATTTTGTTGTCCTTAAACAGTTTTTAGCTACATGATTTGTCGCAGTGTATTAATCATATCAGCAGCGTATGCCACATACGCCTGATAAGGCGGCGCATGGAGATCGATGTTGCTGATAATGTCAATTACATAGCCCAGAACTAAGCGAGAGTGCAGACACACACAGACATACGAATAGACACACACAGTCACAGACACACACGCACACGCAGTCATTACATTTGGCATTAACATTTGGCTCTTTGTTTTTAGCTATGCTCCGTTGCGTATACGTAATATTTGTATACGTAGCGACTGCGATAAGCGGCTAAGTAATTAGCTTACAACGCTATCAATTAGCCAATTAATTTATTGTTTAATTATGACTAATAGTAAACTGTTTTATAATTTTATATAACTATTATTACGTGCTTAGTTACGCGGCTATCGTGTGTGTTTATTTTAGTTCACAAACTTTCGATTCCTGTCGCCCATGACTCAGAACGTGACATTTCCCGCCGTCGTGACTAAGAGTTGAGCGAGTCTAAAACCATCTTGCAAAAAGGTCTTAAACACAAATTGACCGTGAATTCAGTTTAATAACCAGACAACGACAAACGACTTGGCTGAACTCTGTAGAAAACTCTTAAATCTGTGCAAAATAATTTGTTTAAATTAATCAAAACTAACGAGTTTTAGCTTTAGAAATATAATAAGCAATAATAGCTTTGTATTCAAGTTTTAAGCTGACTTTTACCATTTTTAGGTTTGCCAAAGACAAAAGATTGTCTTAATTATACAGGTATTCGAAATATTTGTAGAGCAACGTCATAGTTCATTTACAGCTGTCGAATTCTGAGCTATTCTTTTGTCGAATATAGCTAAATAGCACTGACGCAGCCAACTTAACAGACTCTAACTATCGACGCAGCCAACTTAACGAGCTGTCAAAAGGCAAAGGAAACTGTGCTGCCAGATCAGATCATGAAGCAACTGCGGACTTTGGAGAAAACTTTTTAGCATTGTCAAAATCATAAATGAATAAAAATCGAATCATACAACTTTGGGTAATACTATTTAGCTCTGCTTGTCAATACACAATAGACTTAGATTTATGGCCTGCTAATTATTCAAATCAGAATATGTCGTATAAATGGTTATCACACTTAGTCTAGTTATCTGATTTGCATAACAGCATTTTATCAGGTAGTTAATCAAACTGTCAAAATGTTGTACATACTGAAACAGAGCTCAGATTTAGTATATTATATATTATTCTTAAATTTCTGGAAACATAAAAAGGCATTTCATACATTTCATGGCATAAACATAGCAGATAGAACTGAATGGTCGTAGCATACATATTTTATGTGATTTGGTGAATGCTTTGGTTTTTTCCCAACTCAATGCTGATGACTGTTTCAGGTTTTACAGCACCACGATCGGTGGGAGAGCATGAGCTAAGCATGTTAATTAAGCGCCTACTCATCGGACATGATGACGTCGTCGCTCCGCCAACTGGCAATGGAGCAGGTAGCAGTAGACAGGGACGAAGGGGAAGCTTTAAGAATGCGAATTGAACTTGAATTAAAAACAAATCGCATGCGCATTAACCTTGAGCTTATATATGTATATATTTATATATATATATATATATATATATGTATATATACTATAATATATATGGCACAACTTTTCTTAAACAAATGTTTTTGTTATTGTTGTTTTGTTGCTGTTATTCGACAAATGTTAATTGAAATGCACGGATTAAAGCCACAAAACCGAGACATTCATTGTTTAACGCACATTTAAGGTAATACAAAAATATCAAAATTATACGAAATGAAATCGAGTCGAGCTCAACTCGCATAATGGGCGTTCACTTTGAACTTCAGCCAAACCTTGAAAGTTGCGGCATTTTTATGCTCATGTGCGCCACATTTACTAACAGATTTATCTAATACTTGAGTAAGTGTAGCGCTTACAGAAACTTTTGAATGGCCAAAAAATTCAATAAATCAAATATGATTGAGTAGAGTCAAGTAAGAGTGCCGTAGTAGGCAGTGAACGACGAGCTGATACCCGGAACTGCAGCTGCGATAAAATATTTATTGAATAATATCGCTGTTTATAGCCCGATCTGCTAAGGCATGCAGATGTCTTTACTAAATAGGTATATGTCCTAAAATGAGTTGAATAAAGTGGGTAAAAACGGGAGCTCAGTAGAGTAGAGTAGTCGCCATCTTTGTATGTTTTGAGCAGAACTTATATCAAATTTACTAAATCTAGCTCTGAATGAGTGTTTGAGATTAAAAAGGTGAAGTTTGTTTTTTTTTTTGGGAATAGCAAAAGTATTCAGGCATGAACACAGAATCGTATATAGGTTGCAATAGCTACGCATTATCCCACAAACATAACTCTAAGCAATAAAAGTGTTATCCCTTAGCTGCTGCGAGCAAACCCCTGTTGCAATCCACTCAGAGTAGTTTCAAATGTAAAACAGGGAAACAAGTGCAAAACATGTGTGCATGACAAATATGATTGGCAGAGCTTCTCTGGAAGGACGGACAGATTGAATGTGAACGAGCCTACGCTTGGATACTACTATAAATGGGCAAAACTCGATCAACTCGGTTATTTATAATGATCAAGTATCTATATACTTTATGTTGCCTGCTGATGCCATAGTTTTCATTCTAAAAAGTATTATTATCTGACAATTTGTAAAACTTTATGTTTCTATCAAAATAGATTGGGCATAACTAAAGTCAATAAAGTCTTTATAGCAAACCATTTATCTTCCTTAGATACCTCAACATGTTCCATAACAAAGCATAAATCTAAGCCCAAAGTTTCTGAGTATAGATTAAAAAGGCGAGACCTTCCGCTAAGCCTTGAAAGTTGAGGCATTTAGTAAAAGCACATCATTCATTACACAAAATTTATCTAAAATATAATACACACACACACACACATATATAAATATATATATATATATATATATATATATATATATATATATATATATATATATATATATATATATATATATATATATATATATATATATATATATATATATATATATATATATATATATATATATATATATATATATATATATATATATATATATATATATATATATATATATATATATGTGCATATATAAATCACAATAACTCCAAGTTATTAAGTGCCTTCACTTTTGACTTTGAGGCGGCTCACCAGCCGCAGCTCGCGCCCAGTTGGGGTCTGGGGACTTTCAGTTAAGTTCACAAAGTGAAAACTGCGAACAAAAATTTCACTTAACCAAAACTTAATTTATAACTATTTGGCATACAATTCTTGGCACAAGTACAAGTGTGTGATTGGGTGAGTGGGAGGGTGTGCGTGTGTGTGTGTGCCTGGGCATTAACCTCAAAAAGAGTCCATGATGGAATTCAGCTTTTTGTTTTGAACGTGAGACCAAACTGATTAAGCGTTTGCAACTTGCAAGAAAAACAGCGAAAAGTAAGAGTGTTGCAAGAGTAGAATGAACGACTAGAAGATACCCTGGGAATGAATGGAGATGTTAATATAATATAGAGTACAGCCATGAAAATATTCAAAGGCATTAATTGATATATTTCTAGGAATTTGTAGAAATTCTAGTGGGTGTGCAGAAGTCTTAGTATTGCATGTTAGGTGTTGTTTTATATAATTAATAAATAATAACTTTTGCATAATGAATCTACTCTTTGTGCTCTATTTCTCACATTACCTTTGCTATATCTATAATACCCCATTCAAAAAACTAGTTACAGGGCATTAAAACGCAACACAATGGCACATAATGTGGGCTTATTATAGCACTTAGCTCTATGCGTGCATAGTTATATACATATATCTACATCTATGTTGATATAGGGGCTACACATATTGTCTATAGCTGATCCAAAAAAAAAAAAATTAAATAAAAATACAAGACATGACAGGCCCATGCCCTTGTTTAAAGCCAGTTTGACGCCAATCACAATTTCGTAGTTGTTCACTGACCTGAGCACTTATGCGGTAAATATACATATATGCACACCTGTATATTCCTGTATATAGCCTAGCTTTGGAATTACATTCAGTTGACAGCTGAGCTCTAATTGGTTTCGAACACATTCGCAATGTGCCGCTGTCTCTCTGTCCGCGCGTCGTGTCAAAGGAAATGTTAAACATTTTTGATTTTGCTTTTATTTTTTTTTTTTTGAGGTTATGCACACTTTTTGAGGTTATGTACCCTCTACCCATTACTTATTACAATTTGAGTCATTCGCAATGACTAAAAATACATAGTTGATTGAGCGACGATAAGTTTTTGCCAAGCAGAAGGAAATGTTGTGCCAGCTGAAACAATTTCCAACAACTTCAATAACTTGTCTGGCGCTCCACTATCTATTAGTATCTATATGGAGGCTTGTTCTGTCACTCTCTCTCTCTCTCTCTCTCTTTCTCTCGCTCTCTGTTTGTCTTCTCACTGTCGCTCTCTCCCTTTTTTGTTTGCAGTAGTCGACTTGAGTAATTTTCAATCAATTTGCTTTGACCCCATGCCCCTGCCAGGCCTGAGCCCAGCTATACATTATTTTGACCCCTATTCGTGGGGTCGACGCGTTGGCCATTGTCCAGCTAGGCAAATGTTGGTCATTGACGCAATCTTGGCTTGGACATCGCGTGCCACAACTTGCAATTGGGTTAAAACTAAACTGAGTAAAAGTTCAGTTTTATAGAGCACACAACAGTGGGAAAATGGAAACGAAAGTGAGACAAGTTGAAGGAAATAGGTAAAAAATGAATAAGATTTATCGTCTCTATATATGTATGCATATACAAAGGTATGTACATGATATCCTTTATACATGACTATATTATGAGGTTAAAGTAATTTGGGCAATGACTCGTGATTTATCAATTTATAGCCCAAGCATGAGAATCGAAATATGCTTTGTGGGTTGAACAAACTTGACCAGGCCGCTAGTCGAGAATGCGTTAAAAAGGAATCTAATAAGCGATAACGATTAACAATTTCAGATAACGCTTAAATTTTAGGGTAGGCCATGCTAGTTGTACTCATAAAGCAAAGTCTTTGAAGTAGTGGATACCCTTACAAGGTATATATCAAAATTAGTATATTTTTAACATGTTATATATTATAATATCATATCAGTTTCTATTTTTCTTTCTTCTTGGTTCTCTTTCTACACATTTCATAAACGTATTACTAATAGTCTACGCAAAGGTATAGAAACTTATATGAGGTATTTATACTTGAATCACCGTTTTTTATATCACCTTTTTTTTACATACACCTGTGGTCAATAAAAGAGAAGTGCGACTAAAAAGTTGGACAACAATATTTTGTATTAAACATAATACTTTGAATTTAAAACGAGTATGAAAATGTTCATAAATATTTATTTAAATTGTTTTGAAAATATTATGTTTATCAGAGAGTTTATCTGTGAAGCATTTCAGTCGCACTACTATTTTTCTGACCAAGGCAGTATACAAAACAAGACATTCAGTCGCACAGCTTTTTTTCTGGCCACTGCTGAACATAAGTTAGTTTCATAGATTTCTATTTTCTAGTTCTTCTAGATTAGTTCTAGTCGCGCGTAATCTTATACGCGATGCCTCCATATCATTTTAAAGTTTCTTAAGAAAATGTTCATATACCCTATACTTAAAGATAAAGAACGCTATGCGTGTGGCAATTAGCTAAACTAGGCTGTAAGCTTAACAGGTGTATAATCTGCTAGCTATATATATGTATATACATATGTATAAGTATGTCAGCACGTGCCTGCTGAAACTGGAAATACCGCTAGCGACTATTGGAATTCGATTGCCATTGCAATTAGATGACGTCACATGCATATTGGAAGCAGAACGCAAATAATAAAAGATAATTACAGGGTTGCGCAGAAGACAGTATTTGTTTATAATTTGATTTGTTAAACAAATGGCCAAACATGTAAAGGTTTGTAAATAGAAAGCGGCTGTGATTTATCAGCAATTTAGGAATTGTGTAAAGTAACAAAAACAACGACAACGTAGACGACGACGACGACAAGTGCTGTGAAGTGCGTGTGTGTGTGTGTGTGTTTGTGTGTGTTTGTGTGTGTGTGTTGGGGAGTGTGCCAATTGCTAATGGAAAGCGTCACGTTCGCTTCCACTCCTCAGTTGCCAGTGCACAGTGCAGATAAACACGTTTGCCCTCTGCTTCTTGCACGCCCTCGCAATTGCTCTTTTATTGCGTTGTCTAACTCTTTGTGCATTGTGCACTTCACTTTTATTATTGTTACGCCTTGTTTACATCATCAAACAGCAGCGGCGCATGCGCGACACTTGACATCGGTTAACGACAGCAGCAGCAGCAGCAGCAGCAGCGGCATCATCAGCAGCTGCCATCATTTTATATTATTGTCTTTTTGCATGCATGAATACATGCATGCATACATACAAATATATATATGCACATATAAAGTTTTTTCATTAATAATATGCCATTGTATTAGAATGCATTTGCCATTGAGGTGAGCTGAGAAAAATCTTAGACAACTGCCGGCCGAAAAGTCAGTGTAGTTGCGTTGTTGAACACTTATGCATTCACTCACTCACCATACACATACACATACACACACACACACACACATACGCGCTTTGCCATTGAAGCAAGCTGAGGTAAAATCTTTGAGACAGCTGCTGGCCTGCGAGCTTTGTTGTTTCGTTATCGAACACTCATGCATTCACTTACACACACAAATATACACACACACAGCATCATTGGCTGGCATAACTGGAAACCGGTTCCAGTACACATTTACCGTAGCCACCAACAACAGCGTGCGACATAATTGTATAAACATAGATTTGTTGTTAGCAACTTTGTTATTGCCATCTCATATATACATATACCTATGTATATATGTATATACATTCATTCATTGTTGTTGTTTGCCTTTTTTCGCGCGAGTCTCTCACACTCCACACCAACTGCGACTTTGGAATTTTGTTTGTTTTTTCTTTTTTTGTTGTATATGAACTGAGCCGCAGGTTTGTCTTCTAAACTTGAAACAAGTTATCGGTTTATAGCACAAATTCCACAATCACTGTTTTGCGTTGGGTGCGGCTTGAAGCTCATATCTTTCAAGTTTAATTTCACTTTCAAATGAAGTGCAGCAAAAGTATTTGCATATCGCATGCATGCTCTCAAAACAAAACACATGCATAACCCCCGTTTAACTCCAGTTTCATTAACTAGAACACGCAGCTTGCAGCACTTTTTGCAAATATGTACATAGATCGAAACTTGTTTATTAAAAAATAAGCACTAACCAATAATTTATGTTAAGACTTTTCAATTAAATCAAAGCCAAATACACGGCTTTTGTTTATTTATGTTTCCGTGTCTTTCGCGCACAAGACTGCGCGCCTTGTATTCAAATCTGCAACTGACAATTAAATGCTCCAATTGGGCAGGCGCATGCTGTGTGTGACAGAGGTGAATTCAATGCGTGTGGTGAATTTCAACCACACCATTCCAATTAAAGCACGCTATCGATGAATGAGGGCCACTGTTTATCGATAAGCAATGACCAGAAACATCTGATGTGTTTTTTTCTGCACCAATAAAATTTTTTTCAATTAGAGCTGTCGGAAATTTACAATATTAAAATGTACTATAGGCTATTTATAATAGCGGCACTCATCGCCCTGAGTAGCACCGAAATAGTAATTGGCCAAGAGGACCTCGCCGATGAGGTATCTGGCCACTACACAATCGAGGGCAAAGTTTATGCCCCCGAAGTAGGCCCCGGAGTTAGTCAGCAGGGTCATGCGGTTGCTTTGCCCAACGGCAACAAATGGCAGGTGGATCTGTCCGTAAGCATTAACAACGGGGAGTACAAGGGATTTGTGCGCGAAGATGGACAGTTCATAATCAGCGGAGTACCCTCCGGTAGTTATGTGCTGGACATTTATCATCCGGACATGTTCTATGAGCCAGTACGCGTCGAAATCAATCCGAAGGGCAAGTTTCGTGCGCGCAAAGTGAACTACATGCAGCCGGCGCAGGTTGTCCAAGTGCCCTATCCACTCAGGATGAAGCCGCTTATGCGATTCAAGTATTTCCAGACCCGCGAGCAATGGAAGGTTTGTGCAACCGATCGACTATGCGGACATAGATTAAATACCTTTTATTTCTAGATTACGGACTTCCTGTTCAGCCCTATGGTGCTAATGATGGCTCTGCCTTTGCTGCTTATGCTGGTGCTGCCAAAGATGATCAACGATCCAGAAACGAAAAAGGAAATTGAAAATATGCAATTCCCTAAGGTAGCAACAGTATTTCTACTAAAGACATTTAAAACTTATCCCTTTTTTTGTTGTTCTTATACAGATGACAAACGACATGCCAGAGATTAGCGAAATGCTAACATCCTTCCTAGCGGGCAAGCAGCCAGAGCCCAAGGAGAAGAAACCACTGACAGCAAGCAAACAAGCAAAGAAACGGAATTAATAATTGTGCCGTATAATAATTTAAATAAGCCTTAAGCAAACAGAGAAAACACTCAACTCATAGTCAAATGTCCGCATAAATTCAATAAACTTTGTAATACTAAAAGACGTTTATTTAAGAAAGCCAACTGTTTTGGGCCTTTTGGGCCCCACGCGTTCCTCCTCCGACTTCAGCATCTTTACAAGCAGGCTATTCAGCTGTTCGCCCATGGAGAGACCAAGCTGCATACTATTTAGCATGGTATCTCTGTGCATAGAGCCACCTCCAGTCATGTGCGTGCCAGAGAGATAAGCTATAAAGTGATGGGAATGTAAGAGGGGGAGGAATATAGGCATATAGCTACAGTTGCTACCTTCATTATTACGCATGGATACGGATACAACCATGCTAACTGTGCTGCACACTTCCTCTTCGGCTGTGGGATCCACCAGACAATAGTCACCAATTTTGCATACGGTCACAAGCAGCGGCACTGCATCGATGCCAATACGTGTGCAATCATAGGGATTATCGGATATAATTAGGTCCGTGATGCCCGCATCCAGCAATGTGGCAGTTACGCGAGGCAACTTGGTGTTGTAGAGCGCTGCCTTGGCAGCCAGAGAAACAGCATCGTGTAAATTGCCACCGCATTCCAAGATCTAAAGAGTAGATTTTAGATAAAACGAACATATATGCATGTCAGCCATCTACCAAAATATCTATGTAAAGCTTCCAGCACTGTTGACCCGGTATCAGGCACAAGGTGCGATAGTCAAAGGCCAAAGGGGATTCGTAGGCGTTTTGCAGTGAAAGTATCAGTTCTTGTGCCAGGTCCGAGCCACCGCGACCCTCAAATTCTGGTGTGGCATTCGCAGAGCTGCGGTTAATGAAAGAGCTTAAATTACAGCTCTCAACATAATATAAAAATGATTCACCAATCCACAAAGAATTCCAGTTTGCCAAACTCAGGTGTTAGTGGATTGGGCACATCAATTTCAGTCTTAACGCCCACCAGAATATCGGTATTCGCTAGACGTAGACGTGCCGAACCGCTGGCATTGCTGACCAGCCCAGTCTCCAGTTCCATTGGGCGGTAATCGCGACGCGAACGACCATCGCAGCGGAAATCCTCCTGCAAGCACATATTGCACATATATACATATATTAGTTAAGTATATTAAGGTAAAGCACTCACCTCAACGCCATGTAAAATAAAAGTTTTCTCGGCCTCACTCAGCGCAACGTATGCCATCTTCTTATAATATATATTTCAAGTACAATCAAAACAAACTTAACATGTGGATAAGCGATAACGATAACGATATATTGTATTTTATAATGCATTAATTGAATTGTACAACACTGTGCCGGTTAGTTGCTTCGCAACACTTGCCAAAAACAAGCCAGTCATTTTGCTTTGCATCTTACTGCACGAATTACAAATTAAAAAAGAAATTCTTTCACAAGCACCATGGGTCCCGACTTTGACTTCACCGACACACCCGTCAGCACTGGCGTAAGTAATAGCTTTATTAAGGCCAGCATGTTTTACAACTATCATAATTCTTGCAGACAACTATTATGGCCGTTGAGTTCGATGGCGGCGTTGTCATCGGTGCAGACTCTCGCACCAGCTCCGGGGCATATGTTGCGAATCGTGTGACTGACAAATTGACTCAAATCTCGGATAAGATATACTGCTGCCGCAGTGGCTCTGCAGCTGATACCCAGGCCATAGCCGACATTGTAGCCTATTCTCTGAACTATCACAGGAATCAGACCAACAAGGAACCGCTCGTGTGGGAGGCGGCCTCGGAGTTTCGCAACTTTTGCTACAACTATCGCGACTCCCTGATGGCTGGCATCATTGTTGCCGGCTGGGACGAGGAGCGTGGCGGCCAAGTGTACAGTGTGCCCTTGGGTGGCATGTTGACACACGAATCTTGCACTATTGGCGGTTCGGGCTCCAGTTACATCTATGGATTCGTCAAAGAGCACTATCGTCTCGGCATGCAAATGGAGGAGTGTATAGACTTTGTCAAGAAAGGTTTGTGCACTGCATCTCACATTGAAACTCTCAGCTAATTAATAAATTTTTTCTCAGCCGTGCAACATGCCATCTTCCATGATGGTAGCTCCGGCGGCGTGGTGCGCATTGGAATCATCACAAAAGATGGTATTGAGCGTCGTTTGTTCTTCAACACAGAGTCTGGACAGTCGGAGATTGAGGGCTCAAAAAGCTTTGTAGTTTAAACGGAAAGGATTCGAAATTCAGCTCTAATTTACTCTTGTGGAAAATATAATAATTTGGTTTTTCTAAATGTAGATTTTATATTTTTCATTCGTTTATAGGCGGGGTGAAGGGCCGTACAAAAGTCAAGTCAAGTTCTTAAAAACTAAATGATAATAAATAAGTCGAGATAGCTTAAAACTAAATAGATTATTACGTATACGACCAAAAAATAGCTCCAATAGTCACAACGCGTTTGGTATCACATCCTTAAAAATAAATTGAAATACAAATTTTCCAGTTTATGCGCGAGAGTTCAATGGTTCCCCTTGTTCAGTTGGCATATAGGTAGTCTCCATGGATTTGGATGTGTGATGCTTCTGCTTTCTGTAGCGATAATAGATCTCTGGCGTCCACACAACGACGACCAGCAGCAGCACCACACTTTGAGCGTACAAACAGATGACGTAGGAGTTGGAATAATCGCGTACCCAGCCAAGCAGCTGGCCAACAATTATGACTATTATGCCCTTTGATATCATGCTGAGGCCCAGACCGCCAGCTAGCTTCTCGGAGCGACAATATGCCGATATAGTCAGATTGTTGTTGATCACGGTGGCCGACTTAGTCATGCCCACCTGCACGGACATGGCAATAATGACTGGCAAGCTGGTCGTCTGAGCCAGCAGAAGGCGGGCAATCAGTAAGCCAACAATGCCCAGCAGAAAGACAACACGATATGGTATTCTCAGTCGATCAGTGATGCAGGGCAAGAGCAGGCGGAAGACGATATCGGCACCAGCTACAACCGACATGCATGTAGCCACCGCCTGGCTGTCAAAGCCTGCGGTGTGCTTCAGGAAATTGGGGAAGACGAGTGTGAAGTTGATTGTGGCTGTGTAGACCAGAGCCATGCCGACAATTATGCTCCAGAATACAATGTCCTTCAGCAGTTCCAAGTCCATAGCCTGGGCTAAACGATGGCCCATTTTGCTGCACAATGAGCTGTTCTCTTGCGATTCCGTTGCCTTCAATGCGTTATTATTCTGTGCAGGCTGCACAATGATTGCCTGCAAATCGTTGCTTTGCTTCTTGTCCTCCTTATCCACCAAAAGTGTGAGATGCTTGCGATTGTTGTGACTAACAGATGGATTCAGTGGCCGCAGAAAAATGGCACCAAGCAGCTGTAAGTTTAAAGATAGTTCCCATGAGCCACAAGCTTATATATGATTAGGTATATTTATACTAACCCCAGTCAGCGAGAGAGCAGCCATGGCAAGCACAGCACTGCGGAAGCCATAATTCTCTAGGAAGTACCGCACCATGTGAGGAATGAAGACTTGACCCACGCCAGCACCCGCCAAGGAGACGCCAACGGCACGTCCACGCTTGCTGCTGAAGTAGGAGTTGATGGCCATGAATGTGGATGGCGATATCAAGCCCAATCCAAAGCCAACAAAGAAACTATAGCCCACTATAAAATGCCAACTCTCTGTGGCAAAGGAGCACAGAGTCAAGCCAATGGAGACCAGCAGACAACCCGTCGCAGCAACATTCCTTGGCTTAAAGCTCTTAATGGCTGGCCCAATGAACAAGCCCGAAAAGTTTAATGCCAAACTATTCAGATTTGTGATAAGTGCAGCCGTAAAGGTGTCCTCATGCATGCGCAATTGACCCTCGAACAGTAGTCCAAAGACCGACAATATCGACTGATTGGTCATCTGCAAGAGCAAAAGAGTTATTAGCATGGCTTAATTTAGAAAATTTAAACAAACTTACATTAATGACAGCCACAGCGGCAACTACAACCCAGCCCCAGCCTCCATCCGGTACAGTGCGTCCAGCTTGCACATCCATTTCGTCTAATTTGCTAATCTGCTAATGAAGAGCTGATCCGAACACTTGATCAAGAGCTGAAATAAAAAGAGAAATAAGATAAGAATAAGGTAGGTAAAGTTATTTTAGACAATTGGTTAATTATATTTAATTAGCTTATCAGCGGTATACGGCGTGATACCAAATCGCTTTATCGCCCAACAACATGTAAAGCTCAAATTCGGACAACAACAATGTCTTTGGACAACGGGTTCAAATTAAAACGCATAAAATATAAGAAATTTACAAGAAACAAAATAGCGAGTCGACTTACGCCCAAGTATGTGCCTAATCAAATACAAAGAGCGTATGCATGTTGTCTCCATTGTGAGTCTTGCTTGCAACACGTTTAAAGCTTTAAGCGCCACAATCAGCCAAAAATAAAACTTTAAATTGTTTAAATTAATTCAAAGTCAAGTCGCTAACTGCGACGCCAAAGTAACAGAGCTACCAACTCAACTAAAACTGACCTGACCGCACTTGCAGTAAGTTGGCAGCGCGTTTTGCGACACGAACAGCTGTTCGCCTGATGCCCGCTGTCGCATTTTTAACTGGATAAATTATTAAAACGTAGCCAATTTGTTATAATGTGTCTTCTGTGCACACAGTGCACGGATAATGCCATTGGCATTATCCCATTTAGTTCGGAGGAAGCGGAACTACTTGACGTTAAAGGAATCATAGAAAAGCATTTTTGGCTGCGGGTAGGAAATACTAGATAATACAATTAGAACATTTTGTAGCTTTAAATTGTTGTTCCAATTTGCAGATTGGCGATGCCAGTGGACATATTTGTGGTACTTGCTGGAGCGAATTGTATGCATTCCATAATTTCTATTTGCGTGTAGAGCAAGCGCACAAGGCGCTACTAGAAATTACAAATTTATCGGTCGCTCAAGGTACGGAGGTAAGTGAAGCTCGGCAAACTATTGCCATAGAGTTGCAGGTGGCAAAAGATGTGGTTAAGATGGAGGCCGAGCTGGGCGACAGTGTGGCGGCTGCTGTGAAGCGCAGGCGCGGTCGTCCACGCAAACAGCTAACAGGAGAGGAAGCAACAGGTATTGATAGTAACGAATTTAAAGCCGTTTTGGAGCAGATCAATCTGAATGAGATTAAAATCGAATTTCCTGAGGCGGACTTGAGCATAGCCGATGTGCTCGAAGATCAGGAGCAAAATATATCCGACTTCCTGCAACAAAGTGAGGACGAAAGCGAAACAGAAGCTGTTACCATCGTCAAGCCCAAACAGAAGAGGCCGCGAAAGACCAAAAAGCGTCGCTGCTTGGCCAAAATAAAAAAAACCAGCGGCGTACATAATGTAAAGAAATCACAAGAGTTCAATGAATACATCAGAGAGCATTACAAGATCCATTGTCCATTTTGTAATCTGCCGCTGGACGACTTCTCCGAGATGCTGACGCACTCACGCAAGGAGCACAATCAGCGCGGCTATGCCATGTGCTGCAATCGGAAGTTCTTGAAGCGTGGCGTGCTCGTTGATCATCTGCGACGACATCAGGATCCGGATCTGTTCAAATGTCAGATATGCCAGCGTGTGATGGGCCAGCGTCGCAGTCTGGAGCTGCACATGCGCATGCACGAGATCAAGCAACATGGACGTCGACACCAGTGCGAGCATTGCTCGAAGAGTTTCTACAGCTCCATTGTGTGCGAGCGCCACAAACTGACACACATTCCCAAGGACCAGTGGCAAGCAACGTGCACCAGCTGCAGCAAGACGTAGGCTTTACTTTAATCTTGTTTAAGGTGTTATATGTTAGTCTTGAAGCTTGAATCTTTTGTTGCAGCTTTCCCAACGAGTACCTAATGCAACAGCATTTGAAGCTGGTGCATTTGCGCAAGTTTGACAAGATTTGCGATGTGTGCGGCAAGTCGATTAGAGGACGGGAGGCTTTAGTACGCCACATGGCAGAGCATGCGGGTGCGCCGCAAAAGATTATTAAATGTCATCTGTGCGAGTCGACGCTAACAACCAAATACGGCTTGGCCCGTCACATTAAGATGATGCATACGGCTGAGAACTTGCAGCCGATGCAGTGTGACGTGTGCCTCAAAGTGTCACCCACACTCCAAGCGCATCAGCATCACATCAAGTACACACACAACACGCCACGTACACACGAGTGTCCGATGTGTGAGAAGGCATTTAAGCGACCGAACGAATTGCGCGTGAGTCTCACAACTGGCTGCAGTTATGAATGGGGCGTGTAATTAGAGACTGTTTTCGTTCTAGGAACACATGACAACGCATACGGGCGAAGTATTGTACACCTGCCCGCATTGCCCAAAGACCTTCAATTCGAATGCCAATATGCATGCTCATCGCAAGAAGATGCATTTCAAGGAATGGCAGGAGTATCATCGTCAGCATCAAGCGCGTCATCGTCGCACCGACACGATCATCTCTGTCAGCGTGAGGAAGACAACGGAAAATGCTGAAGCGGCTGTGACCGAGGCAAGCACGCGAGGCAGCCACGAAACCGAGTTGCAAACACTTTTGTCCGTGAACAATGTCTTGGAATGCTGAGATTGTGTGTGCCCTGTGACATAATTATTGTACTTTGGGTTTACTTTGATTTCGGCGCGTAATCAGTGTATAAAGCCTGAACAACAATTTGTAGCTTGTTTTAATTGAAAAGCGTTAAATGGAAAAGCCAAGACATTAAACTGGTTTCAACCGGCTGCCCGACTGCACGGCTACACAGCATCCCAATCGAATAGCGCAACAGAGTCACCGTTATCAGCCGCATTAAGGTCGAATCTGGTTACGTTGCTTACATATAGATCCGAGTGTTATTATTATGGTTCAGTATTCGGAGCAAATAAATTAATATGATTATTATTTTCTGATGGACTGGACTTGTGATTCCGCGACAGTCGTATCTCTGCCTGTCTGTGGCAAACCGGTTCGAGTCGGTTCTAAAGTGGATCCCGATGCCTTATCACCGGATTGCCACTATATATGTATGTATATAGTTCAAAGGTACCACAGCCAGCAACGTGTGTTTGTTTTTTTGTTCTAATTGCGAGCAGCTTCTTACGTTTAATCTGTGCCAATGGTTCAGAAAGCGTGACAAGCGGGATTTGAATATATACATTTTTGTTGTTGCCTATTTATGTGAAATTCTTTTGGAATTCTGGTAAAATCATGTTTATCAATGGAATATTTTCGGGGGTCAGACAGATGGTCTACAATATGGTCTACAAAGGTGATTTTGCAAGTTCGGATTTGCGTAATTTAATTGAATCGCAACAAATTAATCACACTGAAGGTGTAACTTCATACGCATTATAATGCAGATATGATTCACATAAATTACAGCTATACATACCGGCTTGAATTCTATTGATGATACATATAATATATACATATATATTTAAAATAAGCGCGAGTTTGTTTATTCTCTTTATTTTGCACTTTATTCACAACTGTAATATTTGCAAATTTCTTTGTTTCGCTTAAATAGCACTTTTCAGCTCGACGAGCTAATGTTGTTTGGTTTAGCCGGCTGCTGTGCTGTGCTCTTTATAGCCGTCCGCAACGGCTGCGACTCATCATTGAAGTGTGTACAGCAACCAAACGATTGTTTACAATATCTGCGTATTACATTTGAACATCAAGATTTTGGCGCCAATAGATCATTGATGTTTGATGTTTTCTTCATTTGTAGCAACGAGCTTTTGATTGGCTAATAAAACAGTACGACTTATCGATGCATCGATATGTCGATAACTGCATTTCAGTACGTGTCACACTTGTTGTTTTCGTTTGTAGTCGCAAATTGACTTATTTATTTATTTATTTTGTGCCAGGTTGGATTTATAGGCAGCGCCATGGTTGACGATAGCACCAGAAAAACATTGAGCAACATTCCACTGCTGCAAATACGCGCCGGCCCGCGTGAGAAGGATATTTGGGTGCAGCGATTAAAAGAGGAATATCAAGCGCTCATCAAGGCATGTACTCAAAAGACTAAACGAAATTTAATTAATAATAATCTTGCCTTTAGTATGTGGAGAACAACAAGCAATCTGGCAGCGATTGGTTCCGCCTCGAGTCCAACAAGGAGGGCACCAAATGGTTCGGCAAATGCTGGTACATGCACAATCTGCTTAAATACGAATTCGATGTCGAATTCGACATTCCAGTGACATATCCAACGACGGCACCGGAAATAGCACTTCCAGAACTGGACGGCAAGACGGCCAAGATGTATCGAGGCGGTAAGATTTGCTTAACGGATCACTTCAAGCCGCTGTGGGCACGCAATGTGCCCAAATTTGGCATCGCCCATGCCATGGCCCTCGGCCTGGCGCCCTGGCTGGCTGTGGAGGTGCCAGATCTCATCGAAAAGGGCATCATCACGTACAAGGACAACTGTTGAGGCTCCAGCTGCAGCTGCAACTGATTTAGCTAATTCTTTTTAATAGTATGACAATTCATACTATGAACAAAATTTTGTGTAATGGACCTATGATTTTTTACGTTTTGTATTGCTCATGGCTTAACTGTATAGATATTTTATTAGTAAAATTCCAATAAATCAAACGAAATCAATAAATACATGAATTATGTATATATACATATATAAATGCTCATCTAAATATGCTTATACTTACTTTATTTCGAAAATTCATTATGGCATCATTGAGTGATATAAAACTTTGGCTACTTTATGAGAATTGCAGAGAAGGGCAGTATAGAAGATCGATTGGAAATGAGTAAAAGTACAATGGAATGAACAGTTAATAAACATTTAAATAGGTCATACAGGATATCATGAAAGTCATAAATCTTTGCGTTTATTTAGTCAAATGTCAAATTGGAAAAGATCATGTGGTTTCATCGATTCTTAGCGTAGCCTAAGTGTCTATATGTAGAATAAGAATTTCATTTGGTTGCTTAAATTTGATCAGTGAGCTTTTGATGCACCTTCAGTTCATGTGATTGTTGCGCTGGCGCCAATTGTCCGACCAGATTGAGCTTGGCGAGGTAAACGGATCGTATTGATAGGGTATATTGTGCTCTGTCCTATCTTGTGCGTTCTGCAAACCATCGATATGGTTATTGCTCTGATTGTTAGTTGCGGATGCTGTTGCTCCAACTGCTGATGCTGATGCTACTCCTGCTCCTGCTGTTGCTGCAGCTGCTTCATTTCCATGTCCAGCACCAACACTGACACCGACACCGACACCGACTCCAGTTCCTGCTGCTGGCAACTGGCAATTGTTGTAGTTCGTTTCCAGACCAGGAGGTGGACGTATGACGCCCACACCTGGCGTTATTGTATGCGTTGGCGATGTACGCGCGGTCGTCTGACTTGGCCAGCCGGCATAGCCAAGCGGCGTCCAAGAAGGACCTGTATTAGTCCAATTGTTGCTCTCCATGTTGGACATGAGCAATAGCTTCTGCTGTTCCTGCTGTTTACGCTGCTCCTCCAATTGCTGCAGCAGCAACTGCTGCTTCATTATCAGCTCGCTGCGTTCCCACTGCGTCTGTGGCTGCTCCCGTTCATACAAGTTGCCACAAAGATCTGCAAGAGAAATGCAAGTGGAATTAGCACATGAGAGTAAAAAAATAGCTTCATCATTCCACTTACCATTCAAAGCAGGCAAATCCATATTCAAGTCTGACTCAGAATTGTCAAATAGCGAACGAATTAATGCACTGCTGGTCGTCGTCGTCGTCGTCGCGGTCGCGGTCGCCTCCGGCTGATGAATTGGCTGATAGAGCGATGCAACTGGTGCTGTGGGCAGGCTTTTGCGGCTACCAATTGGACCTAATTGACTGCTGGCCAAGTCGCTAGCGGCGGGATCCCAGTTGAGTCCGTTATCAATCGCGGGCAACGGTTTCGTTTGCAACACATCGCGGAACGAAACGCGACTGCTGGTCTCCCAGGGCGAGGTGATCATGGTGTCGGCCTCGGGTGTGATCAGTGGCGATGCACCGCCAGCTGGCATCGGATTGCCATTGAAATTGAGCTGCTTGCTGCGCGGTTTGCGCTCCGTCGACTTCTTGCCGTTGGGTGTGGTCAGTTTTGGTTCCTTGCGTCGCTCACGGCCAGGCGTTTTGCCCAGCTTTTTGGCGCTGCCATTTTGCTCCTTGAGCACACGTTCCTTGGGCGTTTCCGGATTCACTTTGCAAGCGCGCGGCGATACGTTTTCCTGCTGTCCTTTGCCATTCGGACTGACGCGCTTCTCCGGCAGTTCGATCGCAACTGGCTCAACCTTTGGTTTGGGCGTCACGCTAATTGGCGTCGTTTGTTTTGGTTTCTTTGGGGCGCGCACAGCTGTCGTTAGAACTGGCAGCATAGGCGTTGTCTTCTTGTTTGGCTTGGGCGAAGTTGTTGGCTTTGGTTGGGATGCGGCGGCTACAGCAGCGGCAGTGGCAGCAGCAGCGACAGTGGCAGCAGCTGCAGCAGCAGCAGTAGTTGAAGCAGCAGTAGCTTTGGCTTCACAGCTGGCCATGTCCATGCCCCATGCTGTCCAGGATTTGGGCTTGCGTGTATTCGTCATCTTATCCGCTGTCGAATTGGCTGGGGTTGCGCGTTTGCGCAACTCCTTGAGCTGACCATTTCTAAACTTCTGCTGTTGTTCCGATTTGAGGGCAGCTGCCGTTGCGGCTGCTTCAGCAGCTGCGGCTGCCTCCTCAGCCACCTGCATCTTGACAATGTTGCGCAAGTTGAACGTCGGCTGCACCGGACCCTTGTACCGAGCCGCATCATAGGCACTCTGCTGTGCCATTATCGCACGTGCATCGAAAACAGCGGCCAGTAGCACCAGACAGAAACTGGCCAGAAGCACCACCAGCGCTGCATTACGCAAGGCTGGCTCCCAGGTGGGTCGCGGAAGACTCGCTGCACAGCGTTCCACACTGTCGGCTGGCAGCTGGGCCACCAGCTGATAGCTTATGTCATAGCTGAGATTCGTTAGCAGCGTCAAAGTGCGCTGCACACGCGATGCGGTAAAGTCCGTGGTGAAGCTGATCTCGATTTTGCGCGTCTCATTCTCGCCCAGCTCGAAGCCCTGACAGTCAAGCACCTTAAAGCCGTAGCCCTCGCACGGACGCTTACCAATGAGAAAGCCTGCAACCCGGATGGGCAGCACGCCAGCATTGCGAGCCGTAAAGCTGCGTGTGGCAAAAACCGTATGCGTAGAGAGTGTGTCTTCAGCCTGGTTGTCATCGGCAGGTTTCAAGCTGCCATCGCAGCGCTCAAACAGTTCCGCATTGAATTCAAAGAGCAGTGGAGCATTCGAGCCAGGTCGTCGATTGCCCAAACGAAACTGGGACTGAACCGCACGAGCCGTCAGCCAGACAGCCTCGTAGAGGGTCAGATTGCTGCGCACGTGAAGCAGCGTGCAGTATTTGTCCGGCTGCTGGGCGCTGAACTGTACGGGTATGGTGAGTGTGGCGCCGCCTGGCAGTAGCACGGGTCCGCCGTACGGGGCATCTGGCAGCGAGAAGACGTCACGATCCGTCAGATAACAACTGCTGCTGCTCACATCGATCACCTCGTGGGGCAGCGAGAGTTGTGTTCGTCTCGCATACGCCGGATCCGACAGAAAATAGTCGAGCAGCAATGGCTGCATTGAAGGATTGCTCATGGTTATCCACTGGCGCTGCACCTGGCCCACCTCGATGGCTGGCGTGGGTGGCAACGGCTGATACTGCACCAGTTTGGGCCAATCGATCGTTATGCTAAACTCCAGCTCCAACGGCGGCAGTTCCTCGCTGTGCAGTGTCAGCGACATGGACTGCAGCTGCCGCTTAAACTGTCTATAGAGTTCTGTGCGTTGACGCACCTCCACGCCATCGTAGAGGAGATTGTTATTGCTGTTGCCACCGGCAGCAACGCCACTGTTGCTGGGAAAGATCGAGGGTCCGTCGCCTGTTGGGCGTATGTAGCAGGTGTTGCCACAAACAGCAGCGGGCTCAAAGTAGATGCGACCCACTTTGGTCAGTGTCTGTGCGCCAATCGTAGTGCCCTTCGCATTGAAGTCTTTGAAGCGCAGACCAGGACGCTTGAAAGACACTGCTTTCACATGCACCGGATGCACGAAACTGGATCGTATGCTCAATACAGCCGAGCATATTTTGCCAGGAAAACAAGATTTGAACTGCAACTGATCCTGCTCGATGTCCAGCTGACCAACGGATGCCTTGAAGCGCACCGTGGTGCGTATTAGCTCGTAGGGTGTCCACACTTTCAGTGTGCCGACGCTCTCCTCGGCCACATACGTTTGTATGGACAAGATGAAGATGGCACTGTCGCCGGTTTCCAACTGGCCACAGAACTGAAAAATTGTGCTGTTATCCGATTTAACCGGAATGTTGGTCAACGAGGCATTCACGGTGACAGTAGCCGGCACACAGCCCCGAAACATCGACTGGAAGTACACATTCTTTGGCGACTTAAAGTACCAGTTGGTTATTTTGATGGGCATGGGATTGTCGTTGCGCAATATGATGAAGGCGTCCCGTGACTTCTCCGCAAAGGGCACAGTGCCCAGATCTAAGTCCAGGCCATATTCGCTATCGTTGGGCAGCTGCAGCGTAAATTGTTGCGTGGAGACATGCAAACGACCGCTGCACGCAATGACCGGCAGCAAAAATGTCGTCACATTGCTGACGATGAGCAGCATCGAATTGAATGTGGCCTGCTCATTGAGCAGATGCAGTTGTAGCAGTTCCACGGATTCGCCAGGCTGCAACAGCAGCTCCTGTTCAAGCGACGATAACTGCAGCAGAGCCGTATCAATGGGCTCTGTCAAACTGAAATTGTAGAGCATCAGCGGAAAGGCAAAATCATTGCGTACCACCAGAGTGCGTTGCGTTTCCAGCGGCGTCTCTTCCACGCTGGAATTGCTGATGAAGAGCGTCACGTTGCGATTGTAGTAGAGGCCACCCTTAAAGATCTCAGCACGCACCAGCACTGTGAATTGCTGTTCCTCGCCTCCGCCGCTATTGCTGCTGCTAATGATCACCAGATCATTAATGCTGCCGCTCTCATCGAAAAGCTTGGGATCCAGCACAATGCTGGCGTTGTGCGCATCATAGCTCAGGCCTGGTATATCGCGTAAATAGTTGCCTATTAGCTGACGCTGTGCCGCATCGACTGGCTGATTTTGCATGTCTAATTTGAATCGTAACGCATCCGCATGCTGATCCGTAGCTAAGCGACCAAAGTCGGCCAACGGATTGCTTGCATATGCGCCATGCCGTGGCAATATTTCGAATTCAACGGGTATGACTAGTACGTTTTCGCTTAGATGCTCCAACGGTGAGGCATCGTCCGCTGCCTGTTCGGCTATTTTTATACGTATGTAGGCGCTGTGGTTACCAGCGGTGCGTCCGTGAAACGATATACGTATGACTGGCTTCAGCGAATGCGGCGGTATTTCCCACAGATTCTGTGGTCCCTCCGATCCGCCGCTGGGCAGCTCCAGCTGAAATTCACCCCCGCTGCTGTAGACCTGCAACATGGCAATTGATTAGATAGAACACTTATAGTTCTAGCGGTCATACTCACCTCGAGTATCTGCAGGGGTCGCTCGTGCGGATTGTACATATGTATTTCGGGCGTGAGCGTTGAATTCATTGGTGCCTTGATGCCTACGAGTGGCTTTAGCCGATAGGGGCACTCACTGCCCTCGCCACGTACCGAAAATTCGGCACGGCCGAAGGATGTTTGGATGCGCAGACCCGTTGATATGGCACCTAATTGTCGTGGCAGGAAGACGACACTAAATGTGGTATTGCCTTGGGGCGGAACCTCGCGCGTACCAAAAAAACTGCTGTAGAACACTGGGCTTGGCCCAGTGACTGAGTTCAGATGTACAGTGCGATTTGTGTGCTGATTAAACAGCGTCACAATCTGTGTTACCGTCTGACCCACCGACCATCTGCCAAAGTCTATTGCCGGTGGCACGAAATTCAGGTGGCGCAGCAATTCAACTTGCTCGCGCGTGTGCGGTTCGGGCAGCGTCTGTGACTCCTCCAGGCCAATAAAACCCTCCTGTATGCCAGACAGCACTTTTACCCTGCTGCCAGCCATTTGCTGATGGTTGCCCCTGGCAGGGGCCATGACCGCCGTCAATAGTAGCAGCTGCAGCAGCAGCATTGGCAGCGAAATTGTGTACATATTTGTTGTGTGTGTGTTTGCTGTGCTGCGCAATATGTGAGCGAGTTGTAATGCTTTGTAATCGCGGCACTCGAGTCGTCTTAGCCGCAATATGTGCTCACATTAAGTACTAGTTTTAATTATATTACTCAATATCGCTTATGTTATCGCTGATTCGATTCTGAGAGCATTAACTTCAACAGCTGTACAATACGTAAACAGCTGACTCGTAAGCGTGTATTAAGAGGGACATATTTTAGATCTAACAAGAGGCGGCCACACTTTCATCAATAACAGCGCGCGTCAACGCCAAAATGAGCAATATACGTAATCGCGTAACGGAATGCTGAGTGACGTTGCGTTTATCGATAACTCGCGATATAAATGCATATAAAGTGTTTCAGATCGAAAAGAAAGTTTGCGGTGTGAATTATTAACAAAAAAGTGGAGCTGCTGTAAATACATATAGTTATAGTGAGTTAAATAATATGCCCCAAATGCTACGCACATGCATTTGAATAACATTTGTAATTGGGTGTGCATGTAATTGCTAATAAACATGAAATGGATAAACACACACACACGCACCTACACACATACATATGCAGAAATCCATGCGAATTTGTGGCCATAGACGACGCATTTCGTAAAAGAAAAAAAAAACAAGACAGAAATTGCATCACTATTGATTTTGCCCACTTTCACTGGCTCGTTGCCTAAATCTAACGACAGTTTAGCTTGAATTTAAAGGAAATATATGTATATATATGAGCAATACACGTCAGATAGTTGCCATGAACTTCGACAATTGCGCGCTCTCATGTTAATTAGCAATGGCAATGTCGAAGGGAGCTTTGAAACGCAAGCTTTGTATTTGTGTCAAGTCATTCCAACACACATTCTCCACAAAACCTAAAATGTGTGCAAATTAGAAACAGAAAATAGATACAGCAACAGCGCTCAGAACGTAGCAAACGATCAAATTGTTATAAGCAGGAAAAACCTTTACGTCTGAGTACGTACATATGTGTGTGTGCGCGCGCGTGTGTGTATATATTAAACAGTGCTCAGCAACGTCAACAATGTATGTTGTCAACGCCGCCGTCTGAAATTTACCTGCATAAGAGTTCCATTGAGGGTTTTGGGTGAAAGTTATAGTTAGTTACCTGCTTGCCCTTTTCCCTATACACTAATTTCAATTTTTGACCGTTGCTCAACAAGATAAACCGGTTCATCTGCAGATTGTTGTTGCTGTTGTTGTATTTGGTCGGCTGATATAACGGTTTTTGTACCATCGTCTTAGTTCACAGTTGAATTTGTTGGGTTTAACATATTATATGTCAACTGCTTCATGTTTACTATATGTATGCAGCTTTATTTAGGGTACATAAGGTAATTACTAGGCGTAGGTAAATTAGCTATGTACATTTATGTATTTAGCATGCTTTGGTACACGGTGTACTTGGAAAGCTTAGGTACACTGTGTACTTAGGAAGCTAGGGTACATTAGCTACTTGGCAGTTTTAGGTACTCTATGTACTTCACAAGCTTTGGTACATTACAGTGGGATAGCTGGGATATTGCATGTATAATTTTGGCTTTCTTCAGCTTCATGGCTCAATAACTATATTCAGAGATTAGTTTATCTGATGGAATAAACTATATCTTATTATATTTATTATATTCTTATATTAGTTTACAATCTCAACCACTCTATGCCTCAATTTACTAAGCTATAAGCATTGATTTGCATATATTCAGGCGCACTAGGGAACAGTATTTGCTTAGTTACTTTGCTTATATATATATATCTTGCTTCACCTAATTACAAAAATGAAATGTTTAACTAAAAACTTACACAAATATATATAATATATATACATGTTCATATATTTATATAAATAATTAAGTATGCCCACGATAACGTTAAAAACACTTCAGAAATCGTCAAATACACACGAAATTGCTTCGTTCGTTACCGGATTCCGGTTCGGGTTTTTCGTAGGTTCGGTCGGGTCTTCATTGCTGGTGGGCTTGCATATTAGATTTCAGTTCACTTGAGACTCGGACAGCGAACAGGTTGCCGCGTTCCGTTGTGCAAGATTGAAGCAGCGAACTAGAAAGAGAAGGAAAAAACACGCGAGCCAAACCAAACAAATAAATAAAACGCAGCCAATCAAACAAGACAACAATACGCTTTCAGGCAGGCAGGTGTTCAGAGACTTACTTAGCTGCACTCGCACACGCATACACAGACACACCCATCGAAGAGTTCTAGTTCTAAGTAAATAGATTCAAAGTTTGAAAGTCAATTGAATAGCCATTCCATATTGTAATCTGTGATCTATTCTATTCAATTTCCTATTTACAGCCAAAAAAAAAAAACAACAAACAGAAATCCCTTCCACTAGTACAGCATGTCTGCGAAAGCGATCACGGAAGCCACCGGCAAGGACATCCTCAATCGTCATCTCAATCAGCACGGCGCTGGTGCAGCCAATTGCCGCTTTGCCACAGTCAATGCTGAGACGGATTGGTCCAAATTGAGCGTCGAGCAGCCCTGGTTGCTAACCACGGTAAGCTAAAATCCAAAATTCCAAAAATATCCCATCAATAAGATAAGCATATTTGCTATAACAACAAAAACTAGGCCAGCACCAAAATATAAACGAAAATTTGTCATTGAACTTGACCCAGCCGGCAAAGAAGCCGGCTAAGGTTATTTTTGATTAGGCCACCACGACGCAGCGAGCTGCTGTCCCATGACTAAGCGTTGCCGGCATCTGCGCTTTGCATGATTCCCAAAAAAAAAAAAACAAATATTGATAAGCATGGCGCGATTATAACTATATAGCTATATGTATAAAACATACACTAGATGTATGCGTGAGTGAAATTGGATTGGAGCGCAAATCAAGGTGATTTGATTTGACTTGATTCGAGCGTCGCTTTTACCTGATATATGTATGTATCTCCATGTTGATAGTGTGCCATGCAGGCATAGCACCTCACCTGCTTCCGATTCATATATCAATTTACTATTGTTTAGCAGCACTAAAAATAACACTAAAAGTAATTTAAGGTAAATGAAACCCAAGTGAAAACATTATTATTATTATTTACTGCAGCATGTTTATGCATCTATGTTCATTATTATTATATATTTTTATTGTTATTTTAAATATTATATAGTTTACATAGTTGCAAATATTGGGAATTTATTTTATATATTTTTTTTTAAATTTTTAAATAAATAAATTAATATTTAAATTATTTAAATGAAATATATAATTAAATATTTAATTTAAATAATTAAATAATAATTTTTTTTATTATTTAAATATTTGTTTTAAATTATTAAATAATTATTTTAAATTTGCGATGTTCTTGCAAGGGTATAATTCGTGAGGCAACTTTAAACTTTTTAATTTATAAATATATATAATAATATAAAATATATATTTTGTATTTATATGCTTGATCAATATCACTAGAGTCATTTTCTGATCGTTCACTCACTCTTATGTATGGGGAAAAACTAAATTTCTTTAAATTGTTTATCGTAAGCATAAATTGCTTTATCCGATCAACACACGCCAAAAGGTATTTATGTGTTTCCAGGCCGGAAAACTAAGTAAAACTAAAAAAAAAAACAGCAATCAACTGATTGGCGCTAACAAATTAGTTGTGATAGCGCAATCTTTTATCTATCAATGTGTGTGGGTGTTGATTGGCAGTTGGCAGTTGGCAGTCGGCGGGTGGCGTGATTATCAGCAGCACAAACTTACGCATAGTTACAGCGCTGAGAATTAGCATAATACTCCATTATATGAAGGGAATCTATAGCTTGACTTTGAGAGATGTTTGTTGACATGCAATTCCAGTTCCAAATCTACGTGAAAACAGACGCGCAATCGCCTGAGGCATTGCCCTCAGTTCATATGTATATACATACACATATATTTTTCTTCAATTTACGCTCGTACGATCTTCTAATAGAGTGTTGAAATGTGTGTTGTTCTGTGTGTGTGTGTGTTTGTAGTCGTGCGCGCATTGTCATTGACAATGACGCAGCCTCTCGGCTGACCCCTGGAGACGATTGTCACTTGCTCCAAGCACTCGCTTCGTCCGTCGCTTAATCGCTTATTAGCGACTGATCTTGCTGACAATAGCAGGGCTAAAGGCCCGTAGAGGGTTTGTTGACGTAGCAAATGGGTAATGGGATCAATGAATGCTTTACAGCAAATAATTAGCATAATTCCAGTGATAATTTGTTTTTGTTTGATTGTGTTAATTGCAGCCGCTGGTGGTAAAGCCCGATCAACTGATTAAGCGACGTGGTAAGCTCGGTCTCGTTGGCGTTAAGAAGAACTTCGAGGAGGTGAAGCAATGGATTGGCGAACGTCTCAACAAGGATCAGAAGATTGGCAATGCCGTGGGCAAGCTACGCAACTTTATAATCGAGCCCTTTATCGCGCACACAGAGGTAAGCTATTCTTGACTATATATATATATACATATGTGAAGAGTTGACTAAATGATTTGCTTTACAGGCTGAGGAAATGTACGTGTGCATCTATTCGCATCGCTCGGCGGACACGATTCTGTTCTATCATCTGGGCGGCGTTGATATTGGCGATGTGGATGCTAAGGCAGTCAAGCTGGAGGTCAAGGTGGATAGCACATTGTCGCTGGCTGATGTGAAGACAACGCTGCTGAAGGCCATTACAGATGCGTCCAAGAAGGAGCGCATCGCAAAATTTATATACGGACTATACGCTACATTTGCCGATCTGTATTTCACGTATCTTGAGATCAATCCTCTCGTGGTGACGGCCGATAATTTGTACATATTGGATTTGGCAGCCAAGCTGGACTCGACTGCTGACTTCATATGCCGTCCAAAGTGGGGTGACATTGATTATCCGCCGCCATTTGGACGCGATGCCTATCCCGAGGAGGCGTACATTGCGGATCTGGATGCTAAGAGTGGCGCATCGCTCAAATTGACGATCTTAAATAGAAATGGACGCATTTGGACCATGGTAGCTGGCGGCGGAGCTAGTGTCATTTACTCTGATACCATTTGTGATCTAGGTGGCGCCTCTGAGCTGGCCAACTATGGTGAATATAGCGGCGCACCGTCTGAGCAGCAAACATACGAGTACGCCAAGACGATACTTAACCTAATGACCTCCTCACCAAAGCATCCCGATGGCAAGGTGTTGATAACAGGTGGTGGCATTGCTAACTTTACGAATGTTGCAGCGACCTTCCAAGGTGAGTCGGAGCCCTTATCTTATCAGGCATCGCATTCAAATACCTTACTTTGTAGGCATCATCACCGCTCTACGCGAATTCCAGCCCAAGCTGGTCGATCACAATGTCTCGATCTTTGTACGCCGTGCCGGACCCAATTATCAGGAGGGATTGCGTCGTATGCGCGACTTTGGTAGCACCTTGGGCATACCGTTGCATGTCTTTGGCCCTGAGACCCACATGACCGCCATTTGTGGCATGGCGCTGGGCAAGCGACCCATTCCACAGGTGGCCAATGTTGAGTTTTCTACGGCAAATTTTCTGTTGCCTGGCGGACAGCAGGCGCAGGCCGATCTAAAGGAAGCCAATGAGGCGGCAGGCCTTGGCTCTGGTATGTGGAAATCCAGAATCACAGAATGTGTAAACATCCCGGTCCCTTCCAAACTACCATCCAAATAATCCAAACTATTCTCAATTCTGTTGTAGCTCTTATTATTCTATACTGTGTGTCTTGTGTATTTATTCTTGTTTTGGACCTGCATTTATTATTCTGTTTTCTTTGTATTTCTTTTGTATGTTTTTGCATTGATCGCCCTCCGCTCCAACCAACAACAAATCAACAACCACACCCACAAAAAAAAAAACCATAAAAAAAAACAAAACTAAACTAAACAAATTTTATGAAACGTTCCGTTTGGCCGCACCTCGCACCTCGTCCTCGAATCGTATTTGCATTTCCTCGCACCACCTCGTCGTCCTCGTAACTTAATCTTGTATTGAATGTTGTCTATATGTATATATGTATGTCAAATTCTATACTCTTTCGACTATATTTGCTCGCTCTCGCTCATCATCATAATAATGTCAAATATCAATGTGTATCAATGATATCGATAACGATCGACTTGCCACTCATTTGGGGATACTTCAAACTAAACAAAAGCCTTGCGCTCGACAACAGCACAATCGATTAAACTACCACCTATCTCAGCAGATGAGAGCGATGGCCTCGCCACCAATAATCACCAGCAGGGCCAGAGTAACGGAGCGAACTCTAATTTCAATAGAAAGTTCTTCTCCAACACAACCAAAGCGATTGTCTGGGGCATGCAGCAGCGTGCAGTACAATCGATGCTCGATTTCGATTTCATATGCAGGCAAGTTCAATGATCCCAAACTTAAATAAATCATTCTCTAGACTTTCTTTATTATTTATGCTGCTGCTGCAGACGCGATGAGCCCTCGGTGGTGGCCATGGTGTATCCCTTTACGGGCGATCACAAACAGAAGTACTACTGGGGCCACAAGGAGATACTGATACCCGTTTACAAGAAGATGTCCGATGCCATACACAAGCACAAGGAGGTCGATGTTATGGTCAACTTTGCCTCGCTACGTTCGGCTTATGATTCAACGTTGGAGGTACTTGAATTCCCACAGATACGCACAGTGGCCATCATTGCTGAAGGCATACCTGAGAATATGACACGCAAACTTATCGTTGAAGCCGACAAGAAGGGTGTAGCCATCATTGGACCCGCCACAGTGGGTGGCGTGAAGCCGGGATGCTTCAAGATTGGCAATACGGGTGGCATGCTGGATAATATACTACACTCGAAACTCTATCGTCCTGGTAGTGTGGCTTACGTTTCCCGTTCGGGCGGCATGTCCAATGAGCTAAACAATATCATCTCGAAGGCAACGGATGGCGTCATCGAAGGCATTGCAATTGGCGGCGACAGATATCCCGGCTCCACGTTCATGGATCACATACTCCGCTATCAGTCCGATCCAGAGACAAAGCTCCTTGTGCTGCTGGGCGAGGTGGGCGGCACCGAGGAGTACGACGTGTGCGCTGCCATCAAGGATGGACGTATTACAAAGCCGTTGGTGGCATGGTGTATTGGCACCTGCGCCAGCATGTTCACCTCGGAGGTGCAATTCGGTCATGCTGGCTCCTGCGCGAATTCGGATCGCGAAACGGCCACGGCCAAGAACAAGGCACTGCGGGACGCTGGCGCTTACGTGCCGGACTCGTTTGATACGCTCGGCGAGCTAATACACCATGTGTATGGCGAACTGGTGAAGACCGGACGCATTGTGCCACGCGAAGAGGTGCCGCCACCAACGGTGCCCATGGACTACTCGTGGGCACGCGAGCTGGGCCTTATCCGCAAGCCGGCTTCGTTTATGACCTCAATTTGTGATGAGCGTGGCCAGGAGCTGATCTATGCGGGCATGCCGATCAGTGAAGTGCTCAACAAAGATGTCGGCATTGGAGGCGTTATTTCGCTGCTTTGGTTCCAGCGCTGCCTGCCTCCCTACGTGTGCAAGTTCTTTGAGATGTGCCTCATGGTTACGGCTGATCATGGACCAGCTGTTTCGGGCGCTCACAATACAATTGTATGCGCACGTGCCGGCAAGGATTTGGTCTCATCCGTCGTTAGCGGGCTGTTGACAATTGTAAGTATCCTTTATCACAATACCCATGGAGATTGTCTCATCAACAAATCATTTTCATTGACAGGGCGATCGCTTTGGCGGCGCGCTCGATGGCTCGGCCAGGCAATTCTCAGAGGCCTACGATACCAATTTGCATCCGATGGAATTTGTCAACAAGATGCGCAAGGAGGGTAAACTTATTTTGGGCATTGGACATCGCGTCAAGTCCATTAACAATCCCGATGTGCGTGTCAAGATCATCAAGGAGTTCGTTATGGAGAACTTCCCGCAGTGTCCGCTGCTCAAGTATGCGCTGGAAGTGGAGAAGATCACAACTAATAAGAAACCAAATTTAATTCTGAACGTGGATGGTGTTATTGCCACCGCCTTTGTTGACATGCTGCGAAACAGTGGCTCATTCACCAGGTTAGGAAGCTCGCACACAGTAGTTTAAGTGTTTCATTTGACCATCATTTGTTTTGTATTCATTTGCAGCGAGGAGGCGCAGGAGTACATTAATGTGGGTGCCATCAATTCACTGTTTGTGCTTGGCCGCAGCATAGGATTTATTGGACACTATATGGATCAGAAGCGACTCAAGCAGGGTCTCTATCGTCATCCATGGGACGACATCTCCTATGTCATACCCGAGCAATACAACTAAGAGCTTGTCCATATGATATTATAAATTGTTGGATGTTGTTGTAGTTAAGCACAGATGTTAACCAACTGCTAGTGGCGAGCATGGATGACCGTATGGTCCACAATCACAGAACACTCCATTAGCTGTGTAGTTGAATTTCAGTTTACCTATATACGAGTATATATATATATATAGACTTATATATAGAATTGGCTCAGCTCTTACCCTAGTTAGTCTCCCACACTCTAACCCAGTTTCTCTCTATCTATCTCTTAGTTAAATACAATACATATATGTTTACAGTTTCATAACTAAGCCTGCATTTACATTCATACTATTTACCAGCATAAAGTTATTAAGTTACGATCATCTTTCGTGTTGACGCTCCTCTAGGCTATAGCCGGGTTTTTGGAAACTAACAAAAAAACTACATTTAAATCTAACAAAAAAAATTAGTGAAATCTTGAGCTGCAAAACAACGACGTTTGTCATTATTATTTGATATTTTTTATAATTATTATTTAGTTTGGATGCGAACTGGTTTAGTCAACAAATGAATAAACTGTTGCGAAATGCTTAATTATTTGTTTATTTTATTATTGTTTCATTCAGTTTACTTTTACCATGCTCGCTGATGCTAAGAGAAATGGCAAACTGCACTAATTAGAACTGCACCAGTTCCTGCACACAAAATGCACATTTATTTATAAATAATTAACAAATATATATAAATATTATATTATATATATATATATATATATATATTTACGAAGCACAGGGGTCTGGTGTGAGCATTTGAAAATGTTTCGTTTGAGTCGAAACTGTGATTTCCTTCAGAAAGGTTTTTAGGAATTATCAAAGCTTTCGCTTTCCATTTTCTAAAAGTATAAACGGATCGAGGAAAGCATATATACATATATATTTATATAGAGTATATATGTAGTATTTTTGTTCACTCGGGCACATTATAATTAAAGCGCACAAAAAATTCACTCAAACTAAAAACAATTGCATTTTCTTTTGACTAGAGACATTTTGTCTCGATTTAATATGAAAAAAAAATCAAACAAACAAATTTGGAATACCCGCACACATTTTCTTTTCACTTTGGCCTCTGATTAATGACCAAGTTAATTAAGCGTAAAATCTCATTCAGAAAGTATATATAACTTATTAAGCAGCCTCACAGGAGAGTTGACGACTCAAATTGCTTTTATCTCATGCGACGCATTTTGCGATCCAATTTACGCTGTTTTTTCTCATCCACTTCGGGCTGCTCCTCGGCGGCGTTGCGCTGCGACAGCCAGGGCTGTATTACAGTGCCCCAGAGCATCCAAACGGCGCGTATGGGTGCCAACAGCAGCACCAACCAAAAGTAGTTGGAAATCAAAGCCAATAGCAGTGTGCCAGAGGTAAGTATGATCAGATCCTTGACATTTCTGCAATATACAATAGCAATAGGTGTTAACAGGTGGGAGCAAATAGTAGTCAAGGTAATAATACCTACTCTGCAATGCCACCTTCCATATTCAAATCATTGCCAGAGTCCAAAAGTGCGCCGCTCTCTGAGTACTTTGCCCGCGACATGAAGACCATAAATTGATATGCGGCTCCCAAGGTAAGCAGAGATAGGGCCAGCATAAACTACAACAGTTTAGATTGTACATTAATAAGTTCTACCGAAGACTGGATTTGGTTGCAACTTACCACTGTCAGCTTTGTAACTTCGAAGACCAGAAAACTGAGTAATACGGCGGGTACAGAGCATCCAAGGGCCATGTTCCTATAGAATGTCAATGTTGTTTTGTTCTCTTCGACGATCTGTTTTGCACCCTTGGTGCCCTGCTTACCCTTCTGTTGTGGCTGCATTTTTGAAATGGTAAATCATTTATAACATAAAGACAATTATGTTTATTTACTTACTGCCATTTTAATTTAACTATTTCACTATTTATTAATACAAATTAAGTGCACGTAAAAGACGTGGCATAAACTTATCACTCGGCTATCGATATCAATTAATACAAAATCGATAGGCTTGTATGTAAATGTAAACAAGAGTGTGACCAAAGTTTTGCGTTTCTATATTTTCGATCTGTGGCAACGCCAAAACGCATTGCCCGTACTATTGCACCTTGGACTTTATATTACTTGGAATTTAATTTTGTTAAAGCAAACAAATATGGAAAAGTGGCTGCAACTAAATAATCAGGCAGCCGGTCGAGACAAAATTGCTCGCCTCATCCAATATGCGTCGCGTGCCATGTGGGACTCACTGGAGTCCTCCAATTGCCATCCGGCTTTGGTAGACAACTTCAAGACAATCGAATACATCTTGAGCACATTCCGAAAATGTAAGTTATGCACTTAACTTTTGGAAAATATTTATTAAGATATGATTTTGTAGTGCTGCGCTTTGGCAAGGGCTTAGATGTCTTCTATGCTAGCTTACGTGCCATACACTATCCAGATCTGACGATTCGGGTTACGCTGACAATGAGCAAGATTTCACAGGCATTGTTTTTGCTCGCGGATCATCTGCTTTGGCTTGCTCGCACAGGTTTAACAACGGTGGATCCTAAGAAATGGTCAAGAATCGCCAACAAGTATTGGTTGTTCTCTATTGTTATGAATTTGTGTCGAGACTTGTACGAGATAATGCGGGTATTAGATCTGCACAAGGCCAGCTGCAGCAGTGGCATCTCACGCTGTAGAATTCCAAGCCGGATCAATACACCGGCGGACTTTAAGAGATTGGCTCTAAACTCATATGGTCTGATGTTGGGCCACAAGGATATCGTTGTGGATACGGTGAAGAATGTCTGCGATTTTTTTATACCTCTGACGGCTTTGGGTTACACAAGTCTCACTCCGAGGACAATTGGCATTCTAGGTGCAATCTCTTCAGTAGCTGGTCTATGGGCGTTGCTTGAGCCAGCAGCCAAACTGACGCCTGCATAGAGTTGGCTAGCAGATTGTGTGTGTATGTATAAATATGTGGATGTACTTGTGACATTATTTTTTTGATATTCTGTACATACGATATTTACTAAGTTAAAAATGGAAGATTTTATTGAAACGATTTTGATGTTAAATAAGTGTACCTAAACAAAAGAGCAAGATTTAAATTAAATGCGTAATATTATAGAGCTGAAAACATAGGGTATTTCGCCCTCTGGCAATTCTGTACATATTTTGCATTTCATTTTCACGTTGACCAACACTTGCAACTTATCGATTGATTTGGCTCCAACAGCTGTTCAAGCGGAATTTTCTTTACTGAGTTTGTTAATAAACTTTGTGGACCGTGTCGTTATCTAGGAACTGTAAATCGATGTGTCATTGCTAAACATAAGTGAAAGTGTGCGTGGGCTGACAACGGCATTGAGTAGTGTGTGCGCGTGTCTGTCCGTTCACTTGCCGCCGGAATGCACTACTCGTATTCCTCGCTGTCCACCGGCGCTGGGGTCGATCAGCACAATCGCTGCCTCGGCAACAGGGCCTGGTGTGTTAAGGTGGGTGCTCCAACGCCTTTTCGCTTAATTGCATAATAAACAATCTACTTGCAGGATATTTGCGGCATTGTGTGCGTGATAATGACCTGGCTGCTCATACTGTTTGCGGAGTTTGTTGTGTGTGGCCTGATACTGTTGCCCAACTACAACAATAATACCATATTTAGTAGCATCAATATGTTAATATTCCAGGCGCTTGCGTTCCTCGCATTCGTCTCCCACTTGCGCACAATGCTCTCCGATCCGGTAAGTAAAATCAAATCTACTCACTATGCTTATATATAAATGACTTGTGCTAACTGCCTTGCAGGGCGCTGTACCTAGGGGAAATGCTACCAAGGAGATGATTGAACAGATGGGCTATCGTGAGGGTCAGATGTTCTACAAGTGCCCCAAGTGCTGCAGTATTAAACCGGATCGTGCACATCATTGCTCCGTGTGCCAGCGCTGCATACGTAAAATGGATCACCACTGTCCCTGGGTTAACAATTGCGTTGGCGAGAACAATCAAAAATACTTTGTACTTTTTACGGTGTGTGAGCAGCAACGATATTCTGTTCTGTTTGTGCTGACGATTTTTAATATGTGTGCGTTCTTTACAGTTCTATATAGCATCTATATCGGTGCACACGCTCTTTCTGGTGATGACACAGTTTGCCGAGTGCGTGAAGAGCGATTGGCGCACCTGCTCGCCGTACTCACCGCCAGCTACGATATTTCTGTTGCTCTTTCTCACGTTCGAGGGCTTGATGTTTGGCATATTCACGATTATAATGCTGGCCACACAGCTGAATGCCATACTGAACGATCAAACAGTGCGCATAGCTCTATATTTATCTATCTGTATTTAAGTACTTACAATGTTTATTTACCTTTTCAGGGCATTGAGCAACTGAAGAAGGAGGAGGCGCGTTGGGCCAAGAAGTCGCGTCTTAAGAGCATACAATCCGTATTTGGACGCTTCTCGTTAGCCTGGTTCTCGCCCTTTACGGAACCTTCATGTCGCTACAAATTCAACTCGCATTTCTATTCGGTGTGAGACTCCGTGTGGCTTCAATAAGAACTAAGCTCATGTTACTTAGCTTAAACGAACAATCTGAATGTACAAGTCCCGCTGCCCACTTGTTGATCTTTGCAGTGCAAAATCAATAATCAAATTCAATCAATTTGATGTGTCTGCGTATACATACAAACATAAATATATATTTACTTAAGCCTAACATAATTGGGACGATAAAATTATCGCCTTTCAGCCTATTCAGGTGCAATATGCAATATACTTACTAATTAATAACTAACTATTTAATTGAGCGCAAGAGATTTTTACTTTGTAAACACTAGAATGGAGAGCAGTCTATTTATTTTGTATAAAGAAAATAAACGTTCCAATGAGAAACAAGCGAAACATGCGCAAACTTTTTAAGTTTTCTTGTTTCAGGTGCGCCGCTCATCTCTTACGAAAATCCATGTATATAAAAATACAAAAATATATATAAACATATCGAAAGAAAGTGCGCTCTCAAGAGAGATTCTGCTGTCGGCAGCCGCAGCAGCATTCGGCATGGACTTTTGCAGATGCTGCGGCATTCGTTTAGTCTGAGAAAAACGATCGGAGATCCAGGAGGTGTCTGCTGGACGTGGTGTGTGCGCGCTCCCTCGACAACGACTTCTATATATTATTTATATATAGAAACAACATTTTTGTTCACCAAATGTGTCAATTATGTGAGTGTGTGTGCGTGTCTGTGTATACGTGCCCATTGGAAGTGGTAGCAAATCTTCGCTGCATTTCAAATTCAATGTGAAAAAGGCTACAGCTAAATATTTAGCCAATCTTTAAGTGTTCATATAATTTTTATAAATTTTGTGAAAATTCTTTCAGCCCAGAGAAAAGCTTAAATATCTTTGACAACGTTGCTGCCTCCATGTATATTTATATATGTGCACGACGTTCTAGATATATATAGAAAAATATCTATAAAAAAAAAAGAAAATAGAAAAGAAAAGAAAAACAAATCGGTTTTCGAGTATACGCGGCATTAAAACAAGCAACAAATTGCACAGCAAGTGAAAAGTTTTCGGTTGGAAAAGTCCTGTGTGCGTGCGTGTTGAAGTGCTTGTGCTAGTGCTGCCCATGTTAAGGTGGCCCTGTTTTTTTAGCTAATTATATAGCTAGTCTGTCTAGCTAGAGCTAAAACATGGAAGGAACACCGGGAACAGCAGACGCTGCCGACGTCGCAGTAGGTAAGACCCAGACACGGGGCGGCTTTTCATTCCACTGCACAGACAATAGACACAATGGATACCAAGTGTGTGCACATACATATATGTATATGTATACGTATTTATGATCTCTTTGCTTTCGCCTTCGTCTGTTGGGCTCTGTGGCGGTTACGTAATATGGAACTGAACTGAACAAAAATGAACTGTGCGAAATACTTTTAATAATTGTGCGCTAAATAAATAAGAACTCAAATTGTTTTTAATAATTATGTTTAATTAGATGCGCTTCAAATTTTCTAAAGATGTTTTCACGCACACATATATATATATATAAATATATATATATATATATATATATAGATATATATATATATATATATATATATATATATATATATATATATATATATATATATATATATATATATATATATATATATATATATATATATATATATATATGAATAGATAGGAATATTTGTACATGCGAATATTTTAGTATAGTTTTTGTATGAATAATATTTTAAACTATTTTTAGTGCATATCTTGCAGACAGTCGGCAAAATGGCAAATGGCTGCCCGTTGTCCGTTGCCGGCAAAGATTTGCGCATTGAGATTTGCCAAAGAATATTAAATATATATACATACATATATATTTATGTAGTTACATATATATTTGTAGTTATAGATGTGGAGTTGTTCTCTAAAGTAAATAGTTTATATTTAGAGTAGGAATGTTTTCGAAAGTAGAATACATTAACAATCTTTAATATGTACATATACAATAGAAGTATAATTACTGTATAGTATATATAAAAAGAACTCTACTCAAAAGGTTGTCAGCTCAAGAAATTTGCAACTTTATCTGGTTATGTGCAGTACAATATATAGATAATATAATATATAGAACATATATAGCATATATTCCAAGTTAAAAATGCTAATAAAATATAATAATTAGAATATATGTCATAATACAGGTGGGGAATTTTAAGAGTTCGAAACGGTTTGCAGTTGTTTGGTTACTGGACTGCTGCTAAAAAGAAGCAACAATATTTTACTGGCAAAAAAGGGTTTTTACCGAAAGATATTTAACTACATACATATATGTGTCTATAAGTTTTTGTTCTCTTTGAATTTAGAAATGCAGAACTCGCAGAGTTAAAATGTTTTTCTGCAAAAAATTGTAGGAACTGTAGAGGTAGAACTAGAAAATGTCTTTGAAAATACACAATGTATACATTTATTTATATGCATATATATATGACTAAAATGTGATTATATATATTATATTATGCGAATAAATTATATGATTCATAAACAAGAACTAAATTCATTGATGTTATGTTTACACTAAAGAAAATATTAGTATTGGTCGAAGTAAAAGTATTTAAATTATGGAATTTTAAAATCAAGAATTTAAATGAAGTTTCAAAATAAAAAGTACCTAACGACTCAGTTAATCATAAAGAAGTTTTTAGATTTTGCAATTTAATACTTTCTCAGTGTTTGTTCGCAAAGAAGTGGAATTTCTAGCAATACCCTTTTCTTCTGATTAGTGTAAAAAGAAGAATTTCTTGACAATTTCCTTCTGTTCTATGCGAAACTCTTATATACTTTATATAGTTTACAAACTGATCATAATATTAAGAGTAAAGAACTGAATTGTGTCGCAGAGTGGATTGCGAAAGAAAAAATAACTGCTATTTGTATATATTATTTTCTGAGTCTAAATTAGGATAGAAGTTATTAACAAATAGACTCCAATCTGTTGGCTCCAACAGCTAATTTGTCCTTGCCTCTTATATTGTAGAGCCTCCTGGCCAGAGCAGTGTGCCATTACGAACACCAAGGATAACGTTTAGCGAGAACTCCAGCTCCTTGATACGCTGCATACCCAACGAACGTGCGACCTTCTTTGTGAAAATCGATTGCGATGAGGAGGATGAAATGGAATTGTTGCCCTTCAAATTTGAATGGTAAGTCATAGCCAATAAATTAATAAACATTTCTGATAGTCTGTGTATGTGTGTGAGTGTGTGTGTGCAGTGTGTATGTGATTCACCGGTTGTGTGCATAATGCCAAAAAATTTTGCGCACTTACACATGTGATTTCTCCTTCACGCTTGCTCAACAAGAACTGCCAAGCGATGCCATATGCCCGATGCCCGGGTCAACTGCGACTGCGCCCAGAGTCGCAAAACAATATGCTATGCTCTCTGTCTGTCTCCTCTCCTTGTTGCTATTCCTCTTAATTGTCGCAGCAGCTGCGTTAGTTCTCTGACCAATTCGTCTCTTGGGCAACGGCAATGTCGAAGGCAGAGCAGAGCAGACCAGAGTAGAGCCGGCAGTTCGCCAGTTCCACTTTGACGATCGGCGCATTAACATATCCGTTGCCCAGCAGCATTTTTTTGTAGTCTATAACTGCGTATATGTGTATATAAGTATATGTGCGTGTGTGCGTGAATTTCGTGTGGAATTACGCTACGTATACTTGATCTAGTACACCAAATCAATCAAAACTACATATGAGACAGTGCATTGCATACAAAAACTAGTGCATGCAGAACAAAAGCCCACCACACACAATGTGTGTGTGAGTGTGTGTGTTGTGTATGTTGTGTGTGTGTCCCTCGCAATGGTGGCGATCTGCTAAATTTAGCTGCATTAACAAATGCGAGCGCGTGAAATATATTTTGAAAATGTTGTAAAGCTTTGTGCTGTGTGTGTGGCGTCATTTTCTTTCAATGCCCAAAAAGTGTTGAAAATGACTTTTCCCTTCACTTTTTTTTCTTGTTGGGGAAATTGCTGCTCGATGATTACATAATCAATTCGAAAAGATTTTGCAATACCTGCGCGGGCCAAACAAACAACAAACAACATCAAAAATGTTGCCAGAAAGGCACAAGAAACAAGCGAAACATTTCAGTTTTTAGATACGAAACGTTAACTAAACTCAATTCTATCGCCGAGACACAGAGAACACAGAATTATTAGCAAATTCGAAAATGAAATGCGTGGCATTCGTGAGATACGTGTCCCAAAATAAATTCTTCAAACAAAAGAAAACAAATTTTCATTTTCTTATTTTTTTTTTTCGTGTCTCACAAATTTCTTTGGCTTGTTATTTTCGTGAGAATGTGTGTGTATGTGTGTGTGCGTGTGCGAGTGTGTGTAAATACAAAATACAATTAATATAGTCGAGTAGGTGCATTTATTTATAAACATTCTTGTTTTCGATTGAAATATTTTCGTCATTTTTCTTTTTAAATTGGCTTAAATATTTGCTCTCTTTTGCTCTTTGTTGTTTTGTTTATTTGTTAATAATCATAATAATGCCAAAAGCAAATTAATGGCTAACAGCTAGCAAAAAATGCGAGCACGTGCCCAAATTAATTAATATCTATACAGGGTCAAGAAAAAAGTGATTTTAAGATAATAAAAGTTAATTAAAGGAAAGAATTTTTAAAATATAAATATAAATATGAATATGAATATGAATATGATATCAAATATAAATATGAATAAGAAAATAAATATATATATTAAATAACAAAGAAAGAATTAGTAAAATATAAATGTAAATATGAAAATAAATTTAAAAACAAAAATATACATTTGAATATAAATATTAAAATAAATAAAATTATAAATGAAATCATATAAATAAAAAAATAAATTAAAGAAATATAAATACATATTTAAATAAAAATTATACAATAGAATTTTTCATAAAAAAATAAATAATAAATCACAAATAGTTAATAGTAAATAACTAAAATATGAATTGCGTTTGATGAATTCTTAGGCTAAAGACAAATATATTTAACTATGCTTATATTTATATATAATTAAAATTAATATTATTAATATTTATTTATATTTACATCATGAAATAATTAAAAGTTCCTACTCTCGGAAAACATAACTCTATTATTATTATCTAAATGTGCTTCTATATCTGAAGAGAAGTATAAATATATATAAATATATATATAAATATATATATAAATATATATAAATATATATATAAATATATATATAAATATATATAAATATATATATAAATATATATATAAATATATATATAAATATATATATAAATATATATAAATATATATAAATATATATAAATATATATAAATATTTACTTAGCTTAAATTCAATTTTTTATATAAAGGAGTATATTAGCCTATTCTCTCTATACTCTATACTCTCGGAAAACATAACTCTATTATTATTATCTAAATGTGCTTCTATATCTGAAGAGAAGTATAAATATATATAAATATATATATAAATATATATATAAATATATATAAATATATATATAAATATATATATAAATATATATAAATATATATATAAATATATATATAAATATATATATAAATATATATATAAATATATATAAATATATATAAATATATATAAATATATATAAATATATATAAATATTTACTTAGCTTAAATTCAATTTTTTATATAAAGGAGTATATTAGCCTATATATAAATATGTACCAGTATTTGTATATACAGTATTTGTATATACACATTTCAGCTGTTTCGCCTCTCTTAGAGTTAGGCTTAACAAACTAAAGCCCAATGCGAAGAGTAAGGAAATACAGTGAAATTATGATTATCAAGAGAATAATGATCATAATCATGAATAATGATCTTTACATAATCATTATGAATATGATAATTATTTACATAAAATATTAATATAATGACGATTTTCCAAATGATCATTTACACAATGATCATTTCCATAATGATCATTTACATTATCATCATTTACTTAATGAAAGTACACAAAATTATCATTAGTTTAATGATGCTTAACAATTATTATAAACAAATACAATATAACTATATTAAACATTTAAATTATTAACAAATAGTCTTATTAACAAAATACTTTAACAAATACAACAAAACTATAGCTAGAGCACTTCACTTCACTTCGACTTCACTGCACCACGTCAGGCACGCGACTGATCGAGCTCCCCAGCTGCTGCGCCTTTATATAGCTGACAAGCCACTCAAAATTTGAGTTATTCTCAAAAACCTTTCTCTTCGAGATTTACTTTTTTTGATCACTCACTCAAGAAGTTAGTAACTCTAGAGAGACTATTTAACACATAACCGTGATTTAAGGAGTTCGTTTCCGTTTCTATTTATCTACATATATATGTATTTATATAAATATGCAGCATAATTCTGCATGTTTCAAATACATTTCACTCAGGTGCATTTCCAATGTATTAAGGGTAAAAATTGAGTTTATATTCCATTTTTGTTTACTATTTAGCTGACATCGTTAAAAGCTCGAATATAAGTTTACTGCTAATTGAAGGAAATTAAAACGTTTTGGCTATGCAGCCTTCATATTTATTTTCCTAAAAGTTCCAGAGGAATACGACTTTATTTCTATCTACATTTTTATACTATTTACTCAATTACCACAGCGTCGGTGTTTTGGCATATATGTATACATAGTATGTGTATATGTGTGTGTGCGTGTGCATGTGTAAATAGAATATAAATATTTAGAGTAAACATTAGAATTTATCGAACACCATGGGCAACGGATGCTCGAAATGTTGTCGTTGCTGTTGCAACGAACACAAACAGTTTCATGGCACGCTCTCCACAGCGTCTGCCTCGTCCGTCTATAGAAAAAGGTAAACAAAGAGGGAAAGACAATTAATCTACTAGAATATATATACATATACGTATATAGATATACACATACATATGTTATTCATGAACGTTTCACAGGACCCGTGGCGATATACCCATCGAGAACTCCGATCGCTTTCGCATCACACAGACCAGCAACGCCGTCCAGCTGGCCGTGGAGCATGTGCAGCGCGAGGATGCTGGACACTATACCCTGTTTGCCCGCACGAAAGGCAACGAGGTAGCGCGTAGGCATGTGGAGCTTATTGTCGAGGACAGATCAACGGGCGAGGATCCACCCGTATTTCTGCGTCGGCTCGTCGATCTCTCCGTCAAAGTGGGAACACGAACTCGCCTCCTAACAGAAATACGCAGCTCAACAGATCTGAAGGTAGAAATTTCCTTAATTTTCTATCTCTATCTATCTATAACAACTGGAATCTAATCGCACATTTAGTTAACATGGTATCGAAACGATCGCAGAGTATGTGAGAATGATCGCATCACTGAGACGAATGAGGGCACATTTCACTATTTGGAAGTGAGCCCGGTTATACTCGAGGATGGCGGCCAATGGATGTTGATGGCCGAGAATATGGGCGGACGAAATTCCTGTTTGGCCACACTTAGTGTGCTCGTGCCCAAGGCGTATAAGACGCCCGAATTTGTGGAGGAGCTGCGGGCGGTACTCACCGAACAGGGCACCGTATCGCTGGAGTGCAAAGTGGTGGGCGTGCCGACACCACTTTTGCGCTGGTTCAAGGACTCCAAGGAGATCAAAGCAGGCGATATATTTGCGCTGACTGCCAATGCAGATGATCCCACGTCGCTGGGAACATATACGTGCGAGGCGAAGAACTGCATGGGCGTCACCTACTCCAGCTCCAAGGTGCATGTGGTAGGCCGTGGCAGTCGCGAAGGCTCACTAAAACCAGCCGACAAGTGGGTAGTCAAGTTCTCTCTCTCTCTCTCTCTCTCGCTCTATCTCTCTTTTTCTTTCTTCCCTACTCAATTGTATTTTATTTTTTGTTCCTCTCTTATTCTCAGCGTTAGCAGCAATGCGCCGCCGCCGATCTTTACGAATGAGCTGCGAAACCAGAGCGTCCAAATCAGTGATACCATCATACTCGGCTGTCAAGGTGAGTGGCGAGTGGCTCTCAGCGCGTTGGCGTTAGTTAGCGTTGGGTATTTTAGCTCCCCCTTGGCAATGTGCCCGCATCAAAAGAAAAAAGTCGAGGAAAAACATTTGTTGTTTATTATTCGAACACACGCACACATATGTAGACGATCTACCTTTCTATACATATAGACTATATATAGATATATGTAGTTAGCTTGAAGCGGCATCTGTTTTGTTTTTAGACTGTGTGCTCGTGCTCTAGAAACTTGAACTTAATGAATTTGCTGGGAATGCTTGGACTGTTGTTGAGGTGGGTCAACAACATGCGCCAAATGAGACAAGCAAAACAAAACCAATAATTGCTAAAAGAGAGCGAGAGAGATGTAAACAGGGAGAGTAAGAGGGAGAGCGTTAAATGTCAGCCGCGCTCTTCATCACACTTGCTCTCCTACTCTCTCTCTCTCTCTCTCGCTCTTGCTAAACAACGTGACGTATACTTGATTTTGTTTGTATATCGGCTAATTTTGCAGTCGTTGTGCCGCCTTGGCCCAAGAGCGTCACCTGGTACAACAAAGATGGACGTGTGGACACGGATGAGCGCTATAAACTAATTGAAGATGGCCTTGGCGTCTATATGATTGAGATCAAGCCCTCGGAATCGTGCGATGCCGGCGACTGGAAATGCGTCGTCACCAGCTTTGAGGGCGTTGTTGGCATTTCAACTTGTGTTGTCAACATGGATAGTAAGTTGAGTGGAATCAATAGACTATATTAAACTAAATATACATATATATGTAATCTGTAGTTCCCCGTAATTATCGCAAGCCCAGATTCATGGAGAGCCTGCGCGCCGTGCTGACTGAGGAGGGGTTGGTTTCCTTCGAGTGCAAAGTAGTTGGCTTTCCGACACCAGTGCTCAAGTGGTTCAAGGACGGACACGAGTTGAAGCCCGGTGACGTTTATCAGCTGACGGGCACCAATTCCCTTGGCACCTACTGCTGCATAGCACGCAATTGCATGGGCGAGACAAGCAGCACAGCGGTGCTCACCGTGGAGGATATACAGAATCAGCTGACAGATGAGGAGCGTTTAGTTTTTACGCATCAGAATCAGGCACCCAAATTTCTGACCGGCCTGAAGAGCACAGATGCCAAAATCAACGAACCATTTCAATTTAAGGTTGTTGTCAAGGCTACTCCAGATCCGATCCTAAGTTGGTTCCGTGACGAACTGCCCATCGATCCGAACGAACGATATAATCACTATCGGGGTGAGAATGAGGACTGGCTGCTGGACATTAAGTCGGCCGAGTTTGTCGATCAGGCCGAGTGGAAGTGTGTGGCCGTGAATGACTTTGGCACCAGCATTACCTCGTGCTTCCTCAAATTGCAAATACCGAGGCACTACAAGAAGCCCCGATTCCTTGAGTGTCTGCGCGCAGTGCTGACTGAGGAGGGTGCCGTCAATCTGGAATGCAAGGTCATTGGCGTGCCACAGCCAGTGCTCAAGTGGTACAAAGACGGCGTAGAACTAAAGCCGGGCGATATACATAGAATTATTTCTGGCCAGGATGGCACTTGCTGTCTGGGGACCTACACCTGCGAGGCCAGAAACTGCATGGGCGTTGTAGCCAGCTCGGCTTCGCTGCTGGGCTTTGAGGATGCGCAGCGAACACAGAAACCTGAACAGTCTGAAGCGAATGAGCTACAAAGGAACTTATCGCTGTCCACCATTCAAGAAGAGCGCACATCGCAGCTTTACGAGACGCCAGTGGGCGATATAACCATTGATGACAAGGGCGATGTGTCCTTCTCCTTTGATGGCAAAGAAGTTTCAGTATCCCTATACGAAACACCCGACTTAACGGAAGAGGAGGCTCTGAAGATCGTTGAGATGTATGCAGATCAGATATCGGAGCATGTGACGGAGCACAATATTGTGGAGCTGCCACCATTACGTTTCGTCAAGGAGACCTCACAGTCCGGCAAGCTGCTTATGGAGGCCGTCGTTATAGATATAGCACCCGAGTACTTCGCACACGATGAGGATTTGCGCACCGAGGCGGGTATGGATGATATATCAATCACTGAGATCACAGTGCATGGTTCGTCGGGAAGGGAGGGCGTCTTCGACAAGAAAACAGAGAAATATGCTGAACAATCGTTTGAAAAAATGGAAGAGGAGCTATCCTTATCTGCACCTATACGAAAGCGCAAGAAATCGCGTCCTACAGAAACTGATGAATTCTTTAGTTTGTCCAAAGCATCCGGCTCAGGTAGTCAGGGTGAGGAGGAGACATCTGATCTGCAAACTTTTGCCAGTGCACAGATGTCCACATCACAGAAGGCAGTTCTATCTAGCGAAGGCGAAGCAGCCGCTGCTGCCGCACCGCCAAAGCGTAAGAAGTCCAAGAAACCCACGGATAGCGATTCCTCGAAGACTACGGAGGATGATGCCAAGCTACAGGACATTTCAGGTGCTGTGGGTGACGGATTAATGATGCAGCCATCTTCACAGATGAAAGCCGTGACCGATGAGGCCGAGATCAACAAAAATCTTATGGCTTTGGTGCCCTTAGCAAAATTACTGAGAGTCATTGAAAATCATTTGACTGTGGTCGAGGCGGAGGTACTGGATCAGTCCACCATGATGATGACACCAGCTGCTGCCGATCAAAGTATTGCCATCATTCGAGATATTATCGAACCCATCAAACAGATCGAATCGAAGCTGCGCGTCTACTCGGGCGAGACCCAAATCGATGCACTAATCCAGACCATGGACGACGACATACGCAGACTACACATGGGCCTGCAGGTGATAGAGAAGTGTGTGGAAATAGATGAGACGGGTGCTACGCTCATCCAAAGGACTAGCGTTTGCATTATTGACAGCGTGGCGGAACATATGAAGCGTGCACTCGAGGAGCTGAAGATTGTCAGCGCGAAATTCGAATCGGAGAGTTTGCGGAATCAAATCAATCTAACTGCCGACGATATACACCAGGGTCTGGAAATAACCCAGGGCACCATTAGATCACAGGCTCTACTGCAGGAAGCCCAAGAATTGGAAGCAGCTAAGCATTTTACAGAGACTGTGGAGAAGATGCAGGATGTGCCCGACAGCATTTCATTTGCCTCCATTACGGAAGCCAATTTACCTAGCGAAGCGAGCGCCTTGAAGGAAATCTGCCAGCCAGTAGCGAAAATACAGGAAGCTCTGGAACGCGTGGAAATGGAGCTCTCCATGGAGGAGAGTGAGGAGGAAATCTACAAGAAGGTACACAAAAAGGTGCTGGATAGCATTGTGCAGCCCATAAAGGACTTGCAGAGCACACTTCAATCGATTGAAGATAAGACAGAGTCTCTGGCCGGATCCGAATCTATCGAACAAAAGATTAATATGGCCATTTTGGATATTGTTACGCCGCCGCTGTTTGAACTCAATAAGGGATTGGAGCTGATACTTAATGAGAAATCGGATAGCGTTGAGGCTGGCATGTTTACAGTGAGCACAGTGGAGTCCATGGTGCCGCCACTCCAAGAGATTCAGAATGGCCTGGCCCAATTGGGTCAGGATCTGGAAAGCGGCCAGGCAGCTAGAGAGGGTGCCAAATTGGATTCGGCAGACACCCAGAAGCTATTGCAGTCCATTGCCCAGGCCGTTTTGCATTTCGAAACGAATATTGAAAGAATATCGGAACGTCTCAGCGATAATGTGAAGATTCGTTTACAGAACTTGAAGGATGAGTTGTCCGCTCTGATTGGCACCATTTTGGATAAAGATATCACTCGGCATCATGTGGGGCTGCTTGATAAGCTGAAGCGACCCATCGATGAGCTGAATTATTGCCTACGCCAGACAGAGGTGAAATCCACCTCTGGGTCTTTAGCCGACCTGATCGAGCCGCTCAGCCTACTGCAGGAGAACACGCAGAAGGGACAAGGATTGCTGTTGGCCTCAAGGGAGGGCGAGCCGGATAAGCAGGCGCTTCAGTCCCTAGAAAATATACGCAATATAATACGCAATGCAATTATTGATATTGAGGAGCATGAGTTTAAGATTCTGCAGCAAGAGATCCAGCAGGATGAGCAGCTGGCTGCACAGCAGGACAAGTCCTTCAGCGCATTGCGCAAAGTTCTGGAGACAAAGGTCTCACTGGAGGAGTCCATTGGCAACATCGAAACACTACAGCTGGCATTAAACAGAATTAATGAGAATACCAAGACAACAACCAAGATCAAATCGTCGGCGAACGAGGCTCAGGTTTCGCTCCTGAGAATCCTACAAATCGCAAAGGGTCTGGCCACCTTCAGCGAGGCGGAGAACACACTCAACACTAATGAAGCGCAAACCATACGCATTTTATATGAGATGGGAAAGAGCTTTGCTGATCTAGCCAAGACACTTGATAATCCAGCTGCTGATACCAATGAATTCAATGAGGTCTTGAATAATTTCAATGATATCGTTGCCCAGCAGAGAGAAGCCTTAGATGAGACACTTACATGGAATGCACTTGCCATATCCAGTCCACTCTCAAGTTTCGTACATGCACTCGAAAAACTTCAACCACTAAAACTATCCAGCGAAGATGTATCCACATTGGATGATGTATCTGTGCTTAAATCATTAGCTGAGTCATTGCCTACTGAACCAGAGGCTTACGCTGAAGAAGAGGAGGTGAAACAGGCTCCGGAAACCCTGAAAAAGCCAGCCGAGATGTTGCTCTCAGATCTGAATCATGGTATTGCAGCTGTTTTGTCGCATTGTGAAGATCTGGACGTGAGCTCCTTACGTGGAGAAACAGTTGAACAGCTGCAGGCGGCTATCATCAAAATGCAGGATCTGCAGAACAACATTGCACTGGTGCAAGAAACAAACATTGTTGAGGCTGCTCAATCCTTCTCCGAAGGCACTGATCCTGGCACTTTTGCCGCAGCCATGTGCAGCCTGGAACGCTGTGTACTTGAGGTGGAGGAACGCATTGCGCACAGTGGTGCGGAAAGTCTAAAGGATCTGGAGATATCTAAGCTGAAGACATTGGCTACACCACTACATGATCTAAGGCAATACTGTGAGCAAATTGATATCCAAGCAGTGGAACAGGCACTCGACATGTCCTCACAGAATATATCAGAGCTGAAGACCAGCGGGCAACAGCACTCAGTTGAGAATGTTGCCAAGGAGGCAGCTGTCGTGGTTCCAGAGCCAAAAGTCGAAGTCTTCGATGTGCAACAGGGCGTGGAAAGTGGCATAAAGCAGCTGGAGGCTTGCCTGGAAGTAACCAAGAGTGAAAATCATGAGGAACTACGTCAAGTGAGCGAAATAATGCAACAGTTAAACTCTGATTTGAAGAACATTCAGGAGGCGCTCGTCTCGGACAGCGATCAACAGGAAACTGTTTTGGCTCAGGCTAAGATCGCACGCACCATGTTCAAATTGAAGGAGTGTTTGGTACACACCTACGAATCGGGTCTGGTTGATTCCTTAGAGAATGTGGAAAGCGCCTTCGAAGATATTCTACTATCTCTGCCAGTGCTAGAGACACAGCTTGCCCAAGAGATGTATTCCAAAATCGAGAACACCTTCCAGAACTTCATGACCTACTCGCAGCAACAGTCACTGGGCAATGTACATCGTAGTTTTGAAAAGTTGTTAGAATCGATCAGAGCCGTGGCCATTTCGCCTAACGTTGATGTAGACAAATCGTCGACTTTAATGATCAATCTTCAGACAAATCTGATGTCCACATTCAGAGCACTGAATGAGGTTAGCGAAAACGCCGAGAATGATTTGCTGAGTGGACTATTGAAGACTCAAAGTAGTCTGGTTGGCGTATTTGATTTCATTGAGAATAATGAGAGTGCAATACGCATCATTGAATTGCTACAAGAGATCGATCCCATATCTGCGGAACTCAAGAGTTTATCTCTCGTTTCAGTCGCACCCATATTGCCTATCGACATAAGTGCAATAATTGAAAACGTGACTTCGGGCAAAGCGTTCCTAACTGAAATCGAACAGGGCTTGCAAGACGATGATCCACTGAGCGCTAAGCTTCTTGAAGAAAACACTGACGAAATTGGTCAACTGGAAGCAACGCTCATTCAAATTGAAAATGATATTCTGTCTCAGCCGCAGCTTTCTCAAATCACACCAGAGCAACTTTTGCTTATTGAGACCCTTCAAATGCAAATAAACAATCTTCACGAAAAGCTAATTCAATTAAGTGCTGCGCTTACCGATGAACAGTTAGAAGAAAAGCCCGCACAACTGCAGAGCCAAGAAATTGAAGAGAAGTTAGAGCAGTCGAATGTTGTTCAAGACAAATGCGAAATGAAATTCAAACGAAAATTGGAAGAAGATTCAAAAGAAATTTCAACCAAAAAACCCAAAGATGAAGTCGATGCGAAACCCGTTGAAGTAGCAGAAATACCAGAGAAACTCGAAATGAAAGCTCCCATTGAGAAAGAGCAAGAAGTACTACAAACTTTAAATTTGAAATTCTTAGACCTTTGCAGTGTCGAAGGTAAATCAAATAAACCTGAAGTAATATCAATTTTAACCGACAGCAAAGAGATTATGGATAACTTGGAAGACTCTGATAAAATCGTTAAAGGTATATTTAAAATGCGAGAACACATTGTCCATACATACGATGGAATATCTCCAGAAGAACAAACTGATCAAAATATTGCAGAAGCATTTATCGAATCAGTTCTTGAGGCTTCTCCAGCTGCTTCGGAGAAACTAATTGAAAGTTACCTAAAAGAAATAAAGACAAATATAATACTAAGCAAAGCTGCACTTAAGCTTATTGGCGGCTCTGAGTTGGGTGTAAAATCATCGTTAATAACACCGAAACTTGTTAAGCTTGAATCAATTTCAGAAGACATCAAGTCTAATCTGCATGTTGAAAAGTCTTCTCAAAAGATGATACAGTTACAACAAGCCTTGATGGATATTTTTGTATTATTCGATGACCTGATGGACGATAAAACAGCAATATTAAAGCCTGTTATTGAGTATATGAAATCTGTTCTTCTATCAGAATATGATTACATTGAGAATAAGGAGGGACAACTCCAAACTGCAACTATAGAAGGAAAAATTCATAAAATTACCAAGGAAATATTAAATGTTAGCGAAAAACTGCAGCAGCTCAATAACGATCTCTTTGAAGAGCATATACCCCCTATTCAAGAAGATAAGCCTGAAATTAAGGATTCGGAAACTGAATCTCAAAAGGCAAAGGTACTTGAGAAGGAATCAATCGAAGATCAGAAACTGGATGCGAAGAAGAAGAAACAGGTTGAAAAGCAAGCTGAAAAGAAGACCGAACAAGGAGAAGTATCTGAAGTTATTGCTGAGAAAGTATCTGAAGAAAAGGTCCCCGAGAGTAAGAAACCTGCAGTTAAGGATTCGGAAACTGAGTCTCAAAAGGCAAAGGTACTTGAGAAAGAATCAATCGAAGAACAGAAACTGGATGCGAAGAAGAAGAAACAGGCTGAAAAAGAAACTGAAAAGAAGGCAAAACAAGCAGAAGTATCTGAAGTTGTTTCTGAGAAAGTATCTAAAGAAAAGGTCCCCGAGAGTAAGAAACCTGCAGTTAAGGATTCGGAAACTGACTCTCAGATGATAAAGGTACTTGAGAAAGAATCAATCGAAGAACAGAAACTGGATGCGAAGCAGAAGAAACAGGCTGAAAAAGAAATTGAAAAGAAGGCAAAACAAGCAGAATTATCTGATGTTGTTGCAGAAAAATTGTCTGAAGAAAAGGTATCCGAGAGTAAGAAACATGAAATTAAGGATTCAGAAACGGAGTCTCAAAAGACAAAGGTACTTGAGAAAAAATCAATAGAAGAGCAGAAGCAGAATACGAAGAAGGAGGAACAAATTAAAGAAGATAAGTCGGAAGAACAAAAACATAATTTACAAGCGAAATTATTGGAAATGCTTAAGGCTTCTGAATCCCAAATTTCTAATGAAAGCTTGCGAGCAATTCTTATGGAAAGTAATGATTTAATTAAAAATTTGGATGACTCTAACAAAGTTGCTAAGTTCATACTCAAACTCCGAGAGAACATTGTTCATACGTACGATGGTAAAGCAGGCGAAGAACTTAAAGATAAAGAAATGTTAGAAACATTTATCGAATCTCTTCTTGAAGCTTCGCCAATTGCCGCAGAAAATATTATCAACCATTACATCAAAGAAATTGAAGCAAATGTTACTTTAACACAGGCAGCTGTTGGACTAATCGATGAAACGGATATGTTTACTAAACCTTCATTATTAATACCAAAAATTATAAATCTGGAAAATATTGCAAAGAACATTAAGTCTGAGCAGTACATTGAGAAGACGTCAGAGATGATGATTCATCTACAACAGAACTTAATGGATACTTTCCTTATACTTGATGACCTCTTGGAAGATGATTCAATTAGCTTAAAGCCTCTCATTGAGCAAATGAAATCTGTTCTGCTGTCAGAATACGATTATATTGAAAATAAGGAGGGGCAACTCCAAACTGCAACTATAGAAGGAAAAATTCAGAACATTACCAAAAAAATACTAAACGTTTGCGAAAAATTGCAACAAGTCAACAATGATGTAATTGCAGAAAAGTCCGTGAAAGAAAAAATAGCTCCTATACAAGAACATGAGCCTGAAATTAAGGATTCGAAAACTGAGTCTCAAAAGGCAAAGATACTTGAGAAAGAATCAATCGAAGAACAGAAACTGGATGCGAAGAAGAAGAAACAGGCTGAAAAGGAAGCTGAAAAGAAGACCGAACAAGGAGAAGTATCTGAAGTTGTTGCTGAGAAAGTATCTGAAGAAAAGGTCCCCGAGAGTAAGAAACCTGAAATTAAGGATTCGGAAACTGAGTCTCAAAAGGCAAAGGTACTTGAGAAAGAATCAATCGAAGAACAGAAACTGGATTCAAAGCAGAATAAACAGGCTGAGAAAGAAACTGAAAAGAAGGCAAAACAAGCAGAAGTATCTGAAGTTTTTGCTGAAAAGGTATCTAAAGAAAAGGTCCCCGAGAGTAAGAAACATGAAATTAAGGATTCGGAAACTGAGTCTCAAAAGGCAAAGGTACTTGAGAAAGAATCAATCGAAGAGCAGAAACTGGATGCGAAGCAGAAGAAACAGGCTGAAAAAGAAATTGAAAAGAAGGCAAAACAAGCAGAATTATCTGATGTTGTTGCAGAAAAATTGTCTGAAGAAAAGGTATCCGAGAGTAAGAAACATGAAATTAAGGATTCAGAAACGGAGTCTCAAAAGACAAAGGTACTTGAGAAAAAATCAATAGAAGAGCAGAAGCAGGATACGAAGAAGGAGGAACAAATTAAAGAAGATAAGTCGGAAGAACAAAAACATAATTTACAAGAGAAATTATTGGAAATGCTTAAGGCTTCTGAATCCCAAATTTCTAATGAAAGCTTGCGAGCAATTCTTATGGAAAGTAATGATTTAATTGAAAAACTGGATGACTCTGATAGCGTTTCTAAATCCATATTCAAACTACGAGAGCACATTGTTCATACATACGAAGGGAAATCTCCTGAAGAACAAACTGATCAAAATATTGCAGAAGCATTTATCGAATCACTTCTTGAGGCGTCTCCAGCTGCTTCGGAGAAACTAATCGAAAGTTACCTAAAAGAAATTAAGACAAATATAATACTAAGCAAAGCTGCACTTAAGCTTATTGGCGGATCTGAATTGGGCGTAAAATCATCGTTAATAACACCGAAACTTGTTAAGCTTGAATCAATTTCAGAAGACATCAAGTCTAATCTGCATGTTGAAAAGTCTTCTCAAAGGATGATACAGTTACAACAAGCCTTGATGGATATTTTTGTATTATTCGATGACCTGATGGACGATAAAACAGCAATATTAAAGCCTGTTATTGAGCATATGAAATCTGTTCTTCTATCAGAATATGATTACATTGAGAATAAGGAGGGACAACTCCAAACTGCAACTATAGAAGGAAAAATTCATAAAATTACCAAGGAAATATTAAATGTTAGCGAAAAACTGCAGCAGCTCAATAAAGATCTCGCTGAAGAGCAATTACCTTCTATTCAAGAAGATAAGCCTGAAATTAAGGATTCGGAAACTGAATCTCAAAAGGCAAAGGTACTTGAGAAGGAATCAATCGAAGATCAGAAACTGGATGCGAAGAAGAAGAAACAGGCTGAAAAGGAAGCTGAAAAGAAGACCGAACAAGGAGAAGAATCTGAAGTTGTTGCTGAGAAAGTATCTGAAGAAAAGGTCCCCGAGAGTAAGAAACCTGAAATTAAGGATTCGGAAACTGAGTCTCAAAAGGCAAAGGTACTTGAGAAAGAATCAATCGAAGAACAGAAACTGGATTCAAAGCAGAATAAACAGGCTGAGAAAGAAACTGAAAAGAAGGAAAAACAAGCAGAAGTATCTGAAGTTGTTGCTGAGAAAGTATCTGAAGAAAAGGTCCCCGAGAGTAAGAAACCTGAAGTTAAGGATTCGAAAACTGAGTCTCAAAAGGCAAAGGTACTTGAGAAAGAATCAATTAAAGAGCAGAACCTGGATGCGAAGAAGAAGAAACAGGCTGAAATAGAAACTGAAAAGAAGGAAAAACAAGCAGAAGTATCTGAAGTTGTTGCTGAGAAAGTATCTGAAGAAAAAGTCCCAGAGAGTAAGAAACCTGAAATTAAGGATTCGAAAACTGAGTCTCAAAAGGCGAAGGTACTTGAGAAGGAATCAATCGAAGATCAGAAACTGGATGCGAAGAAGAAGAAACAGGCTGAAAAGGAAGCTGAAAAGAAGACCGAACAAGGAGAAGAATCTGAAGTTGTTGCTGAGAAAGTATCTGAAGAAAAGGTCCCCGATAGTAAGAAACCTGAAGTTAAGGATTCGGAAACTGAGTCTCAAAAGGCAAAGGTACTTGAGAAAAAATCAATTGAAGAGCAGAACCTGGATGCGAAGAAGAAGAAACAGGCTGAAATAGAAACTGAAAAGAAGGAAAAACAAGCAGAAGTATCTGAAGTTGTTGCTGAGAAAGTATCTGAAGAAAAAGTCCCCGAGAGTAAGAAACCTGAAGTTAAGGATTCGGAAACTGAATCCCAAACGGCAAAGATACTTGAGAAAGAATCAATTGAAGAGCAGAAACTGGATGCGAAGAAGAAGAAACAGGCTGAAAAGGAAGCTGAAAAGAAGACCGAACAAGGAGAAGTATCTGAAGTTGTTGCTGAGAAAGTATCTGAAGAAAAAGTCCCAGAAAGTAAGAAACCTGAAATTAAGGATTCAGAAGTGGAGTCTCAAAAGTCAATGGTACTTAAGAAGGAATCAATCGAAGATCAGAAACTGGATGCGAAGAAGAAACCAGCTGAAAAAGAAGTTGATGAGAAGCCCGAACAAGCAGAAGTATCTGAAGTCGTTTCTGAGGAAGTATCTGATGAAAAGGTCTCCGAGAGTAAGAAGCCTAAAGTTAAGGATTCGGAAACTGAGTCTCAAAAGGCAAAGGTACTTGAGAAAAAATCAATTGAAGAGCAGAAACTGGATGCGAAGAAGAAGAAACAGGCTGAAAAGGAAGCTGAAAAGAAGCCCGAACAAGGAGAAGTATCTGAAGTTGATGCCAAGAAAGTATCTGAAGATAAGTTCCCCGAAGGTAAGAAACCTGAAATCAAGGATTCAGAAACGGAGTCTCAAAAGGCAAAGGTACCTGAGAAAGAATCAATCGAAGAGCAGAAACTGGATGCGAAGAAGAAGAAACAGGCTGAAAAGGAAGCTGAAAAGAAGACCGAACAAGGAGAAGTATCTGAAGTTGTTGCTGAGAAAGTATCTGAAGAAAAGGTCCCCGAGAGTAAGAAACCTGAAGTTAAGGATTCGAAAACTGAGTCTCAAAAGGCAAAGGTACTTGAGAAAGAATCAATCGAAGAGCAGAAGCTGGATGCGCAACATAAGAAACAGGCTGAAAAAGAAATTGAAAAGAAGGCAAAACAAGCAGAAGTATCTGAAGTTTTTGCTGAAAAGGTATCTAAAGAAAAAGTCCCCGAGAGTAAGAAACATGAAATTAAGGACTTAGAAACTGAGTCTCAAAAGGCAAAGGTACTTGAGAAAAAATCAATAGAAGAGCAGAAGCAGGATACGAAGAAGGAGGAACAAATTAAAGAAGATAAGTCGGAAGAACAAAAACATAATTTACAAGCGAAATTATTGGAAATGCTTAAGGCTTCTGAATCCCAAATTTCTAATGAAAGATTGCGAGCATTTCTTATGGAAAGTAATGATTTAATTGATAAACTGGATGACTCTGATAGAGTTTCTAAATCCATATTCAAACTACGAGAGCACATTGTTCATACATACGAAGGGAAATCTCCTGAAGAACAAACTGATCAAAATATTGCAGAAGCATTTATCGAATCACTTCTTGAGGCGTCTCCAGCTGCTTCGGAGAAACTAATCGAAAGTTACCTAAAAGAAATTAAGACAAATATAATACTAAGCAAAGCTGCACTTAAGCTTATTGGCGGATCTGAATTGGGCGTAAAATCATCGTTAATAACACCGAAACTTGTTAAGCTTGAATCAATTTCAGAAGACATCAAGTCTAATCTGCATGTTGAAAAGTCTTCTCAAAGGATGATACAGTTACAACAAGCCTTGATGGATATTTTTGTATTATTCGATGACCTGATGGACGATAAAACAGCAATATTAAAGCCTGTTATTGAGCATATGAAATCTGTTCTTCTATCAGAATATGATTACATTGAGAATAAGGAGGGACAACTCCAAACTGCAACTATAGAAGGAAAAATTCATAAAATTACCAAGGAAATATTAAATGTTAGCGAAAAACTGCAGCAGCTCAATAAAGATCTCGCTGAAGAGCAATTACCTTCTATTCAAGAAGATAAGCCTGAAATTAAGGATTCGGAAACTGAATCTCAAAAGGCAAAGGTACTTGAGAAGGAATCAATCGAAGATCAGAAACTGGATGCGAAGAAGAAGAAACAGGCTGAAAAGGAAGCTGAAAAGAAGACCGAACAAGGAGAAGAGTCTGAAGTTGTTGCTGAGAAAGTATCTGAAGAAAAGGTCCCCGAGAGTAAGAAACCTGAAGTTAAGGATTCGAAAACTGAGTATCAAAGAGCAAAGGTACTTGAGAAAGAATCAGTCGAACAGCAGAAGCTGGATGCGAAGGACAAGAAACAGGCTAAAAAGGAAGCTGAAAAGAAGCCCGAACAAGGAGAAGTATCTGAAGTTGTTGCTGAGAAAGTATCTGAAGAAAAGGTCCCCGATAGTAAGAAACCTGAAATTAAGGATTCGGAAACTGAGTCTCAAAAGGCAAAGGTACTTGAGAAAAAATCAATTGAAGAGCAGAACCTGGATGCGAAGAAGAAGAAACAGGCTGAAATAGAAACTGAAAAGAAGGAAAAACAAGCAGAAGTATCTGAAGTTGTTGCTGAGAAAGTATCTGAAGAGAAGGTCCCCGAGAGTAAGAAACCTGAAGTTAAGGATTCGAAAACTGAGTCTCAAAAAGCAAAGGTACTTGAGAAAGAATCAATCGAAGATCAGAAACTGGATGCGAAAAAGAAGAAACAGGCTGAAAAGGAAACTGAAAAGAAGACCGAACAAGGAGAAGTATCTGAAGTTGTTGCTGAGAAAGTATCTGAAGAAAAGGTCCCCGAGAGTAAGAAACCTGAAATTAAGGATTCGGAAACTGAGTCTCAAAAGGCAAAGGTACTTGAGAAAGAATCAATCGAAGAACAGAAACTGGATGCAACGCAGATGAAACAGGCTGAGACAGAATCTGAAAAGAAGGCAAAACAAGCAGAAGTATCCGAAGTTGTTGCTGAGAAAGTATCTGAAGAAAAAGTCCCAGAGAGTAAGAAACCTGAAATTAAGGATTCGAAAACTGAGTCTCAAAAGGCGAAGGTACTTGAGAAGGAATCAATCGAAGATCAGAAACTGGATGCGAAGAAGAAACAGGCTGAAAAGGAAGCTGAAAAGAAGACCGAACAAGGAGAAGAATCTGAAGTTGTTGCTGAGAAAGTATCTGAAGAAAAGGTCCCCGATAGTAAGAAACCTGAAATTAAGGATTCGGAAACTGAGTCTCAAAAGGCAAAGGTACTTGAGAAAAAATCAATTGAAGAGCAGAACCTGGATGCGAAGAAGAAGAAACAGGCTGAAATAGAAACTGAAAAGAAGGAAAAACAAGCAGAAGTATCTGAAGTTGTTGCTGAGAAAGTATCTGAAGAGAAGGTCCCCGAGAGTAAGAAACCTGAAGTTAAGGATTCGAAAACTGAGTCTCAAAAAGCAAAGGTACTTGAGAAAGAATCAATCGAAGATCAGAAACTGGATGCGAAGAAGAAGAAACAGGCTGAAAAGGAAACTGAAAAGAAGACCGAACAAGGAGAAGTATCTGAAGTTGTTGCTGAGAAAGTATCTGAAGAAAAGGTCCCCGAGAATAAGAAACCTGAAATTAAGGATTCGGAAACTGAGTCTCAAAAGGCAAAGGTACTTGAGAAAGAATCAATCGAAGAACAGAAACTGGATGCAACGCAGATGAAACAGGCTGAGACAGAATCTGAAAAGAAGGCAAAACAAGCAGAAGTATCCGAAGTTGTTGCTGAGAAAGTATCTGAAGAAAAAGTCCCAGAGTGTAAGAAACCTGAAATTAAGGATTCGGAAACTGAGTCTCAAAATGCAAAGGTACTTGAGAAAAAATCAATTGAAGAGCAGAACCTGGATGCGAAGAAGAAGAAACAGGCTGAAATAGAAACTGAAAAGAAGGAAAAACAAGCAGAAGTATCTGAAGTTGTTGCTGAGAAAGTATCTGAAGAGAAGGTCCCCGAGAGTAAGAAACCTGAAGTTAAGGATTCGAAAACTGAGTCTCAAAAAGCAAAGGTACTTGAGAAAGAATCAATCGAAGATCAGAAACTGGATGCGAAGAAGAAAAAACAGGCTGAAAAGGAAACTGAAAAGAAGACCGAACAAGGGGAAGTATCTGAAGTTGTTGCTGAGAAAGTATCTGAAGAAAAAGTCCCCGAGAGTAAGAAACCTGAAATTAAGGATTCGGAAACTGAGTCTCAAAAGGCAAAGGTACTTGAGAAAGAATCAATCGAAGAACAAAAACTGGATGCAACGCAGATGAAACAGGCTGAGACAGAATCTGAAAAGAAGGCAAAACAAGCAGAAGTATCTGAAGTTGTTGCTGAGAAAGTATCTGAAGAAAAAGTCCCAGAGAGTAAGAAACCTGAAATTAAGGATTCGAAAACTGAGTCTCAAAAGGCGAAGGTACTTGAGAAGGAATCAATCGAAGATCAGAATTTAGATGCGAAGAAGAAGAAAGCTGAAAAGAAACCCGAACAAGGAGAAGTATCTGAAGTTGTTGCTGAGAAAGTATCTGAAGAAAAAGTCCCAGAGAGTAAGAAACCTGAAATTAAGGATTCGAAAACTGAGTCTCAAAAGGCGAAGGTACTTGAGAAGGAATCAATCGAAGATCAGAAACTAGATGCGAAGAAGAAGAAACTGGCTGAAAAGAAAGCTGAAAAGAAACCCGAACAAGGAGAAGTACCTGAAGTTGTTGCTGAAAAGGTATCTGAAGAAAAGGTCCCCGAGAGTAAGAAACCTGAAGTTAAGGATTTGGAAACTGAATCCCAAATGGCAAAGATACTTAAGAAAGAATCAATTGAAGAGCAGAACCTGGATGCGAAGAAGAAGAAACAGGCTGAAAAGGAAGCTGAAAGGAATGCAAAACAAGGAGAAGTATGTGAAGTTGTTGCTGAGAAAGTAGCTGAAGAAATGGTCTCCGAGAGTAAGAAACCTTCAGTTAAGGATTCAGAAACTGAGTCTCAAAAGGCAAAGGTATTTGAGAAAGAATTAATCGAAGAGCAGAAAATGAATGCGAAACAGAAGAAACAGGCTGAAAAGGAAGCTGAAAAGAAGCCCGAACAAGGAGAAGTATCTGATGTTGTTGCAAAGAAAGTATTTGAAGGAGAAGACCTTGAGATTAATAAGCTTAATCCAAAGGATACGGAAGATGAGTCGTTGAGAGCAAAGGTGGCTGAAAAAGAATTATTTGAAGAGGAGAAACCAGAAGCAAAACAGAAGACGAAGACTGAAAAGCAAGCAAAAAAGAAGGCGCACCATGGAGAAGTATCTAAAGCTGTTGATGAGAAAGTGTCTGAAGAAAAGGTCATTGAGGTTAAGCACTTGGGAACTGAGTCTCCAATGGAAAAGGTTGAACAAAGCGAAGAAGCGAAGCAAAAGAAACAGTCGGAAAGGGAGTCTCAAAAGAAACTGGATCAAGCTGACGCATCTGAAAATATATCTGACATTACAAAGAGTCTAGAGAAAAAGAAGTCTGGTAATAGCGAAGCAGCAATCCAAGAACAACAATCTATCGAAGAACACAAGTTGGTTACAAAACAAAAGGAGCCGGACTTCCTTGAATCAGAGGATTCTACTAGTCTACAAAGCAAAACATATAAGTCAATGGAGTCTGAGTATCGGGAAAGAAAGGAATCGCGAAGTGCTAAGCGTAAACCAACTGTAGATCTAATGCTAACAAATCGTAACTCGGCAACCGGCAGTGATCTTAAGTTGACATGTGGCATTTCTGGTCACGATATGCGAGTGCAGTGGTTCAAACAAAATAGTCCCATTGCTAACGATGCCAAATACATAATAACCTTGAATGATGGTCTATCATGCCTTGAAATCAAATCAACCGAGATGAATGATTCTGGCATATATCGTTGCATCGCGTCTAATCGAAATGGAGAGGTGGAAACTAGCTGTCTTGTGACTATATACGAAGCACCTTCAACCAAATTCGGCACACCGCCAATATTTACACGCAACATACGAGGTAAGTGCCTTTTTTACCTATGCAACCCAGTGATTTAGTGCCCCAAATTAAAATTCAATTAACGTCACATTACAAATGTGAATCAATACAATTTGACATTAAGCACATAAGTAAATAGGAAATAGCTACATAAGATACAAACGAATATACTCTATACAAACATATATTTGAAAACTAAGTATATAAAGTATTGGCAAAGCATCCGATTTTCCCTTTGGGCCTTTGATAAGCTAAAGATCATTTATAGGTTTCGTTATATTATTATTTAAGTTTAGTTCAGCACTCTATTAATAGCTTATCGAAATTCGAATGACTTTTATATAATTGAATTTACTGCCTGCATTAATTAAAACTCTATAGTATTTAAATAGATTTATTTCAAATGATTTTTCTTTGGCAACAATTGGATGGCTAATATATAAATAAGTCTACATATATAAATCTTATATATAAAGATATATACATACATATAAGCAATGGCGGGCAATACCGAACTTTGTTAAATTGTTTTTTTAGCATTAAAATCGATTGGCAATTAGGATAGATTCGAGAAGGAATGTCTTTTCGAAATTTTTTCACCACATTGTGGACAGTCGTGAATCTTCTTTTGCTTCGAACGGACGCCTGACGTCCTAAACTTTGAAATCTCTTTCGATCGAACCGTAGCGGGTTACATATATCGTATATATATATATATTTATTTATACATATATACGGCTCGTACGGATATATTTTTTATCGGTTTTTTCCCCAACGAATTTTCATTTACCCCCCGTTATCCTGTGAAAAGATAATAAGCCGAAAAATAGTAAAATGGGTGAAACGGACGGCGATGTCGAGCCACGGGGATCCGCAGAGCCGGAGGCAGCGGCAGGACAAGATACGCTGCAGGTGCCAACGCAAAAGAAACGAAAACTAAAGTCGCCAACTCCAGGAAGCTTACGCGGACGCAGTGCCACGCCCATACATGGACGGAGCCAAACGCCATTCACCTTGTATATGACACGTCGCAGTGCCACGCCCTCAACATGGCGCAGCATAACTCCATTCCTGAAACGCGAAGAGAAGGAGAAAACTCCATTCGAACTAGGTCGGGACATCAAGAGCCAAACCACGTGCAACATTGCCGTCTTCGATCGTGCCCTGGTCATGGATATTTCCGAGTCGTTAGATGTGCAAAAACCCGTGCGTTACATAACATCCGATTTGTCGGTTATCGATCGTGCTGCCGTAATGGATGTGTCGAACGTAGAGGTTATCTACGTAGTTGAGGAGTACGAAGAGGTCGAAGAGGAGGAGGAAATCATCGAAGAGGTTAAGCCGAAAAAGAAGGAGAAGAAACCCAGAAAGCCGCGCACAGCTCGTAAGTCCATCGACAAGGAGCAAAGTCCATCGGGTAATCTATCGGAGTCGGAAGACTTTGGAGATTTTGGTGACGATCGAGAGGATAGCGTCGATTTGGACGATGATGAGCCAGTTAAAAAGGGCAAAAAGAAGGCTCCGCCCAAGAAGAAGGAGAAAAAAGAGAAATCCCCCAGCCCAAAATTGACCTTGAAACTGGAGATGGGCGGTGGTCAGAAGGCTACAAAGAAGATGTTTGATCAGCCAGCCGCTGCCGGACCCAAACCACCTCCAAAGAAGAGCAAGATGGTGCTGCAAATGGAGGAACAGGCCAAAGCAGCAGCCAAGGCAGCCGAGGAAGCGGCCAATCGTGCCAAGCCCAAGGGCGAGACATTTGAGGAACGTCAAAAGCGTCTTAAGGAAGAAAAGGAGGAGCAAGACCGAATTGAAGCCGAACAGAGGGCATTAGAAGAAGCCGAAGCCGAAGCGGAAGCCGAACTTGAAGAAGATGAGGAAGATATTCCAGAGGAGGGCGACGAGAGCACCGTAGCTGCCGATGGTGAATACAATGAAGACGAGTACGCGGAAGATCAGGAACAGGAGGAAGAGATTGAAGATGATGTGGTTCCTGATCTGAAAAAAGAAAAACGTCGCGGCAGTGACTCCTCCGATGACTTTGTACGTCCCGATCCACATGAAGAGGAGCGCTGGCAGCGTATCGCCGCCACGGAGGGTGAAGAGTTCATGCAGCAGATGCGGAAATACAGCATTGCCAAGCGCGTCAGCGAAAAGGAACGCGACGCCGATTGGCAACGCCGACGCGAACAGGCTCGCCTGCCCAAGTTCATTAACTTCCTCTCCGATCGCACCGTCGAGGCGGGCCAGAGCGTGCGTATGGCCTGCGCTGTCGATGGACCCGAACTCTCTGTCAAATGGTTTAAAGATGGCAGGCAGCTAGAACGTGATGCGAATCATCGCATCATCAATAATAATAACATTTTAGTGCTGGAAGTCGTTAATACCAATATACTGGACTCTGGCGAGTACTCTTGCCAAATATTGAATCAAAATGACGAGGTTACCTCATCGTGTATTGTAACTATTTATGAAGTGTTTAAGGACGAACCCAAACCTCCCTCCATACAATATATCAAAGGTACTTGTTCCTAGCCCTTACTATATTGTTTATGTGTAACTCATAGGCTTTGTCACTATATTCTATAGAATACTACCACTTGCGCGATGATGAGCTGACCATTGAGGGTCACGTGCACGGTGTACCGCGCCCTGTGGTCACCTGGTGGCGCGGTGCCTTCCAGGTGAAGCCCAGCTACAAGTTCACCATGCTCGAGGAAGCACATGGCGTGTGCAAACTGCTAATCTATAAGCCAGGCAATAAGGATAGCGGCACCTATACCCTGAGAGCCATCAATTCAATCGGCGAGGCGCAAATCAATCAAATCGTTGAGGTCGCCAAGAATCTGCACTATCATGTGCCCGGCATATTCCATGCCCGCGATAGAATCCAATTGGATAGCTTGAAGCAGGCCAAAGTGGCCATGGATGCTGCACTTAAGTCCAAGGCCGAATCGGATCAGAAACGTGCCGAAATTGAGGCCGAACAACAGCGTGTACAGGCGGCACGTGCACCACCTGAGCCACTTGTTCCAGCCAAGCAAAAGTTGCAATTTGCCACTCAGTTGCGCGATCGTATGGCACTGGAGGGCACCACTGTGAAGTTTGCGGCAACTGTCATTGGACCAGATCCAAATACACGCTGGATGAAGGATGACAAGTGGATGGTGATGAGTGAAAATATAAAAAATCTATCCGAAGAGGGTAAAGCCATTATACAGATCAACAATGTCACTGCGGCCGATTCGGGCGTATACAAATGTGTGGCCAAAAATGATCTAAGCGAAATTGAGACCTCATGCTACTTCAAGGTGTATGCGGCGCAAGCTGATGGCGATGAATCCGAACCCATTTTCGCCCTGCCCCTGCGAGGTATTTTTACGTATCTGTATCTGTTTCTGTATATCTGTCTCGGCATCTGTATCTGTATCTGAATCTGCACATACAAATCGTATCGACATCTGCATCCGTTGCGTTTCGTGTTGTCTTCTTCATTTTTTTGTTACAACGCCAACACGAGCGTTAGCCAAAATTCGAAACTGATTGTTTTCCAATGATCACAGTTCTCGATTGAGGTCGACCATGTGTAAAAATAGTTTGGGTTGCTCAGACAATTGATTGAATTGTTTGATCTTCTTCTTAGACGTGTATCACTCCTCCCAAAATGATTTAATTATCGATACGAAAGTTCGAGGCAATCCTCGTCCCGTTATTTCGTGGACGAAAGATCAGATACCCGTTGTTCTCGACGATCGTGTCGTACAAATCGAGCACTTGGATGGCGTCTGCGAGCTGATCGTTAACAAGCCAACTGTGAATGACAACGGCATCTACGTCTGCACCGCCCAGAATAAATTGGGCAGTCAGTCGACCACCCACACGGTTGTTGTCGACACACATTCGTCACGCCGCTCTAGCATCTTATCGGCCATGCAAGAGGATACAGCCGAAGGTGGTGGCAAATCCAAACCGAAGAAGCTGCCCAAGAAAGACGAGCCCGAGGGCGGTGAGGGCGGCTATGAGCGACGCAGCCGCTTGCCCGATCCATCACCTAAGCAAATGCTCTATTTCACGGTCAATCTATCCAATCGCTATGTGGCTGAAGGTTCTAAGGTTAAACTGCAAGCGGTTATTGGCGGACCCGAGCCCACCATCAAATGGCAAAAGGATGAACAAAACGTACAATATGGACCACGTATACGCAACATGAATCGCGACAGCTTGGCTGTGCTGGAATTCATAAACGCACAGGAGGAGGACTCTGGAACCTATACGATAATAGCCCAAAATGAGTTCTGCAAGATCACCACATCGGCCGTGCTGCATGTCTATCAGCCGAAGGTCAACACCGATGTACAGCCCGTGTTTATACGTTCGCTGAAAGGTAAGAGCCAAACGCATCTTTTTTGTCTCGTCTCGTTCGACTGACTAGATATCTAATTGGATCTATGAATAGATCAAAGATATTTACAATTGTGCAATGCAATTGTTTGTCGGGATTATGCAATGCCTTTGGCGCTGTATGTCTTGTTGTTGGGTTTTTGTGTTGCGTGTTTATGTAACCATGAACTATTGAACGACTTCAACTGCCTCTACCTCCTCTAGAGACTTATCACCTGAACTCGAATGAACTTATACTGGAGACAGCTGTGCGAGGTCAGCCTACGCCCCAAGTGCAGTGGTTTAAGGACAGCATTGAGATTCAAAGTGGCGGTCGCTATCAGATAATTGAACATCAGGATGGCACATGTGAGCTAATCGTTGATCGGCCGGATAACAAGGATTCGGGCAAATATGTAGTCAAGGCGGAAAGTCGTGCTGGCAAAATGGAAATTTCTCATTATGTACTGTTTGAGGGTAAAGCTTCGCACATTGCGGACAACATTCATGGCGTGTTCCATGCGGACAAGAGCTTGTTGCGGCCCAAGGAGGTGGAAAAGCCAGCGGTGAAGCCTGCCCCTCCAGCAGGAGGCGGTGAAGCAGAAGCTGAAGGTGAGGAGGGTAAGGGCAAACGTCGTGGCCGCAAGAAGGATGAACCCGAAGAAGAGGGTGTGTCTTCAGCCACGGATTATGCTTCCGATACGGCTAGTATGTCCAGTAAGCGACGAGAGAAGAATATTGGCATACACTTTACCACCTCTATGAGGGATCGCGTTGTGGCTGAAGGCTCCAAGGTTAAAATCTCCTGCTTCCTGGAAGCAAAGGAACCCCAGGTGAAATGGTTCATGAACGATGAACCCATTCAAAATGGACCCAAGATTCGAGGACGGTACAGCGAAGGCCTGTGCCTTTTGGAGATTAACAGCGCCACCGAGGAGGATAATGGCGAGTACAAGTGTTGGGGACGCGATGAAACTGGTGAGGCATCCACCTCCTGTAGGTTGGAGGTCTACGCAGATCCAGGCACTGGTGATGTGCCACCAACCTTTACACGTAACATCAAGGACACTCTGCACGGCAAGATCAACGAGCTCCAACTGGATGTGCATGTTCGCGGTCTACCAACGCCATCAGTGTCGTGGTACAAGGATGGCGTAAAGGTTGAGAACAATGAAAAGTACCATCAAGTGGACCACGATGACGGCACATGCGAGCTGTTCATTAGCCATCCAAAGCCAGCCGACAGCGGCAAGTACGTGTGCCAGGCCGAGAACCGTGAGGGTCAAACGGAAATCGTTCATATGGTAACTGTGGAGCCGCGAGTTCGTGTACGTCCCATGTCACCACCCAGAGAGGGCCGGCCGCCACCCAAGCCAGCTGGTGAGGATGGAGAACCAACTGCTGAAGGTGAAGCAGCTGAAGGTGAAGCGGGAGAAGGTGAAGTGGCTGAAAAGAGAGTCCGAAAGCCCAAGAATGAAGATGAGGAGGCAACTAGCTCCAGGCGCGAGGTTCCCATGCCTCCAGATCTAAAGAAGCGTCTCTATTTCCGCAACTTCCTTGCCAATCGCACCGTCACGTCGGGCAGCAATGTCAAGTGGATGGTTAACATCGATGGACCGGAGCCAACGGCTAAATGGTTCCATGGCGATCAACCAATTGCCTTCGGACCCAAGAGCAAAATGTCCATGCAGGATGGCATTGCCTGGCTCAATCTCGTGGGTGTTACAGAAGAGGATGCCGGCGAATATACGCTGCGTGTCAGAGGTTCCGAAAATGAAATTGTTAGCACTTGCAACCTATTCGTTTACAGCACGGGTAAAGTTGAGATCATCCCACCCACTTTCACAGTGGGCATCAAAGGTAGGCATCAGCGTAGCATTGGGTAACTATTTGTATGTTAATATAACACGTGCGTCCAAGTAAGTGTTAAGGTATGCCGCTAGTCTAATGTATATCAACTTAGGTATGTTGTAAGCAAATGTTTTTAATACTAGAATTAGAGACCCATCCCTTCCTTTATGTAGTGCTCGTCTTATTCTGTTTGTGCCTTGTCTTTTTCTGTGTACAACTTTCAGACGCATATCATTCCCAAAACAATCGCCTTACGCTCGAGTGCAAAGTATCGGGCAGTCCCAAGCCAAACATTTACTGGCAGCGAGATAATACACTACTACCGCTCGACACGGCAAAATATGAATATGCTGAACTGAGCGATAGCATCAAACAGTTGACCATCACGTCCTTTGGCAGTGAGGATACCGGATTGTACACCTGCTATGCGGAGAGCGAAAATGGCCAGATGAAGATCAGCAAATTTGTGCAAGCCTCCGATTATGTGAGACAGCGTGCAGTTGATAAGAAAACCTCAGCAGATCAACTGCCACAGACTGCCAAGCAAACTGAGTCCACTCAAGGCGCGTTGGGTGAGAATACAGCAGCAGTGGTCAAGGCCAAGGCGAGGGAGGCCAAGCTGCGGCTAAATCTGGAGACCAGCCTGAAGACCATGACCATTAGCAGCGGCAACAAAGCTCAGCTCATATGCTATGTAACTGGCTTCATTGAGGACGTGCACTGGCTGAGGGACGACGAGCGCATTACTAAGGACGCACGCCACAAGATCTACAATATCAATGGTGCCATCAGCCTAGAAATTTACGATGCCCGTGCCGAGGACAGTGGGCACTATAAATGCGTAGTCAGGAACAGTAAGCAGACAGTGGAGAGCACTGGCCAGCTAACTGTGCTAGATGAGACGAGCGATCGACTGCCTCAAAGCTTTGTGGAGGGCATTAAGAGTAAGTTCAATACGATTTTTTAAATTTCAGTTAACTGATTCTACTGTAATTCCTTTCCAGAATCCTATGATGCACAGCGCAATGAGATTGTGCTTAGCTGTCAGGTTCATGGACGGCCCAATGTTACCTGGATGCGCGACGATCACACGATCTGTAACAATCGCTATAAGATTATGGATGAGCCGGGCGGTGAACGAAGGCTGATCATACGCAATCCCATTTCCTCGGACTGTGGCATCTTTGCCTGCTATGCCGAGCATGAGGATCACATTGACTCGATCAGCACTTCCATACGGGCAGCTGATTTGAAACGTCTCATTACATACGAGCATGAAAATGTTTTACTCTCTCAGACACAGTCACACTCGCAGCCTAGAGTGCTGCCGGAAGAGTACGCACGACCCACACCCTATGTAAATGGCAATGGTGACTTACAACGCGCTGGCAATCGTGTCATTCGTAGTGTCACTCAGACCAAGCCAATGTTCCATAGCTATTTGCATGATCGAACCATATCGGAAGGTGCTAATGTGCGATTCTTGTGCACAGTTTCTGGCGATGAGAACACGCACATTGAGTGGCTGAAGAATCATAAGCCATTGTCCAGAGATACGCGCTATCAAACAGTTTATCAGAATGGTGAGGCATCACTGGAGATCTTTGCCGCGGTGGCTGATGACAGCGGCAATTACACCTGCTCGGCCATCAATGATTTTGGCGAGAGTCTAACCCATGCGCAGCTGCGCGTCTACAAGCATTTCAGAGAGGCATCTATGCCAAGTACATTTGCACAGCCAATTCGAGGTATTCCACAAGTTAAGGACGAGCAACACGCGATGCTGTCCACTCTAAACACACGCCCGCATACAGTCTATTTGCTGTTCTAACCGCTTTCGTTTGTCAAGTTCTCTGCTGGAATTGTATTTATTAATTATTCTATTTCATCTAAATTTTATTTCATAGACACGTATTCTCTAAATGAGAATGAGTTGGTTCTGGATTGTCGTGTGCGTGGCCAACCTCGTCCAGAGATCCAATGGATGAAGGGCAACGAGATTATTAATAATGATGATAGATATCAACAAATTGATCAGACCGATGGCTACTCCAAGCTGATTATTCGCAATCCCGTTGAGAAGGACTCTGGCATATACTCCTGCATAGCAACCAACGAGGGCGCCATAAACAAGATGACCCATCAGGTAGACTTCGTGGGACGCGAACGTTTCACTCTGGAGAAGACGCACGGTTTCTTCCACCGTGATCCCAACAAGCCGCACTTCCTTGCCCCTCTGGGCAATCAGACCGTATGCAATGGCGGCACTGTCGCCATTTCCGCTGAATTCATGCAATCAAGCACGCCCATTGAAGTCAAATGGTATCGTGATCGCAAAGCTGTGGAGGGTCCAAATGTGAAAACTATGAACGAACGTGGTATCTACACGCTGGCAATCATGAATGCGTCGGCTGAGCATGAAGGCACCTACACTTGCCTCGCCTCGAATGCCTTTGGACGCATCGAGTCGCATGTCAACATCGATGTCGCTGTTGGTGCTGAGAAGGACGAACGACCACCACTCTTCCTGTCGAGACCTGAAACTGAAATGAAGATCGCCGTAGGTGATCCATTCTCGCTCTCTTTCCGTATTGCGGGTGATCCGAAACCGAAATGTAAGTTTTTCTCAATACTATAATCTCTTCAGCTACTTACTTTGTTTGGTCTTCACAGTGGTGTTCATGAAGGGCACCAAGGACATAACCCAATCGGATCGGGTTAGCAAAGAGGTATCCGATGACTACACCAGATTCACAGTCCAAAAGTCGCAGATTTCCGACTCCGGCACCTATTTCGTTGTTGCACGCAACGACTTTGGCACGGATAGAATATTCGTCACAATTACAGTACGTACTGCCTACGAATGCTTGTTTGTGTTATTTGTTATCTGCTGTTGCTGTCGCTGTACCTGAATGTCTTGCTATTGATCTAATGCTTTTGCTAACTAACCTCTGCTATTCTCTTTCTCTCTCTTTTTATTTCTTTACGCTTTTTCTAGATTAAAACGCCCAAAAAGAAAGAATAAAGCTTATTTCAATTATATTTATACAAATACTCTTTGCGCAAATTTAAACGCCTCCCTCTAAATGAATCAAAAAATATTTATGCTCTAAGTCTACTTTCCCGACTCTATGTGTTCATTCAAATAAACAATAATATCGTTCTGACTACAAAAATCAAAACTTATATAGGTTAACCCGCGCGCTCGCTCTGAAACCCCAACGCAACCACGTTGGGGCCGACCCCTGGACAGTTACAGTGAAACTTCGTATTTCAGAGGTGAGTATTCTTTTGAAGTCTTCCATTCCGTTGTTTATTCTCATAGTTGGCTAATCTTGATGTGTGTCATTTCGATGTCTATCCTCAGAGTACAGTTATGCCTTTGTGTGCAACTTTCAATGTGATTCAGCTTACTGACTCTCAAGTCCCATATACTCTTTCATTTATGTATTGTTGCTCTTCTTCTACGTTTTCTCTGAGTACAATAATCATTTGTAATTTTATGTACGTGTTCCATTGCAATGTACCTTCACTTTGGCCAGCAGCCACTAACTTGTTTCTAAATCGTAGTCTTCAAATGTTATGGCATTCTACATGTGATTCTCCAATCTATTTTATGTTCCATTCGGATTATCCATTGTTGTACCGACCAATTACGTGTTTCATTTAAAGTTTAATCTAAAGTATTCAATAGCGCATGGACTTGCCAATATATTTTGCAGATCGCCTCAACTCCAACTTGTTTGCCTTCTGTGCCGTTAATCAAGAAACTTCTCAAAAGCAATTTCCTGTGAGATTCAATGATTGTCCAATACATACAGAAATTATCCGTGTATTTAACTTATCTTTTGTTAGTATTTCTGAACGATTGACTTATTTACTTATTTATTTTATTATGGTATACAATTAGCGTATTATATAAAGCACAACAATCCAGCTTATACATTTACGTAGTCGAAAAAAAAAAGAAAAAACAAACATGAAAATAAAATATATATTTCTCCGGGGCGTATTGTGTTTGATTTCCCATGCTCAAAGATCTATTTAATTGATGCAATATATTTGCATCTTCATAATTCACACAGATCCACCTGGTTGTATATCCACGGAGCCGCTGGTCGTTGACTCTGGACCCACCCACATCTCGTTGTCGTGGGGCAAGCCGGTCAGCGCAAACTCGGCGCCAGTCGTTGCCTACAAGGTGGAAGCATGGATTGTTGGCCATGAGGGCGGCGCGTATTGGCGCGAGTTAGGTCTGACGCCTATAAATTCCTTTGATGCATTCAATCTGAAACCAAATGTGGAATATCATTTCCGTGTGACGCCAAAAAATCGTTATGGCTGGGGACCCGCGGTTCAGACCAGTTCTCCTCTGCAGGTGGGCGGCGTGGAGTGCCTGCCGGAATTCGTCAAGATACTGCCTGGACAGGTGAAGGCATTGCTCGGCTCCTCCTTTACGCTGCAGTGTAATATGCGTGGAGCGCCACGTCCAAAGATTACCTGGTACAAGGATGGCATACAGCTGAGCAGCAGCTCCGATCGTGTCAAGATTCGTCAGATCGGCTCCACCTGTGCTCTTACCATAGCTACAGTTTGTGAGCTCGACTCTGGACGTTACACCTGCGAGGCAACCAATTCCAAGGGCCGCGTCTCTACTTTTGCACGCCTGCAAGTCGTCTCTGATCCAAGGCTATATGAGGCAGACTCGAGACTGAAAGAAATTGCACACGGACGCCATCCGGCTGAGCTGGGCGAATCTTTGCCCATTTTCACAATGCGTTTGCGCGACCGTCGCGTTCAGGTGACCTATCCGGTGCGTCTTACCTGCCAAATTGTCGGCTATCCCGCACCGGAGATACTCTGGTACAAAAATGGACAACTAATTACTAGTGATAGACGACATCTTATCACGGCCGAGGGTCAATTCTTTACGCTGGAAATAGCAGCCACATTGTTGGACGATAGCGGCAATTATACCTGCACGGCCAAGAATGAACTGGGCTCTGTGTCCTGCCACAGCTGTCTGGTGGTGGATAAGGGCATTCGCGCCTACATCTCACCCGACTTCTATGTGCCCCTGGATCCCTTCTATGTGTTCCATGAGGGCACCGAAATTCGCCTGTCCACCAAAGTGGAAGCCTATCCTGCTGTGGGCGTCGCCTGGCATCGCAATGGCATGCGTCTGCGTCCCAGTCGTCGCATATCCGCCACCCTGGACTCCACGGGCTATGTGGAGCTAATCATTGCCGAGGCCACACCACGCGATGCTGGCATTTACGTTTGTGTAGCCTCTAATGTGGTCGGCAAGGTGGAAACCATATGTCGTGTGGCCATCGAGGAGAACGAAGCAGCTGCAACAACGCAACGTGCACTCGATATACCCAGCATTAAGACAAGCGATATGCCGTGAGTATCCTAACGAGAAACTGTAAAAAACTCATTTGATTTACTCTTTAAAACTATGCTGCAGTTACTCCAAGGAGCCGCTATTCGTTGTGAAGCCCCGCTCGAGCGAGGCATATGAGGGCGACAACGTCATCATATTTTGTGAAGTAGTTGGCGATCCCAAGCCCGACGTTGTCTGGCTGCGCGATTTTCTAAATGTGAGTATTTATATAATATATATAATTTATATACATACATATATATGTAGTATTTGGCCAAGCAGTGACGTCAGCAGCGGCAGGTTCCAAGCGCTTGCGCAGCGCCACATTGCTTGAGTCAGTTGCAAACGCGGCGCCAACAAATGTGGGTCGCAGTCGTCGCGTTCGTATCTCGTTGCAATATCATAAAATAAAATATTCAAGTGCAAGTGCGCCAACACCGAATAAAACTAACCAAACTGTCTGTTTTTAGCTAGTTCTGTGGGCCCTACTCGTATTCAGGAAATACAATTTCCATCTTGATTTCCGCACAATTTACATAAATATATATAAACTGTTGACTACTCGCAAACAGTTACAGTGCAAACGTCATTCCAAATTGCAACAGTTGTTCGTGCGGATAAATTTCGAAAAATATATTATAGTTTTGCAAAACATATATATATTATAAAATAACAATTGATCCGAATTAAACGAGCAAAGTGTTAAGCAAGCAAAAATCAATCAAATTAGCAAAAGGTAAAGATGCTTATCAAATAATCAACTTAAGACTAAAGTACAATGTGGAATGTCTAGATACTCTAAATATATTCTAGATTAGATATGATCAATCTGAGAACATGCTCATAGATGGAGTTGCCTAAGTAAACCTCACTTTGACTTAGTTTAACGAAAAGGCCTCAGTTAGCATTTAACCTTAGTCTAGTATATAATCAATCTACAGTAAACTCGTTATCGAACAGCACAGCAGACAAAGTTCATTTGAAATCGAGCTCAAATTAGTTCAAGTTAATTAAAAATACGCCATGTGTGTAAAATATATAAATAATGCTGGATTTTACTATATATTGAACCCCTATACGCACACAAATTCTTATCACTAGTATATTATGTAGTGGCCATAGTTTTAATGCGTGACAATATTGTAATACCCCTTTCCCAAAGGGGGACAGAACAATGCATCTTTTTAGCTGCAACTGCAGTGACTGTTGCTTACTTGAATTACCTGTCACCTGCGTCACACGTAGCGCAGTCAATCGCACTCGTTATACAATTAACACACACACACACACACACATACACAGACTTGCATACATATGTAGATATATAGACATGGGCAGTTTAGTTCTTATAAAGCTGATCTGCTGTCAAACGCTAATTCAAGTTCAACCCATATCAAATAACATGATTGTACAAACAATTACGACTGTTAGCCAGAGCCAAAAAGGTAAAAGCAACAGCAACAGCAACAGCAACAAAAACGAGCAAAATAAAAAATTATTAGCCAACAATCGTGCCGCTGTTCGTACCAAGGAAGCAGGAGGTCAGGGTGGGCAACCCAACAAACGAACATACACAAACACACACATACGCACACACACACTCGCACACACTGGCACACTCGTACGAGTTCCAGTTACCAGTTTTCCTATTGACAGTCGCGAAATTAAATTTTGTGCTTATATGGCCATAAGCTGTGCACAACAACAACAACAATGCATATATCATGAATAAAGAACATACATATAAGACTCGCATGATTCATTCATTCAGTGATCTCTGACGATCCTTATGGCTGCAGTCTATAGCATTCCAAAGTGTCAATTAATAATAATAAAAAAAATCATTTATTATCTCTTTAATTGCAGCCGGAGTACTACAAGGACGCGCCACACTTTCGACGCATTGGCGAGGGGCCAGAGTATCGCTTGGAGATACCCAGCGCCAAATTGGATTTTACCGGCACTTATTCAGTTATAGCCAGCAATAGCCATGGCGAGGCCAAGGCTGTAATATCATTGCAAATTTACGCCAAAGGTGAGTCAAATGATGTCTTAAGAAACTATTCACTAGTTAGCTAGCTGTAGCTATATTTATTGCTATTGTTTATAATGCTTGTGGATAAATGCTGAGGAGACGCGGGTAGACAACTTCCTTCCAAAATTCATCGGCCATGCCCAGTAAACTGGCCACAAACTCGGGATCGGCCTGTACCCAAACGTAGTGAAGAGCCCCGTTCGTTTCGAATGTGGGACTGAGCACACAGTACAGCGCCTTTTTTACATTGGCTAGAAACATTTGCGTCTGTATCTGTGCCATGTATTTGGGTGCAATGGATTCGCGAGCCTCGAGGTACTTCTCAAAATCCTCCTCAGTCTTTGGTGATTTGATTTCAACAATGTGATCATCTGTAATGCCATCGGGCGCACCACACAAATAGGGATAGTTTTCGTGGAGCAGCAAACCGCATTCTAGATATTCTTTGTTTTCTAACTTTTCGGTTTGTTTCAATATGAAACGCTTGTGCTGCTTCTGCTGGACACGATCTTCGATGTTCTCGTCGCGACCTTTGCAGAAAAGCATATTAAAAATCATTTCATCCTCCTCCGAGGTTTTGCGTGTGGCAATCATGTGCATCATAGAGCAGCGTACACGCATATATTGCACCTCTATCCAAAGCTTTGATTTATACTGTCTTTTGGTCACTTCGCTAAGGCTTTCAAAGAGTCCACCTTGCGCCTGCAGCTCCAGATGCTGCATAAAACTGTGCACATCGTAAATGTTATAATCCGCTGCCTTTAACAATATATGATGTATGAGTATCGACTCGAATTCATCCGTTGTTTCCACACACTGACGATACAGCGCTGAATCGCGTCCACAGATTGCGAGTTCTTCGAGCACAGATTCCAGAAATCCCTGTTCCTCGCCCTCACTGGAGGAAGGGAAATCCTCCTCAGTTTCAGACCACAATCCTTGACTAACCAACATGTCCTTTATGCGCGTTGCCTTTCTGGGTTCCGGTTGAATAAGCGTCTCCAGCTCATTTCCCCAGAATTCTACCACAGCTGCCGGCTTTTTATCAGTTGTTTTGTTGTGTAGCCAAAATACAAATGCCACAACATGCGGACAAACAGCTAAAGGAATATAACCTATTAGTAATCTTATTTAATTCTATATAATATATTTTTACCAACTCCTGTGCACAAACTGCACTGTCCATCCGCCAGGGAATTTGATTCCTCCATCACCCTAATGGCCACATTTGCATGTGTTTCCGTATTGGCGAAGTCTGAAGCAGAGAAAACCAAAGCTTTTATTTCACATAGCTCGGGATGCCGGCGCATATGCACAAAGTCTATTAACAAATCATTGTTTTCTGATGATCTAAAACAAAAATTTTATCATTAGCCATTCCAAACATATACATAAAAAAATTAGTGAATATTTGTGTGTGTGCGTGTGTGTGTGTGTGTATGTGTAGACTCACATTTTATTGTCTGTGGCTGCTGCAAAAAAGTTAAAGACCATTCCACTGTTAACAATGGGTATGCTGTGTAAGTCTGCTTTACGGAAACCAGGTTCCAAGTCCATGGGCACAATGATTAGGCCACGCATTTGTATTAATTACATGAATTTGCACTTTAAGCAAAAGCGAAACCTAATTTAGCCGACACAAACACAACAGGCTGCTGCTCTGAAGACTTGCTATAAATAGCGGCAACCAGGGCTGGAGCACACAACTATAAATTAGCACAAACTCACCACGTTCAGTGCTGCTGAACTGTTTCGTAGCGACACAATTATATTATTCTTAATGTCTCACAGATGTATATATAGCTGTGTATGTATATAAAGTATATATACTTATAAATTAATACGTCCGTGTATGTGTGCATATTCTGATTGGGCGTATGCCGCGCAAGTGTGCTTTACCATAAAGCAGCGCTACCCCACCTCGTTCAGTATTGCTCAACTGTTGTGAAAAAATATATCTAAAAATGCGCCAAACTGATTTTTAATTTGTTTTTCTCAGATATACTTAAAGAAAATCGCATGGATAAAGTTCACACGCGTCATGGGTAAGTGTGGGCTGTTAGTTAAAGACAGTGCGTATATTAATTATATATACATATGTATGAATATTTTAGTAATATTGAGACACTGCCGCGATTCGTACGCAATTTGCGGAATTTGCGCTGCTGCGATGGAGATGCCATCTCGTTGGAGTGTCATGTGGAGGCCATGCCGGAGCCATTTATAATATGGGAGAAGGATGGCCATGTCGTGCCCAGTGATAGGGATTACGTGATGTCGTTCGATGGTGTCAAGGCTACGCTGAGTATTCCTCGCGTGTACCCCGAGGACGAGGGCGAATACACTTGTGTGGCCAAGAATTCAGTTGGCCGCACACTTTCGTCAGCCTGCATCATTGTGGATGTGCCCGAAGAGAAGGAAAATATGCTTAGCCGCCAATTAACACGACCCAGTGCCTTACTGTCTGCTCACTCCACGCCGCGTTCGACGCCACGTTCGACTCCCAATCGCAGCTTTTCACCCATGAGACTTTCCTACCGCAACAGCAGTATCGATCTGCAAAGGGGCTCAGTGGAGCGTCGTCGCAGCGATGCGCGCTGCATATCAGCGCCCAAATTCCTAGCCATTCCCTACAATCGTGTCGTGGAGGAGGGTGACAGCGTGCGCTTCCAGTGTGCCATTGCAGGACATCCGACTCCGTGGGCCACCTGGGATAAGGATGGTCTTATTGTCACGCCCACCACTCGAATTGCAGTCAAAGAAGTCGATGATTTGCGCTTTATTGAGATCGATGAGGTGGGCTTTGACGATGCTGGTCTGTATCGGATAACGCTGGAGAATGACTTTGGACGTATAGAGGCCACTGCTCGCCTGGACGTAATCAGCAGCTCACGCTACTCCAAGTCGCCATCGACGCGAAGTGTACGCGCCTCCTCCTCGAGACGAAATGCCTATCTCTATAGACGCATCATGGGCCCCTCAACAGGTAAGCAAATCACTTCAACTCCTAATCCTTAACTTAAGCAACAATCACATTTCCAGCTATTGGCGGCCGCATGGCATTGGCAAGTGGATTTCGAGGTTCGTCCGTGCCATCAGTGAGATTCTATCACAACAATGTGGAGCTGGAACCTTCGGATCGAGTGCACATTGTGCTGCAGGAGGATGAGGCTATGCTGTTCGTGGAGAACGTAACGGTAGAGGATGAGGGCATCTACACCTGCATTATAAGCGGCGATCATGAGCCTTTAGTTAGCTCCATCGATGTTAAGTTCCATGGCTCCAGTACTGATATACAAAGACGACGCGCAACCATCGAAGAGCCATTGCCAGAGCTAACTAAATCCGTTGAGGGCGAGGTGATCGATCTCTGTTGTGTCATCGACAGCGACGAACCCTACAGCTATGTCTGGTTGCGTAACGGAGAAATTCTGCCCGACAGCGAGGAATTCAAGTAAGCATTGAGTCAAGCCACCCTGTATATATTTGCTATCTGATTACTGCTTCGGTTGGTGAAATAAAACTCGGATCAAAATATATTTAAAAATTATTTTAAAAAACGCAAAATTAACCAGACTATTAACTATTACGCCACAGCTACATCGATCACGGCAATGGTTGCCTCTGTCTGCGCATCAACGACGCCTTCGACATTGACTCGGGCATCTACAGCTGTCAGGTGTACACGTCCACAACAGATGACAGCAACAGCAACAGCGACTGCGACTGCAGCAGCAGCGGCGAGCTGTGCGTGCTCGAGCGCGATCTCACACGGACCGATGAGAGCGTACAGCTGCTAAAGACGCCGCTGCCATTGATTTGTGCTCCAGGTGCCGAAGCTCTCTTCTATGCGCGTGTTTTTCCCTGCCAAGCGGACGTCGAATGGTATCTCAACGGAAAACTGATTGCGGATGACTCACCAAACACAACGGTGCGTAAGACACAACCAAAGCAATTATGAACCTAAAACGGACTCATTTACATAAGAAATTTACTTAGACACCGACTTTTGCATGCTCTTTTATAGAGTATATAGCTCTGAATAACAGTTGAACTGATTTTGGTTATTTGAATTTCATGTTATTTTCTTAATGATTAGCTAGACTAGAATGACAAATCGTACATAACCAAGTTTAAACAAATCTTTTAAGGATTGTCGAAGGGATATCGGCCTATGTAGAAATTAGTAAATACCAATACAAACCAGACCAACCTATAGTTTATATATTATATACTATTCCGTAACAAATCAGTTTATATATTATAAATGCCCATTGAGTAGAAGGGCAGCCAATGAGGCAATTTGTGTGCGCGACTTTTTGGCCCAAAAATTATTGAAATGATGCGTTGCCTGGTGTGGTCTGACTTTCAGCTCGACAACAGTTGAGGGTCTACAGCCTTGCCGCTGGGCAGGCAATTTCGTCAAGAAATAAAAACAAAAAGCGCTGCGTTGACACCTTGTCAACGCTGACAATAACAATACACCGTCATTTATACACACACGGACACACACAGAAAGAGAGAGACTCCAAAAAAACAAAAGATTAAAATGCCGCGGCATGCGCAACGCATGCAAACGATGTTAGCAACGCCGACGTTGCAGTCGACGTCGACGTCGATGTCAGCGTCGCCAATCCAATCGGATGCGATGCTCGATCGGAGAAGAGCAAACAGAGCAGCGCGGACAGCCGGCCAGGCACTCGTTCAATGGCTTTCAAGCGGCGCACACAACAGCAGCAGCCAGTTGCACGCCCTTAACAAATACTATATCTATAGGCAGCCCCTCGTTTTTGAAAAAAGGGCGTGACAAGATGTCACAGGTAATGCAATATCGATAGCGTGAAACACATGCATAGATAGTGCGCATATCTAAGCAAATGTTGAGCTTTTGAGCGTCTGCTCTGATAACGAAATCGAGAGCGTTTAACCTGTGTTGTGTTGTGTTGTGTTGTGTTTGTAGCGTGAATGTGACATTACTTGCGAAACTAAAAACCGAAACCGAAAACGTGCTCGGCTTTTTCTTTTTGTTATACTCGCTCAGCATGTGAAGAGGGCATATGGGTTTTGTGCAATCTAAACCAGAAGCAAAGTAGAGAGTTAAAAATTGTCTGAAGCACTCGTAATGTGTCGTTTATAAGTTCATGGCAATGACAGGCATTGTGTAGTCGATCATGCTCGATTTGCTTTCATTATTATTTTAAAAATGTTCTCAATCATTAATTGGTGGCTCGTCATTCGCCGTTTGACACTGGCCGTTGGCGCCTCGCATTGCGGCTGTGTATTCAATTGTTCCAATACATGTACATATGTAAATACACAAATATATAAATATATATTTGGATATATAGACATGTGTGTGTGTGTGTGTGTGTGTTTATATAGCTTACTTAACTAGGTGCATATTTCATTGCCTCGTCGTTGTCATTGAGGCGCATACTCAAGTATTTGCTCTTCCATGTGCCAGCTGTTTTCACACACACACACACAACACTCGCAAACACACACAGTTATACATACTACTGCTACTAAAATCGCTTTATCTTCATTTCAGTTGGAGTCATATCCAGAGAACGGCATTCGCTTGCTGCGCCTGCGAAACGTGCAGCTGGCCCAGAGCGGCGAACTGCGTCTGCAAGTGAAACATCCCCAGGCGGAGCGACGTGCGCCCTCCATACGCAGCTATACCAGTCTTCTAGTACTACCCGTTAACAACAACAACAACAACAACAGCAGCAGCAACAACAATAGCAATAACAATATTAATAATACGGAGCAGCACAATCTCTCGCTGGCAGCCACCAGCTGCATATTGAGGCGCCCGGAAGATTGCACCGCACTCATTGGCGGCCATGTCCAACTGAGCGTGCACTATGAGCCATTCCCCAATACCAAAGTCATCTGGTACAAGGCGGTAAGTACACACACAAAAAAACCAGGTGAAATAGATATATCTATATACGTTTATCTGAGTTAAGAATGAGGATAAAATGTTTAGAGATATTTAAAAGGCAGCAGCTTACTAGCTGAGTTGCTATAGCCAGGCTTTACTGTCTTTTTTAATTAAATGTAAACAAGTTTTTTAAGGCATGAAGTTAACTTAAGTAGTAAGAAAGTTATGTGTAACAGCGTTTTTGTATTAAATGCGAAGCGCAAAGAAAGGCAAATGCTTGTTCGAAAACACAGCTGTGTTCATAAAAATAGTAGTGCGACTGAAATGTTGGTCAACAACGTTTTGTGATAAATATAGTATTAAAGAAACAATTTGAAAGCATATTTTGGAAAAAATTGAAATATGTTAATCTAAATACTCGTTTTAAATTGTTTTCAAAACATTTTGCTTATCCCAAAACTTTGTTGTTCAAAATTTAATCGCACTACTATTTTTATGAACATGGCTATATACCATAAACAAAACATCTGTAGTATTTATACAATATCTACCAGACTGCATCTATATTTATATAAATCAACATTTTAGTTAATATTTATTTTTTTATTTTTTCTCTGCAAATTTGTTCCATTCTTCAAGATAAATATCACAAGATAAGTATCATATCAAATAGCAAATCAGAATACATATGAATATAGTTCATATAGCAACAATTTCCAAAATGACTCAAGATGGTTTGCTGAGTTATTGTCTACTTGTGTTAGGAAAATTTCTTTAAAGATTGTTTTTTATTCAAAGAATTTTAAACTTTTAAGTTCTACAAGAGTATTTAAACTTCGTAGTGTTATTTAGCCTAATGAAAGAAAAACTACAAGTGCTTGTAGTTTGATTGTACTTATGATTGTTCTTCTGGGCAATAAATAATAAAGTAGGTCTAGGCAGTTAGAAATAAAGAAAAGCTAATGATTGCAGATATAATTAAAGCATATATATAGAATTTATAGTATTGCTAAACGATATGGCAAATGTATGTAATGAGTAAAGCTCTTAAAATAGAAAAATTGCTAACATAGCAGCAGACAGACAGCAAACTGGTCAAGCCTATAACTACTTGACAGTAAATATCGATCAGTAGACATATATATATACATATATATATTTATCTAATGAAATCGTAGCTGTGTTTCGTGATAGAATCTGAAAAGATAATAAATGCTTAACTAATAAATAGGCTTGACTATCAGCTTACCTAACAATCTGCTACAAGTCTATTCATATAGATCTTCTCTAACTCTCTCCTACTAGTCTACTCAAATAGATCTTTCCATTAGATCAGTTTGAATAACCAAATTAGGCACTTGGCCGGCTACATGGATCATTGCAAGTGTTGCGTAATGAATTGACATGTGACCTAATTAGGTAAAATGCCGTCAACAGCTTGAAGATTAGCCGAGTTGTTATGCCCATGATCTTCCATATCACAACTTTATCTACATAAGCTCGCCCCATAGACAACCCAGCTGCGACTGCTGTTGGCTATCTAAATACTTCATTTGGGCACGTTAACTGGCCGGCTGTCTGTGTAGACTCTGATCTGAGTGTAGTGTCTTGTCTAGTCTGTTCTCGTTCGGTATGCCGTGGCTAGTGCTAGTTAGGGTCTATGACTGTGTCACGATCAGTTTGCGGTATGAATGCGCCTATACGTAATTGTTATAAACCACAAAAAGCAGCAACAACAACAACAACACGGCGTCGCCATAGTTGAACGTGTTTTCTCTGCTCATCGAAGGTTGGGCCGTCGCTGTCTACTCGCCGCAATACTATTAATCCGCTTTACTTACACACACACACTCATAGAAATATATATATATATATGAATATACCTTTTACCCTTACACAGTGCCGTGCCATTGTTGAGGGCGCCAATGTGACAATCCGTACAACATCGCAACGATCAACGCTTTATATAACGGACATCTCCGCCGATGACAGCGGCAAATACACGGCCGAAATAATGAACGAATATGGCATAGAGGCGGCAGCTGCCTCAGTGGCCGTCGAGGGACCCCCAGAGCCGCCCAGTGGAAAGCCGAGCGTTTCGCTTGGACCCGATCGTGTGGCCGTCGCCTGGTGTGGACCGCCCTACGATGGCGGCTGCATGATAACTGGATTTATGTGAGTGATTTTCATAGATCGATAGATTTGCAAAATATATCAAAAATTCCGCGAAAGAAGCAGATTTCCTGAGTATGTGCTAGTCGGACGCTCCCAACTAGAGCACTCTCACTTGTTCATTATAATAATTATACTTATTTCTATTATTATTCCCTTCACAGCATTGAGCTGCAGAGCTGCAAGCCAACGGACTGTGATAGCCTTGAGGACAACGCTGACTGGCAGCAGGTGGCACGCGTAGTAGACACGCTGGCCTATACCGTAAAGGATCTGCTGCCACAGCTGCAATACAGATTTCGTGTGCGTGCCGAAAACATACACGGACGCAGTGCACCCAGTCAGGTCAGTGAATGGGTGCAGACAACGCGACCAGCCAGCACAGTGGATGCTGCCAACATAACAAGTCCCATGAGCGCTGTGAGCGTCCAGTCTGGCGGAGATTTCAAGGCACGTTTCGATATCATAGAGGAGCTGGGCAAGGGACGCTTTGGAGTCGTCTACAAGGTGCAAGAACGCGCACAACCCGAACAGCTGCTGGCCGCCAAGGTGATCAAGTGCATCAAGTCGCGCGATCGCCAAAAAGTGCTCGAGGAGATATCCATAATGCGCTCACTGCAGCATCCCAAGCTGCTGCAGCTGGCCGCCTCCTTCGAAAGTGCACGCGAAATTGTCATGGTCATGGAATAGTGAGTGAAAGAAATTATTTATATATGAATTTGTAATTTATTATATTTCTTATGTGCAGCATTACGGGCGGAGAGCTGTTTGAGCGCGTAGTTGCGGATGACTTTACGCTGACGGAGCTGGACTGTATTCTATTTCTGCGGCAGGTGTGTGAAGGTGTTGCCTATATGCACAGCCAGAGCGTTGTCCACCTGGATCTGAAGCCAGAGAATATCATGTGCCATACGCGCACAAGTCACCAGATCAAGATCATAGACTTTGGTCTGGCACAGCGTCTGGACACCAAAGCGCCTGTGCGCGTACTCTTTGGCACGCCGGAATTTATACCGCCAGAGATCATAAGCTACGAGCCCATTGACTTCAAGTCCGACATGTGGAGCGTGGGCGTCATATGCTATGTGCTGTGAGTGCCGAAGCAAATCGCTTTCATTTAACTTCAACTTAAGCTCAAATTTCTTTTCCCTAGACTCTCGGGCCTTTCGCCCTTCATGGGTGACTCCGATGTGGAGACTTTTTCGAATATAACACGTGCGGACTATGACTATGATGACGAGGCCTTCGACTGCGTGTATGTAGCTCCAGTTCATGCTTAGCAATACGAATCTCTAACGTAAACTCTGTTTATAGCTCGCAAGAGGCCAAGGACTTTATCTCACAGCTGCTAGTGCATCGCAAGGAGTCGCGCCTGACTGCTCAGCAGTGTCTCGAATCCAAGTGGCTGTGCCAGCGCCACGATGAGAATCTCAGCAATAACAAAATCTGCACTGACAAGCTTAAGAAATTTATAATACGACGCAAATGGCAGGTGAGTAACAGCGGCTGCACCTGCTCAAAGCCTCCCCAACTAACAACTGCTTCACTTTTGTTGTTCTATAATTTAAATCCTGCCCTGCTTCAATGCTTTTCCTCTGCTTGCTGAACAACTAGAAAACGGGCAATGCTATACGGGCGCTGGGTCGCATGGCTACATTGTCCGCTTCGCGTCGCAATTCGGCAATTGCGATGGGCGCTTGCAATAGTCCACGTCCTTCGATTTCTGGCTTAAGCATGCTGAGCGCCGTGAATGTTTGCAGCACACAAATGGCCTCCTTGAACGAGGAGGAGGATGACTTCACTGGCGAAATGCCGCACGTGGACAAGCGCAAGACAACGAGCCTTAAGCTGCGCGACAAATCGCAGTGCAGCGAACGCAGTGATTCCGGCTACAGCGAATGCTCCAATGGCAGTCTGGGCACACAGGAGACGCTACTACTAACACTAGCCAAATGCAAGCTGGAACAGATTGCAAAGGCTAGCCAGAGCGAGGCAGCAGATACTGCAGCAAGTGCATTACCAGCATTGGAGCACCCAGTCAAGAGCGAACCCATAATGCTTTCCGATTTCACCAATACCGTTAAGATGCGCAAAAAGTCGCTGGAGGATAGCTGCACGCGTGAAAAGCTTAAACCGCATGTCAAACCCATTTGTGAGTCCAAGCTGAAGGTGTCCCAGCTGAAGCACAAGTTTCAGCAATCAAATGCTGCTGCTGCCGCTGCTGCTGCTGCTGCTCATAACAAGCCTGCCGTCGAGCCCAACAAAATCGCCAAGGTCGCGAGCATGGGTCGCATCAGCAAACGTAACACATATTGCTTAGCATGCTACGACTTACATAATACCCTGTACTCACACGCTCTCTCTCTCCCTCTCTCGTTTCGTATAGTTGAGCCAACGAGCAGGCCCGCTGTTGCCATTAAAGCGAAACCAACACAAACCCAGTCCATGCCCAGCTCTCCGCTGCCTCAGCGTTCAGCAACGCCAACGCGGCTAAGCAGTCGAGTACGTGAGACGACGGAACGTCTTGCCCAACAGCACACGGTGGCCAGCGCACAGCGACAGGCGGCGAATGGCAAGGGGCATGGCAATGGAAATGGCAGTGGAAGTGGAAATGGTAATGGAAATGGAAATGGGAACGGTCATGGTCTCGGACATGGACACGAGCACGGACAGGGGCACGAGTCACGTGCGCGACGTCTCATCAATAGATTCAACGAAACGAAACATATCACGTCCTAGTTTTTTAATGTCTCTGATTTACTTATTTCACTTTATTATTATTGTTTTTTTTTATCTATTGTGTAAAAACAAACCCAAGGAAAATCTGTACGAAAAAAAACACTCGAATATACATATGTATATTTATATATATACACATATATATATATATATAAATATACATACATATAGTTGCGATTGCGAACTAATTATAATCCAAATCCGAATCCAAAATGGCACCCAAAACAATTTTAGGCACAGGCACAGGCACATCGCACTGCACTTAGGCTAGACAAAGGCTAAATATTTAAATTATTGTATCGATTTATATACATATATCTATTTACCATACTAATTAAAGTTAATGTAACGAAGCCGAACGCTGTCAAAAATTAATGGGCAAGTATCCATAAAGACCCAACCAATTATTTAAAGGGTACAACTACGTTGTTGGGTACGAACGAGAAGTTTGTGTTGGGAGTAGCAAATATAAGTCAATCTAAATTTTAAGTGAGAAGATTAAAGGAAAGTTTATTTTATCGTGCTAAGTTGTGCTTCTCTCTTTAATTTATTCAAAGCCAAACATTAGGCAAGCTAAGAAATAGTTTTCATATATTTGATTCTCGCACAATACGAATATCTATAGTTAGATAAGTTATATAGCTGATAGCTGATAGTCGAACTGCTGGCATGTTGCTGAGCTTAAACGAAGAAACATGAAGCAAAGATCGTCTACTCAAATCAAATTTTAAGGCTAACAGCGAGAAACGTTGCCTTGCTTGAACTCAACTTAGATTTAACTTGACCCTCTGCAAACTTCTCGAATGTAGCTGAACTAAGTCATGGATTAAAGCTAGGCTTAAGGGGAGAAGCGATACGAAGACCGTCCTCTAACATCGCTTCTCTAAATGATGATATTTCATCAATTCTATATTTATATTTGATCAGCCCACAACTACTGGCTTGGCCTCGTTCCCTATACTAATTGGCTTCCATTGCCCACTAGACCGTCTCCTGCTGCTGGCGTGGCCTAAGCCGCACCCACAGACCGCCCGAGGCGCGCAGAGTGATGCGAAATGTGGCCTCGAAGGTGGTTTTGCCTGGCACGGGCAAGAGCTGATAGCTACGTAACAGACGGGAGACAATTGTCTTGATTTCCATGATGGCAAACCGATTGCCAATGCAGTAGCGCGGTCCAGCGCTGAATGGTATAAAGGCGTATGGATGCCGCTGTTCCATGTTCTCGGTGCTAAAACGCTCCGGCTTGAACTTCTCCGGCTCGGGATAGATGTGTGCCAGACGATGTGTGGCATATGGGCAGATGAAGATGTTGCTGCCCGCCGGCAAGGTGTAAGCACCCAGACGCACTTCCTCGCCCAGCTTGCGGGCAATGAGTGGCACGCTGGGATACAGACGCAGTGCCTCCTTGATGCACATCTCCAAATAACGCATCTCACGCAAATCGCTCATGGTGGGCGCACGATTGCTATGCTCAAAGATGCGCTCCAGCTCCTCGTAGCATTGCGCCTGCGAATCCGCATTCTGGGCGAGCAGAAAGATCGTAAAGGCAACAGCAGCGCCGACCGAATCCTGGCCAGCAAGCATAAAGGTGCATGCCTCGTTGACAATGTCCTCTTCGCTGAAGTCAGGATTGCTCTCGGAAATTTCAATCATATAGTCCAGGAAACATTTGCGTTCCACATTATTGTTAGCCGCATCGGCCATAATCTCACGACGTCGCTTAATCATCTGTCGGGTAAAATCGTTAAGACGCTTCTTCTGCTTCAGCTCATCGTTGGCCAGCGATGTCAGCTGATAGATGGCGTCCAGTAGCAGCCAAGGATGTAAGAAGCGTGCGCGTATCATCAGCTTGCCCTTGCGAAATGGCGAATCCTCCATGAGACCCTTCTTCTTAATGGGCACGCCCAGCACAGCCTCTGCACGGCAAGAGAGAGTATTGATATTCGGATTGGAATTTCATGGAGACACACACTTACCATTTAGCACATCGACCACACAGTTGTTGACATATTTGGCTATGTTGACCTCCATATCCAAAGCCGAGGCATCCAGATGTTCGGTCAGCGATTGCGATGCATCCACAAATGTATCAATGAACTTCTCCAACAGGCTGAGATGAAAGGCCGGCTGTATGAGCTTGCGATGCGTACTCCACTTGTCGCCGCTGCTGGTGATCAGGCCATCGCCAAGAAAGTTATGCATGAGCCTGTAGATGAACACCTTGTTGGTGTGCTTCTTGGAGGAGAGTATGACCTGCAGATCCTCAGGCTGCAGCACCACAAAGAACGGAAACAACAACACCCAAATGCGCACCAGCGAACCATATAGATCAAAGGCTTTCGCGGCGCGTTTTCTCATAACTGCAAAAGACGACAGACACACATGGCGTATACGTCTTAAGTAATGAAGCTTAAATTTCAGCTGAAGTACTTACGATCCTTCTCATTGATCAGCATACAGTTGCCCAGAAAGGGCAGCGTAGGTGGCCCAGAGAGACGCAGGGACAACATCACGGATCTCAAATACGTTTGCAGTTGTGTGTAGAACGTGTAAATGCTGAGTGAGACCACCAACAGGGCCAAAGCGCTGCACAGCTCCGACTTAGTAGCACGCTCCAACTTGACATAGAAGGAGATAGAGGGAGAGAGAGAGAGAGAGAGGGATAAAGTAAAGCTTGTGTTTAGTTAAGCAAGTGGCTACTCTTCATAATTTGTTTGCCATTTAGGCAATTTAATTAAGTGCGTAAAATATATTTGCCTAAGCCGCCCGTGCCAATTGGACCTCGAGCGCACTTCAGTTTAATTGCATTTGGATACATATCTCACAGATATGCCTGCGCACAGGTATGTGTATAAATAAAGTCTAATTAACTGGGAACGTCATTAGACTGTGTAGATTGAGGGGCTTGAGCATCGTTATGAGCAACTCGTGGCATGTCGTAAGTTTTTGTAAACACACTCATCATCCATAAACTTCAAAATGATCATCGAAAGTGCCTGCGAAACGGTGTGAATTGTTTGTGCCAACACGTCGTATGCGCGTTTAATACACACATTGCCAACCCACACACGCACACACACACATCTCTCTGAGTGTGTGTGTAGTTAAATTTCAATAATGTATGCTCAACTCTTGAGATTTCGGCAACAATTTATTCAGCATCAGGGCAAGGACGAGCATTAGAGATAGATATAGATATAGATACAAATGCAGATAGTTATGTATAGATTAAAATGTAGATTGATATCAGAGATAAAGTTGCAGATACAGATTAAGATACAGATACAAAAACTACTACAAATATATGTGCAAATTAAGATACAGATTCGTATATAGCTATAGATATAAATACAGATACATTTTTTTATATAAATACAAATACAGAAAAAGATACAGATACATATATAGCTATAGATACATTAACAATAAAAGTATACATATTACTATGGATAGATACAGATTTATATACATATACCGACACATACAAAGAAACACATAAATGCATCCAGATATTTGTATATATATCTATAGCTATAGAAAAGGATCTAATACAAATAAAGTTACGGATTAAGATACAGATATAAATATTGTCAAAGAGAAAGATACTAATACAGAGACGAATACACATACAGATATACAAATATACAAATATACAGCTATAGATATAAATATAGATCCTTATACAGACACAGATTAAGATACATATATAGATACATATACATAGATAGATAGTTAAGCATATTCAGATACAGCTACACTTTCAGTTACAGCGATACATACTCAGACAAAGATACCTCTACATATATAAACATATATACTACACAAATGTATATTTATATGCACTTACAGATACATTTGTATCTTTTGGCCTCTACTCTCGCTTTTTGTCAGGGCTACAGTTGACAGGACGGCGCCCATTCATAAAAAAAACACTGCCAAACAAAATGAATTGATTAATGATGATCACCAGCTGCAGATCATGGGCGCACGTTTTGTGTTTGGCCTTTTTCCCAGACTCTGTTCCATTTTTTATGTTTTCAACGTAAACAATTCAACACGATCACTCGAATGTCAACTGTTGACTGACCCAGAAAGTACAAAAAAGTATATATATATATATATATATAAAAGCCTTTAATACCAATTCGTAACGTAAAATGCGTCATCCAAATAAATTAAGTACTTAACTATGGTATAAATTGTCGAAATTGGCAATAGAACATTCCTAAAGTTTAGTGAATTGAATCGCGTAAAAAGGCGTGGAGCTAATTAAGGAAATTTTTCACTTTTCTATTTAGTAATAACATTCCTAAAGTTTAGTGAATTGAATCGCGTAAAAAGGCGTGGAGCTAATTAAGGAAATTTTTCACTTTTCTATTTAGTATGGAAGGAGTAAAAAATATATGTGTGACTACATAATAGAAATCAATTTGTACTTTTCAGTTTGGCGTGTAGAAGGCACCGCAGAAGAACTGTACTACTCTTTTTTACAGAATATCACTTGAAATTAAATGCACATTCGATCACGCACAATGCACAAGCCTAAGCAGACAGCCACAACACAAGCCCCAGATTCAGGGTCAATTGCGCATGGTGGTTGTAAGTGTTGTATAATACATATATATATATTACATATATAAATATGTAAATATATATGTATACATGCATTTAAATTTAAAGAAATATATATATATATATATATATATGTATATATAAATAATTGTAGGTGAAGTACAGGTGCAGCATGGCAAATTAGCTATGAGCGATTATCAAATGTTTTTTTTTGGCTGGTGCGTAACTTTCCGAAAGCGAAAGTCGACAGACCACGCCCACCCACAATAAAAACTAACAGCTAAATATACCCAAATAGCTACAAACCTATATATATATATATATATATATATATATATACATATATATAGTATATCTACATCGACGAGCGCGTGTTTGTTTGTATCTGTGCGGGTTCGGTGCGGTTTTTATTTACATTACATTGCTGCTATTTATGGCTTAGGGTGCTGGCGCTCGTGCTGGTGCTGGTGCTGGTGCTGCTGCTGGGGATTAGAGGAGGGCAGCTACTTCTGTTAGTTCCTTAAACGATCCCCACATGAACGAAACGATCATTAACGAACTGCCCAATACAATCAATCAACATAAAATGTAGAAATTTGCAAAACAGGTTGATGAAACGTTAGAGCATTTCCGGCTTTAGGCTTCAGGCTTCCGCTGCCTGTTGTTCTTTGCCGATCCCGATCTCAATTTGTAGCTTCAAGTTTCATAGCCTTCGGGTAATGGATTGACATGGGCATTATGGAACAGGCTGCGCTCCCCATTGCCCCAGGGAAAGCGTTTGTTGCGACGGCGCAGATGCTCGTATTTGACAAACGGCTGACGCAGCTCCAACGACTCCGCTGCACGCGCGCCGTTGTATGCGTTGATCATGCAGAGGCCAATGGCAGGTGTGGCCACCAGAAAGGCGACACGCTTCCAGAGCAGCGAACCGCTCGTTTTGCCACTGAATAGCAATAGATTGCTTCTGGCCTGGCTGAATGCAGACCTCACATATCGTTCCCAAAACTCCGACATCTTAATTCTTTAGAATTTTTCAAAATTTGTATAAGTAAATAAAGTTTCTGTTTTGGAATATACACATACAATATATATATATATATATTTTATACATATATACATATGTATTTACTACAGAGCTCTAAATGTGTTAGTCAGTTGAGTTTGAAAGTAAATAAAATTCTGGACTGTGGCAATATCATAAAACAACTTCGATTGAATTTTTAGACAGAGCACCCACACACACATACACATACACACAAACACACAGCTATAGTTAATTAGGAAGTTTCAAGGGAACATTGAACATAGTCCAACAACCTGGCCATAGTTGCCGCTGAAGCATGCCTTCCGCTCAGCCAGTTGAAGCCACCAACTATTTGGTCTATCCGATCATAATCATCCATCATAAGCCAAAGTACTCACATTGACGAACTATGGCGAATTTGTGGCTAACTGTCTTATTTACACAACATTTTCACACCTGCCCACTAATAAATATACATGATTATTTCCCACTAATTCTATAAATTATCATCAGCATCGTTTTTTTTTTCGTCTTCTGCTCACACGCCCAAAGCTAAACCTAAAATCGAAGAAAAAAAAATAAACGCTTCCCCCAACCCACGAAATCGTTTGTGCAACGGAACTGCGTACGTGCCTTGCTAACAAAACCAAAGAAAAAAATTGTTGTTAACAATAATGAGATTTCTGTTTAAGCCAAAGAGCGTCAACAATCTCTCTTCATAACTTGTGAAAAGTAGCTAAAAGACAATCCTAATTTTTATAATTTATAATTATTTTTTAAAATAATTTTTCATTGAATTCTTTTTCACTTAAAGTTTTCTAAAAATTATACTTCTCATTTTTATTATTTATTCTCTTTCACTCTATCCATCTGTCTCACTCTCGCGCGATCTCTCTCTCTCTCTCTCTCTCTGTCTCTGTCTCTCTCTCTCTGTCTCTGTCTCTCTCTTTCAGTCTTTCTCTTTCTATCTCTCTCTCTCTCTCTCTCTCTCTCTTTCTCTCTGTCTCTCTCCTCTTAAACGCTTTTGCCTTTTTACTATGTATTTATCTTTCTTAAATAATAATTTATATTTGTTTAATAATTTATTTTTAAATTTATTGTTAAAAACTCATTTAAATTTAAATAAACTAAGCTCACTTAATAAAATTAATTAAATTAAAAAGTCCACGAATTTATTAGTTGTAATTAGCATTACTGATAAATCTCTTATTATTATTATAAATATATTTTTTTTATATATAATAATATGTATTATTATTATTATTAATATATATTTTATATTATTATGTTTTATGATTTCTAGCTTTTTATCAAGTATTTAATATCTTATTCTGTATCGCACGCACAAATAATCTATTCTTATATTTTTGTATGATATAATCACTTCAATAATTTTTAGATTTCACATATTTTCTACTCACCAGTTTTTCCACAATCATTTTATTCTGTTTGGCTTTAAGACTTTATGAAAGTTCTTGTAAATTTTTCACTTTGCACTCTCACAGATTGTTCATAGAATTTACATACATACATATATATAAACGTATATGTAGTATATAGTAGTTAAATGTCTTTTAAATGTCCTTTACTATTCACCTGTGTCAATTCACAATTCACGTTTAATTGTTCAATTCACAACACGGCGACAGTTCAATTTCAAATGGTGGATCTCAAGCCGGGCAACGTCTATTTATAAGCAAAGTGTCCGATTTTTACGTTCAACGTTACGTTCAACGCCGACAAACAGACTTCGTCGGAGTATAAAAAAAAAGCGTAGCGAAAACGAAAAGCTACGCGGCGTGAGACGCAGCCTTTCGGAGATAAAGAAAGAGCAGCTAAGCAGAGACAATATCCAAATACTACTCTAAAGAATTAAATGAAGTGCTAAGTAAATCAGAACTTTGAGTAGTCCAAACCTGAAATATACCATATATAATTTGGCATGTTTTATATCAAATGATATCATAAAAATTAATAACAAAATAAAATCATCAGCTCAACTTGCTGCGCTTAAATAAATACTTAAAATATTGTTCTAGCTACTTGAACTACTTTCAAAGTACTACAAAGTATCTAGCGAAATATAGTATAAATATAACTCTATTGCATTCAGTCACAGCTTGGGAAATTCCATTACTACAATGTTTAAACATAGAACTTACTTGATTGATTGCAATTACAATTGATTACATAGAACGCAAATCCATTCGGGCTCAAGTGACCAAATATTATTCTAAAATATTTCCGTGCAATTTGAATATGTTTACTCAATAATACTTGTTTATTTGAACATTCAAATTCTGCATTTTCTCACTCAAGCGTTGCCTACCTTAAGGCGGGCAAGTAAAGAGAAAATATATAGACAACTTTGCGGCGGAGACTTACAAGGGAAAATAGCTTTAAAAAAATTTTATTTTGAGTATGATAGTAACAATATTAAAGAGAACTATTTTAAAAACATCTATATAATATTGTCACAATGTATTAAATTATGTAAAAGAAGCCATGAAATACAACAGACATAGCACTAGTTTGGAACTGTTAAGATTAGCATAGTCTGGAAAAATTATTAGAAAAAAAAACAAGTTTTATTATTCTAATTTACTAAATTTATTTTTCTTGTAAATTTATCAAATCACCCTCGTATATATACATTTGAATCATATATATATATATATATATATATATATACATATGTATATATATATTAATTTTTTTTACTTCCTACAATCTTTTCTAATCAAGATTCACACCAAATCCTTATTAAATTTATAAATTCAAAGTAGAAACAGTTTATATTCTTAGATATATCTATACAACTTTAATGATAATTACGTATACATAAAACCTGAACATTTCCCACTTAAACCCAAATCCAAAATACACTATTATACAAAAGCGCATTCCACATATATAGTTCCAGCATGATAGTTCCAGTATCTGTTGTAATGCTCAATGTTTGACTGCCTCGATGCCGTAACGCACCAGATCGATCAGGCCCAGTCTCACGGAGGTCCAATAAAACAGTCCACCCAGTATAACAGTCTTGCAGATGCGATCCAAGACATACAAGCTATGAAGAATGAAACACATAATCGATCAAAATATGTACAACTATTTTAGAGATTTTGAGATCACTCACAATCGCAGCTGTATGCGAGACTTGGGCAATGAGGTCAAAGGCTCCTTCATCACATATTGACGTCCACCCAATATGCTAATCTTCATATATTCGTAGTCGTCCACATCATTTGTGTTGATTTTGAAACTATGCAAAGAGAATTAAAATATTTAATGAAAATTGTTTTGGTACTTGTAATATGACACAAGCATCATTATCTAGGTTGGTATCAGCAGTTGGTCATACATTTTGCGATCTTCCTCAGAGATTTCTTTATAGATTTGTTCGAAGTGCGTCGACTTGAAGTCCCAGCTGCGTGTCGTGAAGAACTGCAGCACCTCCAGACCCACCGATATCTTTGTCTGCACGCGAACCATGCTGTAAGCACATAAAACATATCAGTTGGCTAACAATTTACAGGGTATATTAGTTGTTAACTCACAAACGACGTTGTCCGAAAAGAGCCAAGAGAAAGTCAATGAAATAGGCGGGCAGCCACATAAACATGATGGTACAGAAGGTATGATAGAACTTATTGGTCGTCATATTACCATCGGGATACCAGAGGCCCACTTCGAAGGGGTACTTAATACCTAGATCGCGGCCCACATCCATAACCCATTTCCAAGTGCGTTTCTTGGCATCATCCACTGTTAAATTGTAGACAGGTATCTGAAGGGCTCTGCAAGAGATAGAGATTACTTTGATATTCCACTTATATGCATATATTTCATTCACTTACTTTTGTTTGGAGAGACTATTATGATAGGGTATGAGCAGCAGTCCATTGATGGCTATGTCCACTGGTATGACCTCCGACTTAAGGTCTCCATTGCAGATCATGGAGCGAATAACACCTTTGCCGGCGCCAATCAACACGCCCGTGGGTCCGTTCATATTGTCTACCCAGCCCGGCAACGGCTCCGCGACAGCGGGCGTAACTGCGCAGGCAGAATAAATATTACTCAAACTTCAATTATACAGATAGAATTATTATATGTAAATTTGTAATTTGAGAAAAACAACTCGCTCGGGCTTGAGTACAAAAACCTAAATGCGTATATTTATTTGGAAAACCGTGGAAACTTAAAGCGAAACTACAACTAAATGCTAATAGACTAAACATAATTCCTGTGACCACAAAAGTAGAAGAATCCCTAGAAACAAAACAGGAACTCAAAACATTGCCAATACACCCGTCCATTTCAGCAAATAGTAGAAAAAGGCACCGACTATTAAGGTCTTGCAGATGATATCGACAAACCATTGGCTAGAAAAGAATAGGCAAATATTTACATAGATACTACATAGATAAATCAAGCAAATGCCAGCAGCTTACATGCGCATGTGCAGACGAGCTTTGGGTAGATCCTCTTCCTTTTCCTTGAGTATGAATTTGCGTGCGCCCCGCGCACAGTTCATCAAGTAGCTTTCCTCCGAGTCCCTGACACACATGTCCATATTGAAGCTGGTAGAAAAAATTTACAAAATTAGCTAAGCTTTCTCCAGCTCTATTTCATTTAGTTACATTATTTTATCCTGCTCGCCCAGCTTGTTCCAAAGTGAGGCATAATTGTCAGATTTGAAGACCCAGGGATTTAGCGTAAAGAACTGTAGAACGCCCAGGCCAGTGGAAATCTTCTCCTGTACGCGCAGCATGCTGTTGATAAATAGAAAAATTAATTAAATTATATTTAAACTCTATTTGAAGTCTGTTCACACTTACAAGCGCTTCTGTCCAAGTATGAGCATTAGGAAGTCCAGCAGATACGCTGGCAGCCAGTGAAACATGGCCACATTGAATTTGTGATATAGCTCATTGGTGGTGACACAGGGATCTGGATACCAGAGTCCCGCATTGAACGGCACCTGCCGGTTGATGCGCTTGCTCACCTCAACAACGGTGCCCATTTCCATTTTTCTGTAATCGGCATTCGTGATGTTATAGACGGGCACATCGGCGGGTCGCTTGGCCTGCTTATTAAATTCGTATGGTATGACAATGAGACCATTGATAGCATAATCCACGGGTATAACTTCAGCCTTGTTGTCCTTGCGGACCAGCACCGAGCGTATGACGCCCTTGCCGCAGCCAATCATCAGGCCAGTGGGTCCATTCAGATTATCCACCCAGCCGGGCAGCGGCTCATAAGCAGCCGGTGACACTATATGGATTAGAGATCCATAGATTAGACGGTGTAAATGTATTGTTTCTCACTCTACATACCGAGAAGCCCAGTTTGCATGATGGCGGCTGGATGATAACCGAAAGCCAATTAGATGTGTGGGTGTGGTCTGTGTCAGTGTGAATGTTTGTGAGTAGGTTATGAATGTGAGTGCATGTGAGTTGTGAGTGCCTTAAATGTATTCATTGTGTTTGCAAATAGGCCTAAACTTTGAAGTTCTTTCAATTTTGGTGTTCTGTTTCAGTGTGTGAGTGTGTGTGTTGTGATGTGTCTGGGTTTTTTCTTTTGGCTTTTATCCTTTTATTCTTTGAACACTTCAACACTCGAACACGTACACATACAACTTTTCGAACCGTTATCTTTTTTTATTGCATTTCGAAACACTTAACTTAAAAAGCAAAACATTAAAAAAAACAATCGTTTTTTTTTCTTTTGTACCCCATAAAGCGAACCTAAGCATTATATTGATAAAGCGAGCATTGATATTTTGGCTATATGCTTCTATATGTCTCTCTTTGAGTCCCGTTTTAGACGCCCACGAGGCGCGAGACGAAGCCATACGTCCAGTAACCGAGGAAACCAACGATGATCGTCTTGCACGCACGATCCAACAGATACATCCTATAATATGATCATGAAGGAGGGAAGGACATAAGTAATTGTTTAGAGATATTGTTTAGAGTTATTGTATTACAGCATGAGCTGGCGACGCGCACGTGGTAGAGACTCGGGCGACTCCTTCATCAAATACTGACGACCGCCTTGCACACAGGACTCAATGTACATGGGTATTGTTTCCTCTGGATCCATGTCCATGTTAAAGCTAATTGATGTCAGAGATCTATATAAAAACGTCTCTATATATGAAGCGCTTCTTACTTTTTCCGATCCGCTGCATTCAGCATATTCCAGAGTGAGGCATAGGCATCCGACTTGAAGTACCAGGCGCGCATCGTAAAGAATTGCAGCACCTCCAATCCCACTGAGATGCGATTCTGTACACGTATCATACTAAGCGAATTTTGGGGGGTTTGCGTGGGAGTTTGGGAGTGGAGTTGGAAGTGAAATTTGTAGTTGCACGAGATTCCATAAAATTTGATGGATATAACCAAACACTTACAAGCGCTTCTGGCCCAAAATGAAGAGCATGAAATCGATCAAATAGGCGGGCAGCCAATGGAAGAGCACCACATTGATATTGTGATGGAATCTGTTTGTGGTTATGCAGCCATCCGGATACCAGAGGCCCGCCTCCATTGGATATTGATAGCCAATCTTTTTGCTCATCTCAATTACTTCGCCCCATTGCATCTTGCGATGATCGGCGCACGTTATGTTATAGACGGGCACATCCACCGGCCGTTGCTCCGATGTAAACTGATATGGTATGACGCAGAGACCATTGATGGCATAGTCCACCGGTATGACCTCCGATTTGTGACGCGTATCGATGAGCATGGATCGAATGACGCCCTTGCCAGCGCCCACCATGAGACCAGTTGGTCCATTCAGATTATCCACCCAGCCAGGAACGGGTTCATAGGCCGATGGTGAAACTGCAGGAGATTCGTTCAGTCCGCATCTCTAAGAGCAGCAGCAGCGGCAACAGCAGCGGCAGCAGCAGAAGGAGCAGTGGGAGCACCAGCAGCAGCAGCAAGGAAAATATATGCGTAGCCAAAGGCAAAGGCGTAGGGCTTTAGAGTAGGCGTGGTTTATTGTGCGAGTGTCAATTTCCGCTGGGCAAAAGGCAGAGGATAGTTTTCTTTGTTGGCGTGTGAGCTTTGCAACTCATTTTAATTGCAGTTGTAGGCGGGAGGGCGGGGAGAAGTAGCTGTTGGGGCGTGTCTTTGCTTAGTACTTTATTTATAAGCTTCAGTTTCAATTTGAATTTACCGTTTTCAATTTCATGCTCATTGAACTTGTTGGTCAATGACGACGACGTTTACTTACAGTTTGTCTGCGTGCATGAGTGTGTGTGTGCAGTATTTTTGGAAATTGTAGATAGGAGATATTTGTACAAGCGCTGCTGTTTATGTTTATTTGTTTTTTTTTTTGTTGTTTGCAAGGGCGGGCTAAACACACACATATAGCGGCACGCATTAAATATTCAAAAACTTTTGCTTACATTGCAGTGGGCTGCCAGATGTTGCAAAGTGAAAGGCTGCCAGAAGTTGTAAGCTAAAGGACAGCCAGTCGTAAGCACCAGTCGATTACAGGAATCATCGATTGTATCGATAGCAGCCAATCAGAACGTAATAAAAAGTTCGAAAATCACGCTGCCAATGTGTGTGAATCTCCCGCCGCAGTTAACACACTTTTACACACTTGTTGCCCTTTAAAGCGTTTTGTTGTTGTGTTTGTGGTTCGTTTGTTTGTTTGTTTATTGGCTTAGTTGTTGTATTTGGTCTGATTCGTGTGGTTTAGCGGGCGGGCTAGCGGTGTCAACAAAGCGCGCAAAGGGATTATGTCGCTGACATACAAAAAACACAAACTACATGTCACAGATAAACAATTTGCAGATGGACACATAAAAAAGAAATAGACACATGCTAGCGCAAAGCAGCCAAAAACACACACTTAATTAGCAGACGGCAAAGAGAAAAAGCGCTTAGCTTATCTCAAAACTTGTGCCACACCCACAAAAGCCTTAAGTGTGGCTGTCAATTAGGCAACATCGACTTGACGACGAGTTGCCAAACCCAATTTAAAGAGTCGCGCTAAAAGATTTGAACTTTGCGAACTTTATGCTGTCAAAGTCATCAATCTATCAATATTTAAATTGTTTGAATGGCTTGTTGAAGCATGCCTTACACTGTGCTACACAGCAGCGGCAGATGTTTTGTGTGCTAACCAATTGAGAATTTCAGCTCAAAGCGCAAGAGTTCAACTTCTAGTAGGCGTTATCTAAATAGCAAATTCTTCAAAGAAATAGTCAAAAGATTTTAAAAACTCTACCTAAGGCAATCAGTAGAGTAAGACATTTTAACTAGAAATGTATATATTCAATTTGATCTATGCATATATATAAATTAGTTGTTCATATCTGTTCTTTTCGTTAAACTTTAACTTAACTTTAAATTTTATTTCTCAATATTTATAAAACTCTTGTTCAGCTTGTCAAACTGCATTAAAATTTAATAAATATAACAAAGGCTAAGTCTTAAAAATTTTAAGTTAGGCCAGACTCATACACTGGCAATGCCTCAACTCCTTAAATTTGCCTAATCACGGTCAGACCGCAACTGCCAAAAATATATAGTCAGTTAACATATTTGAAAAAACACTTTACATTATTTTTCTTTTGGCCAGCATCATTAATTTTTGGCCAAAAGCTAAGAATTGCACGGGGTCAGCCTGGGAGTTCAGCTCGACTGCTTGAATCAACATTTTAGCCTAATTGAAAAGTTGCAGCCGCCAAGGCAAAAGCAGGTTTTAGCTGCACATGCAAAGCAAATCTCTCAAGTCTCAATTACAATTTCAATTGCATTTGCCCAAAGTCATAAAGAAAAGACGGCGAATGATTAAATAGCTAACTGGGAGACTGTGAAAAACACAAAATATCTACTGCAGCTGGTTAAAAAAAATGTGAAAAAAAGAAAAACCTAAGGCAAAATGAATTGCACATTTTTTTTTTTTTTTGTTTATGTTTTTTTAGGCACAAGTTTTATAGCCAGCAGCCGAAAAAAACACATAAATATTTAAAGTTAGGAAAGAAAAAAACAGATAAAATATATTTATGGCAAACAAAAAAAATAAACTTAAAGAGATGATTAAGGAAGCAAGCAACCAAGCAACAGAGACAAGCCTCAAGGCGACGCCCCACAGTTATTATATGAATCTATATATATAAAATGTGTATAGAGTATATGGCGACTGGACTTACCAATGCTGGGACGTGCTATGATGACCGGCATGGTTTCGTAATGGTCGCGCACCAGCAGCTCAGCCAGACGCTTCGAATAGGTGTACGTGTTGGGATGTGGCTTCAGTAGATCGGGCGTAATGGCATCCAAGGTCTTCACATCCATCCATTCGGCCAGACGCATCAGATCCTCGGGCTTGTGCGGAAACTCGTAGACCTTCTCGTACATGACCTCCTGGTCGCAGTTGCAGAATGCCGTCGACAGGTGCACAAATGCCTCCAATTGTTTCATATCCTTGGCCACATTCAGAGCACGCTGCGTGCCCAGCAGATTCATATCGATGGCATCCCGCAGATTGCCCTCCAGCTTCAGGGTGGCCGCCATGTGGAAAACTATGTTCGTATGCTCCACCACATGCTTCAAGCTATCGCCGCTAAGACCGAGCACTGGCACAGATAAAAAGAGAGAGAGAGAGAGAGACAGTAAGGATTAGAGTAGAGTTTGAGAACTTTTGCAGTTAGTTTGTCACTCACAATCGTAGGTCACATCACCCTGGTAGATGGTCACCTTCTTCAGCATGTGCGGGCGTTCGTCACGAATGCGCTGAAAGATGGGCAGCTTGAACATCTCCTCGAGCCGCGTCTCGGGCGTCTTGCCACGCTTCGGGCGGCAAATGATGATCACCTCCTTGAGCGAGTGGCATGAGTACAACAGCTTCTCCAGCAGCACCTTGCCCATAAAGCCCGAGGCGCCCGTGATAAAGATAGTCTTATCCTTGTAGTATTCCTGCACAGGCGATAGATCGTTCATCTTGGTGCTGTCACAGAGAGAGAGAGATATAGAGAGAGAAAGAGAAAGAGAGAGGGACACATTATTTTCGATTTCATAGCCACATGCCAAGCCAAGCCAAGTCGAGCAGAAAGTGTCGCAAGCAACAACAAAAACTGGGCTAATTCTGAAATGCTGCAAACGGGTTTTTTTCTAATGGTTCGAAGTTTTTGGTTTCGCATTTCGCATTTCTTTGCATTTGCGATTACGCAATGCCGAATGTCTGGACGGCTGGCTGATTGGTTTAATAGTAATACACAATGCTAGCAATAATAATAACAACAATAACAGCAACAGCAACAGCAACAACAACAACAGCAACAGTAGCAGCTGCAATAACAACTCCATTTGGCAGAGGCCGTTGCAATAATACGCGACTGAGCCAGGAGACCGGAGACCCAGCCAGACCAAGCCAGACCGAAGCCAGAGCCAGAGCCAGAGCCAGGCCGGCCTAGGCAGGCCAGTCTAACGTGTCTGTTGTTTGTTTTTATGAAAGAGTGTGTTGCAAGCTGCAATAGCAACAACACACACGCAGCATGCAGCATGCCACCAGCCACGCTAGCCACGTTTTGATAGCCTTCTGCAATCGCCTACAAAATTGCAAAATCAGAGATTGGAGCTCTTTGGGTTTGGATTCGGGTTTTGAGTTTTCGGCTTTTCAGTTTCAGCTTTTTTTGAGGTTTTGCATTGCAGACCGCGTTACACTTGGCCAAATCTTATACGCAAAGCCCAAAATATAACGTGCTTTTTGTTGTTTTTTTTCATTTTTTTTTAAGTAAAAGCGGCTTTGCTCTTTGGCCGCACTCGCAGCCGCAGTCGCAGTCGCAACCTGACATTTCTAAGCGGCCTCAATTTGCGAAGCTGCTTGGTTTCGCTTTCAGCTACCCAGTAGAAATAAGTGCAGAGGGCATGCTGGACTAGAACTTAAAATTGATTTACATACACAGATGCTCAATATGGATTCCCTACTGCTTCCACTGACTAGGTAAGAGAAATAAAAAGAGAGAGAGAGAGAGAGAGAGCTAGTGAGAGTTAATGAGGGAGAATACAGAAAAAGATTCTCCCGCTTGCTAGTAAAAGTAACTAAAGAGAAAGAGAGTCTCTTTAGAGGAGAATCTTTTTCGCTGTCTCTCTATCTTTATCTCCCAATTTATCCACATCTCTATCTTTCTGTCTCTCCATCACTCTTACTCTTTTTATGTATTTCTGTATTTCTTGCTTTCTCTCTCCTGTTCTCTCTCTCTCTCTATTTCTCTTTCACCTCTTCCAATGTCCTTTAATATTTTCTTTCGACTTCCTTTTCTAACTCTCTTTATCTCTCGTTCTCCTTACCGCATATCACTCACTTCCTCGTTCTCTCTCTCTTTCATCCACACTCTTAGTTGTTTACAGAGCATCTGCTAGTCATGCATTGCCGCAGCTTAAGTCTGATAAACCACGCATTTCATGCAACACTGAACGGGTTTTTGGGCTGCCTCAAGTTTTGTCACTAGACCCATTTACCATAAATGAGCCAAACATTTATATATATAAAAATGTATACATAAATATATATATATTTGATATTTCTCAAGACAACAGCAGCAACAAATTATGCCCAGTTAAGCGTTTAAGGAAAGTCTTCGAGAAAGCACTCAGCATGACAAGGCAATGCAACTAATTGTGTTTTATATATAGTCTATATATACATATATAGATATGTACAGTTGCTGTACCTTGAACTAGAAAACGTACTGCGACTCTAGACTACGTAAACAACTTATAAATGCGGCAACCACTTATAAATGCAGTCGCAGTTGCAGTCACAGCTGCGTCTGAAGCTGCCAATGAATTCCCATTTCACGTCTGTCTCCTAATTTATCTGGCAATTGCTTCATTTCCATATTTATTGCCAATTAAAACGCTTCTGCCGACTACGTCATAAAAGTGACTAAAAGTAAAAACCAAAAGAAAAAAAAACAAAACAAAAAGCTGCGTGCAGCTTACACAAGAGCTCAAGACATCTTCAATTCATATCGAGGCAGCCACAAATCTGTGCAAAGTCTAAAAAAAACACAAAAATCATAGCCATAACACACCCACACACACACACACACACACACACACTTGCACTTGGAAAATGTCAAAATAAGTTGAAATTGAAACCAAAAAAAAAAACCTGAAAATTTGTGGTCGACTGTAGAGGGCAGACGAAAGACTTAGGCAACGAACTTGCGCACTGTGGCATGCAATATAAAGCTTCAAACTTGACAAGCATAGCATATGCACTTATGTATATGCCAACGTTATTAGCATCGTTTAGGCCATAATTTACAAGAGCTAGTTACCCGACAAGGCCCACCATAAAATCTATATATCTTTTTTTGCAATAGTTTCTTTGACTATAACAATAGTGATGAAGAAGTAGAAGAAGAAGAAGACGCCGAAAAAGAAAAAGAAAAACAAATACTATAATTTGTTCTTGACACAATTGACGGGAAACATTTTGAGCGCTTTTGTGTTGCCTGTAGTATTGGATTTGTGGATAGCTAACCAAATTATAATCTGAAGCTCCATTTTCATAGAGGTTCAGGATGCAACAGTATATAAGTAATATTAATTGTTTGAAGAAGAAATATATATATATATATATATATATATGTGTGTGTGTGTGTGTGTGTGTGTGTGTGCGTGTGTGTGTATATATATAAATATAATATAAAACAAAAATATATATAAAAATTTCTATAATATTATTAATATGTTAATTAAATCGTAATAATTTTATGCAAATAATAGATGCAAAAAAAATAATTTAAATAAGCCTTCAATATAATATATATAATAAAATATAATTAAAATTATTTTCAATATATTAAAAAATTAAAATATAAATTTTGAAAAATTATGAAAAAGCAAAAAATTGTTTTCAATAAAAAATTTATAAAAACAATTTTTTTAAAATAAAATAAAGAAAAAGATATTTAAATTAAAACAATTAAAATAATAATAATAATTTAGTAAGTAATTTATAATTAATAGTCAGTGAATAAATTTTATGAAAAAATCCAAAAATAATTAACTTATGTAAGAAATAACAACAAAATTGAATAATTGTTTAATGAATTAAATTGCATTTTCACCAAGCTAAATATATGTATATATTAAATTAAAATACCTTTGCATTGCAAAATTGATAATTAAATCATAAATGCAAGGAAATTATTTGCAATAAATAATTATTAACTTAAAAGTTTGTGAAAAAGGTTGCTAAAAATAAGAATTTTTTAAAATAATATTTCGTTTTATTTGAAATATTTATTAAAAACAAAAGAATAATCTAATGATTAATGATAATAATTTGATTCACTAGGCCAAAAATCGTTTAGAGGCCAGCCCAGTCAGAGGGCAAACTCATTTAGTTAACTGACTTCCTATTTTTATTATTACAAAACTTTATGGATTAGCATTGAAATTGTCCCATAAAATTATAAAACGTATAATAATAAAAATATTTTAAAAATTTTGTCAATGAAAAAACAAACCTGTTCTTACGATAAAGTTAGACTTAGAGGGAGAATACAGTAAGAGAATAGAGTTTTGTGGATGTTCTTAGTCCTCCTATACTGCTACAACTACTATGCCGAGCAATGCGAACCCCGATCTCCGCTTACAGCAACAAGAAAATGGTTTGCATTGCCTCAGTGAAGCGGGTCAAATGAAATATACTTTACGATCCGTTGGCATGCCGTGCCGTCATGCATGACTTATTCCACATATGTTCGACTTACAGGGTATCGCGGTGTCTTTCAACTTTCAGTTTAGTGGCAATTGCTGAGCACACTTGTCGCGGCTTCTAATCAAATATGCACAGTCTAGCCATTTGATGGGCTGTGGCCCGTGTGCGCGCCAGCAGATGAATGACACAGTTTAGCATATTATGGACAACTTGGCTTTATTTTAAATATGACAACACTTAATGCGAGTCGCTTTTTTATTTTCTTTGAAACCGGTTTGATTAGTTACTTTATACTATTTCTTAAGCATTTCAAGCGCGACCTAACGCAAAAGCGTTGTTTACATTTTGCAATGATAATAGAGTCGGTAGCTCAGCTCACTCAGTGAGCAGTGCTCACTGCTCATTAAGAGAGCTCAGAGAACTGCGATCAATTTTCGCTTATTATAATTCTTATTGGGTTACTCTACGAAAATAAAAATAGGGGAAGGCATCAAATCAGACACGAGGCAACATGCAGTTCACCCAAAGTTCAAATGTATTTGAACTCATTCGGTTGATCGAAGCTAATCCAAGCTTAATATTAAGTGTATACTAGATAGAGTCATAGTGCGTCAAGAACTTTGAGCAAGTAAACGGAAGAGACTGGCAGACACCCTAGACTAGGTGATAAGTGGGAGTTTTGGTTATTTGTATCCAGTTAGACTTAAGATAGAATAATGTGCATGATAGATCTTTCCATAGTTAAATCTTGCTGGAACTGATCTACATTTTGAATATGAAATCTATAAAACTCTATAGGGACTAGCAGAAAGTTTATTAAAATCCAAGCAATTAAATATTTATAATTTATATAAACTTATATTTCCTCTTTTTACTGTTCCATCAATTGTCACGCAACTAATACACCCAGCTCACTTCTGTACAGGGAATCTACAAAAATTAACCATGAAATTGATAGAAAAAGTTAAAAATCAAATTTTGAACAGTCGCCACTTGACGTCGGCCTGGCTGGCATCCCTTTAGGCCATTTTGCTAACGAACTGTGCGAGATGCTTAAGACCAAACAGAGAAAACCAACAACAACGACAAATGAGTTAATAAATAAATAATAAGCAACAACCTCCAATATGTAAATAGGCTTGTAGCGATTGCCATTGACACACAAGTCAAAAGAAACGAATATTAATTCGAGATACGCTGAATTGATCAAAAGGTATCAATATAAAAAAGAAGAGAAATAAAAGATAGCAATAAACACAGAGAAAAGGAAAAAGAAACGAATGGAAAATACGCTAAGAAATTGCAGGCAAATACTTTAAGAAATATATATAAAAAAATTTAAAAAGTTAAATTAATGTTAATATATAAAAAAAATATATATAAAACTAAAAAATATTTGTAATACATAATATATTTAAATATTATACTCTACAAAAAATAAATGTTTAAGATTATTTTTTTAAAATATGAAAGAAAAAAAATTTTTTAAATTTAAATTGGTTGTAGCTATAAAAAAAAATACTTCTTAATTGTAGACAATGTTTTTAAAATATTTAAAAAAAAATAGCAAATATTTTTGGTTATAGATTAAAAATAAAAATAATTTAAAAAATAAGTGATTAAGAAAAATTTGAAAATATTTTAAAAGTATTTTAGCAATTTATACAAAATATTTTTTAAATATTTTAATAACATACAAATTGTTTTGAAAATACTAAAAAGTTTATTCAAAACGTATTTAAACGATAATAAATTTGTGAAATAGAACTAAATTTAGCTGGGCTATATATTTTATATATTTATTTATATTTATACGTATTTAAGTAAATTTTGATATATATATTTTATACACTACATTTATGCTCAAAACTATTTTCAATTTATGAATCGAACTTAACACACCTTATGAAAGACGCAAATAGACTTAAGCTCCAATCAGGCAGAGTATATAAAAAGCTCAAAGCACATTAAATTAAGTCAAGGGTTTGTCTATACGGAAATGATTTGTAAGTTACATTTTTGCTGGCAAACTGTGGATGCTGCACCATCAACCAGATCAGCGTGTGGCCGTGACATGGTCCGTGACCCAGCTGAGGCCCCAAAGCATTTTTGATGATGCAAAGTTCAACTTTTTTGAGTTTACTTTTTTAGATTTTTTTTTTTAATTTTTTCTTTTTAAATAATAATTAATAATAAACATTGTTTAGAAATTAAACGCTTCGCTGGTCAGCTAATAGCACCCAAAATGTTTCAAATTGTTTCAAGCTAATTATTTAAAAGTGTTTTGCGCCAAGCTAATTGCGCGAATGCAAGAAAATAATAATAAAGAATGAACAAAATATGAGGTCAAAAAGCAATTGCAGCGACATTTAACATATAATTATTAAAGTTTTTTTTTTTTGTTTTTGTTTTTGTACATTTGTTATTAACAAATAGCAAAGAGCGCGAGGTGTTGGGCATTGCAACCGTTTTAATTACCTTTTGCAGTGCGTTTTTCGTTTGTTTTTGTTTTGGAGTTTTAATTAATTCGAAATTGTTTCAATAACTGAAAACACGTTATGAACACCAAAAACGAAACGCGTCGGCTAATCAAATGCGAGAAAAATGGTTTAATCGAAATTGTAGTTTGCCACGAGCACACGAGACGTACGATCAAAGCGATATTTATATATATATATATATATATAGAGAGAGAGAGAGAGAGAGAGAGAGAGAGCTATATATATATATGTGGCTGGAGGCAGCGAGTTGTGCGCTGTGCGGCGGTCAAAAGAAGACTGAGACACCTCAAGCTGTGCGCTTGTCAATATGAATGAAACGACTTTTGAATTTTTAGTGCGCTTCGCATCGAAACTGAAACTCCAGATATATATATTTATATATACACATATATTTATTAACTGGTTGAGCATTGTTATTGTGGATGTGGCAAGCGCTGCAAGCTGCAGTCATAAATATCTATTTGGCGCACACATTTGCTTAGCAAATTCAGCGGAACTTTGGCAAAAAAAAAAAAAAAATAAAGGAAGTCGTATTGCGGCCTCAGCTTTTAGCCTATATATCTATATGTAGTTGGCCATTAAAATTGTCAACTATGAACTGCAAACATTATTTTGGCTGCAAAGCAATTTGCAAACATTTATTGTTTGAACGTTAGTTAAATATGCATATTTAAGACACATTAGCATATTTTTGTGCATCAATAATTAATCATGTACATTTGTTTGCTGTTTGCTTGCAAAAGCGAATACAATTAATTTGGATTTTTCTTTTCGCCTCATTTCAGATTATTATGTAATTATAAATATCTCATGCATATGATCAAATTTTTATTGCCAAACGTTGCAAATTGTGCCAGGCGCATAACAAAACATTGGCAAAAATCCCCCCACAATCGCTAATTATGCAAAAATTATGCAAATTCAGCTTAACATCAAAATACATAAAATATGAATCTTAAGTGTTTTGATTGTACCGCCAAATGGCTAACCGTCGATAACAGTAGCGAATATTTAATTTCTGGCAGCGCTGCCACCTTGTTCAAATGCTGTATAAGCCAGTTCATGTTTGAACAATTTTCATATCGATATGTCAAATTTACTGAAATATTATAAGCTTAATTGCACATTTTCTGAACTAATTTCGATACATTTATATTGAATAAATATTTTACATTTTTTCAGCGCTAAAATGCACACGTAACTACCTTAATTTTCTAATATCGAAAGTCGTCGTTACATTCGGCATTTGCATACAAAGGCTGGGCAATGCAAAGTGCAATAAATTAAAACGCTGCACATAATTTAGCGGAAAAGGTTGGCAGGTAAATGCATCGCTTATATTAACAATACGTTAAAACGTATGTTAATTAAACTTTGACCACGTGTGGCTCAATCATCGATAGGCGCTATCGATAGCGATTTATTTTTACATACCACCTCACGCGAGTGCGATTGGATTTCATTATAATTTGGAACAGGGAATCGCGAAAAATTATTGCAAGCATGGCCGAATTAGACGATTTCTTTGCGAAAAAGGACAAGAAGAAGTCGAAAACTAAGAGCAAATTTGTGACAGCCGATGAGCTAGTGAGGAACCTAGAGGAATGCACGAAACGTGAGGTGGCGGCCACTGCTGTCAAACCAAAAAAACCTGAAGTCTCGACAGCTTTGGCTGGCGGCGTGGCAGAAGGCGGCGAAAACGAGAGCAACATCAAAGTGCCTGAGCCCGTCATCGAGGTGAGAGTTGCAATCAAGTTGCAATCGAGTTTCCAACTCTACAAATTCTAATTTCACTAATTTGTTATTGTGGCTGTGCGTAGCCCGTGGAAGAGGAATGGAAAGAGTTTGAGCAAGAGCAGCGCAAGGATTACAGTGGCTTGAAAATTGGTCAGCTGACCATCAATGATAAGCAACAGCAGCAGCAACAACAACAACAGCAACAGCCGCATCATCAATCCGATGATATCTACGATGAGGATGATGAGGATAGCGATGGCTATGGCAATGGAGATCCAAATAGCAAGCGGAGCGGATTTGGACCCTGGAAGAAGTTAATACCTGCAGAGGAGGTGACACAAATCCCGGTGCCGGTGGAAACAGAGAAGCCATCGTCCAAAATGTACATTTCACCCGCGTTACGTGCTGCCGTAAGTGCTTAGACATATGTATATATCGTATTGTATTGAGAATGATTTGCTGAATATCGTACGATATTCATTGGACTTTGTTCGAAATTACAGCAAGCTGGCAGCGGGATGGGCATCGGCGGCGGCAGCAGCAGCGGTGGAATGCGTACGAGGCGTACAGCGCCCGACATTACCAATACGGAATTCTTCCCAACGCTAAACGCAGCACGGCCGGAGGAACAGCGCAAAAAGAAAAACGAACCCGCCTTCGAAGAAGTACGGCACGGCGGTCGCTATCAGCGAGTGCAGGAGACAGCTGCTGCGCCCGTTGCGGCCACCAATCGATTCCAGTCGCTCGATGATGAGGCCGACAGCTAGGCCATGTCCATGCCGACGATCACGATGCCGACACCTACAACAAACAAGCAACAACAAACAAACAAACAGAAAAAATTTACCGTTTTCATCTTATGTGCTACACTCAAGCTGGAAGCTTGATCGGATCGCAAGGATCAGCTATAGCAATGCAACAGAAAAAAACAAAAAACAATTTATTACGAGTTCTGCAAACATTATTGTGTAAACACTTTTTTTAGGCTTTTCGATTAACCCCTTACCCTCTAACCGAAAAAAGAAGAGAAATATTGTTCATTTCGTTTGCATTTCTTTTGAATTATGGAATCAATGTAATAGAAGAGAGTATGAATAATAGCCATGCGTTGAAATCCGTTTTATAACTGTTACAACTTTCTTTCTTTGGCACTCGCTCTCTCTCTCTCTCTCTTCCAAAGGGGAAGCTCGCTCTCTTCAGCCGTCCGTGAAGAGATCCTCTGGCCTACTCAGAGCATAACTGCAAAAATGTTATATTCAATAGGATAGATCATCTTTGGCTGGCAATTTCGGATCTCTGACTGACTTCTCACTGTACGGCTGCTCGGGCCGATTGCTATAGGAGCTGAGCAACGGTTTGGTTAACATGCTCTCCGGATAGTTGCGTATCAAATATAGCCAGCAGTCCAATTTTCTGCTTAAATTCAACAAAGAGTGCTTTAATTACAGTTAGTCGCGAACAACAGCTGTTTTGCATTACTCATTTTCGCTTATCAATATCGCTTGCATCTCGCGATCGTAGTATCTGGGATATTCCTCCAGCACGTCCAAATTCGCGAACATTTTGTCATCCACTTCGTAAATCTCACCTTCAATATTATTGCCCACACCTGGCTTGTTTAACAAAAATGGAATATTGTACCGTGTGCCGATAATCAATGGAAATTTAATCTCCGTTTTGCCCTTGGCTAACAAGCGAGAAAACCCATTTTGCTCGCTGGTTAACCAATGATGATTGGGTTCACCTTTCTTCAAGGTGCCATAGACGAAAACTCTTCTAAGCGCTTGCGACATGCTTTGCCTCTAATGGAATGTTAAACATAGATTGATTTGGTTAAAATAGTTTCTCAATGAATCTTAGACAGACTGCCAATCACTGGAAACGCCGACACGTGATAAGATTTACACATGTTAACTTAACAGCGCTGCTCCACAGTTAACAGCACAGCTGTGTTAAAACAAAAGAAGAAAAACTGATCACAGAATAACAAATGTTTACACAATCTATTTATATAATAACAAAGGCAACACCTGTTAGCCCTTGGGAAACATGCAATGTTTATGTCTAGTATTTAACTTGAATTGCTTTTATTTACTCGAAACTTATAAAATTACAAACTATGTTCGATCTATCAACTAGAGTACGCATGTATGTATATAGTATATCTATATATGTATGTGTAAGTGTGTATATAAAGTCTGTATATGCTCTACAAATGCAACTACCGGTAGTTATATTAATAATAATAATTGGCCACGCCCTTTCTTTACGAACACATTTTAGTTTTGAACCGTTTCATAGGTGAGATCATCCTGTGCCGGATGCTTGTGGGTGCGACGATGTCGCATTATATACGGATGTGTGGAGCTATTCTCATAGCCAGACAGATAGGGCAGCGAGAGCAGCTTCTCCGGATACTTTTGCAGCAGATACACCCAGCAGGGAACGGTGCTGCACACAGAAAAAATGTTTATAAATAAATCGAATATATAAATATGAATCAATTACGTCATCATTAGCTTCGCACTTACCCCTCGCCCACGCCAATGTTCATATCCTGCTTCTCGCGCGTATAAATATCCTGGCAATCCTCCAGATTGTCCAACGAGTTGAGCATGCGATCATCGACCTGTTTGGCATAAATTCGTTAACCCATATATATAGCTGATCTATTTATGCATAAAGACAAAAAAACACTTACCTCATAGATCTCGCCGGTTACATAATATCCCACGCCGGGTTTGTTCAGCAGAAATGGAATGTTATAACGCGTGGCAATCACCAAAGGCAACTTTTGTGTCGTTGTTGCACGGCACCAGAAATTGGCATAGCCATTGCCCGTATTGGCCAAGATCGAGTTGCTCGGCTGGCCGTATTTCAAAGCGCCATAGACAAACAATTTGCTCAATGCCGACGAAGCTTTCTGTGTGCCAAATGGAAATTGCGATCAATTAATTTATGCATACAACAAAATGTACTTAACTATCATAAATCTATAAATCTATAATTAATACCTGAAGCTTATCAAAAATGCCAATAATAAAAAAAGTTTGAAGAATTTTTCCATACACGCGCAATGGTAGCCCCCAACTGGGAAGACTTTTTTTTGATAAGCTTGACACGACACAGGGACATATCGGCATATCACTTAAAGACTTAGAGATGGGCGCGTGATGCACTTTGACACGACTAAGCTAGGCAAAATAGTCTCATGGCTATTGACAGAAAAAGCAATGTTTAAATTTAACTTAAATTGATAGCAACAAAGATTTCAAATAATAATTATTAATTTAACATAAATATATGTAAATCAATTGAAAAGAAAAATGTATTAAAATTAATATTTAATATTATTATTATCCTTAACAAATTGGTTGTAAAACAAAAAACAGGAATTTGCAAAACAAACATTTAAAAAAATTAATAAATACTAAAAGAACATTTAATGCAATAATTCGAATTCGTTTTTGTTTCATGTCAAACTGTCATCACTAATTGCTTCATAGCGCCGCCCGCGCATACACACACACAAACACGAGCACACACACACGCGCAATCAATTTATTTATAAATTTTTGTTTTTGTTGCCAAAACGAGATGAAAAAAGCCCTCGGATATTGCTGCTGGACAACGGTATGCATTAACCGGTTTAATGCATTCACGCCACTTTTTCAGTTTAGTTCATTGTTTCTGTTAACACACACTATTATAAAATACAAGCCAACACACTTTCACATACATACATATATCTTGTTTACTGTTCTTTTCGCTCGTTTTTTTTTTTGGCTGACGTGCGTGCCTTGTGAACTGCGCAGCAGCTCCGCCTACTTTAAGATTTTGTCTATGTATGTGTGTTCGATATGAAATATGTTTGCATGTTATTTTTGATAAAGATTTGTGTTAATATAATTACTTAAAACGTTCTAATCAATGAGACAAATAGAGATTGACACGCCACGAAAGCGCTAAAACGTATCTACCTTCAGCTTCAAAGTCATTGTGAATAATTTGATGCATTTTTATGGTAATTTAAACGATTCTCTGTTCTTACATAACTTCAAATACAGACATGAGCACGCACGTACACACACACGCACTTATAAACAGACGCTTCTAATCACTTAGCATTTGAAACTATAAATATTCCCACGCTTCATATAGAACAGCGTTGCCAGCTTGTCAAAGGATAACGGGTAGCTTAACTTATATAAACACACACACGTAAACAAATACATGTGTGAGCATAAATTAACATTGCCATTTTTATACTATATACATATATATATATACATGTCTGATTGTGTAATTGTATTTACCTTGATTTGGCCCATGATTGCTTTTAAGTACAGTCGATATACTTAAACTTGTTTAAAATTGCAAATTGATATAAAATTTCAGCAAGAAATTCACAAACAATACGTATGTATGCACACAGGAGAGAGGAGTAATGAGCAATGAGAAAGAGGAAGTTAACTTGGGAGGAGACCGAACCGCACTGCTGGAAGTCAAAACTCCAACTGAATGCGCGACGCTTCGCTGCTGCTGTCGACAGAGGCCCAAGCATTGAAGAACGAATGTTCGATGTTGTCCGCCTCTGCCGCTAGTCGCTGTCAGTGACGTCGACACAGCGAGCCCCTGCCCCAACAAGAATAAATAAAAACACGCCACACGCGCTTGTTATTACCGCTGCCTTCGCCGCCAACACGCTGATCGCTCTTTCTTTATCTAATGTGAGCAAGACATATTATTAAAATTCGAATGCCCTACACCAGCTGAAAGACACAAATTAGCGCACATTTACATATAAACACAAAGGGAAATGTTGTTGTGTGTGTTTGTGTTGGTACCAAAACTCGAGCTTATCAAGCGTTTTTTTTTTCATTTCTTGAGCAAAAGGGGTGTTGTTGGCCGCCTTAAACTGGTTGCTTGGACAATGTCATGGCCATGGCATAAGGGGTTTGACTAACCCCCTTTTATAAACATAAGAATGTTGATTTTAAAGCGACGCCACTGGACCACACGTACGCACTCGGCTTTTGCAGAGAAACGGAGTCTTTTTTCGATAGGCGCAATGAAAAGCCAACTAATTAAAAAACGAATTCAATCGTTACTTTTGGCAACATGCAGTGCAACTATAAACACAAATTATAAACAATAACAAATGTGGCATTAAACTTAATATTACACAGCTGCTCAAACGGAAAAGCATGCGTGCTCTCACATGCTCTCTCCCTCTCTTTGTTTCGCTTCCTCACCCAATCTCTGACTGTTAATGCTCTGTAAAATAAATGTGAGGCATTTGCGTTTTAAAAAGCTGAAATTCACATTGCTTGACGGTTAATATATATAATTTGTTTGCTGTTATTTCTATTATTATTTACAAATTAAAGTGGACTTAAAACAGTCCTATTATCACTTCTATGAAATGCTCTTCAGTAGTCTTTGGTACACTTTCCATTCCAGGCATAGTGATAATGCTTATGCCGACAGGCGCACATGTTGGGTGCATAGCAATAGGCTCTCGGGCCGCAGTCACTGTAGGTTGGATGTTAGAGATGAGACATTATAAATTTATGTTGTTGGGCGCAACACTTACTGATCACAGGTTGGCATACATTGGGAGCCATGAAGCAGCGTACTACGCATTTCATAGCCCTGCGCACAGATGCAGCGACCATCATACGAGCAGCGACCATGGATGCAGCGACTACAAGAGAAGAGAGAAAGAGAGAGAGAGAGAGAGATTAACATTTAAATATTATTATTTGAGTAATTAAAAATGTTAATTACCCGCCGCACAGATTCAAAAGGCGGGGTCCACGTCGACGACAGCGTCGTGCCACTGGATCGTAGTAGTAGTGTTTGCTCTTGCGGCAAATGCAGAGCTCGGGACCAGCACAGTGTCCACCTGCCTGCTGGCAGCCGGGCTGGCACTCGGCGGCACATACCACACTATCCCTATTCGCGCTTTGATACTGATCCGCACAAGGACACGGTCCATCCTCAAAGCAAACGCCGCGCTGACACACAATATTGCAACGGCGCACACATTGATGCGTATTCACAATCAGCATTTCGTACTCGGAGCATATAGGCGGCGGATCATTCAGCTCCCAATAACGGTACTCGTAATAGTAACAGTAAACTGGCAACAGTTGAAGGAGCAATAACAGGACCACCGGTTGTGACAGCATCTTTGACTGAATGGCAAATGATTGCGTTTGCGATTACGATTGTTACTGAGTAAGCAACTGGCCTATTGGTCCCCAAGTAAGAGTGAAAGTGATTTCAACATGTGTGTGCGCAATTCATTTCGCCCGGTCACGATCATTGCTACAATTGCCTTAAGTACACAAGGCATATGATGCAATGGGGCCGAACATGTAAATCACTTTGGGGGGTGCTAACTGATAAGCCAGGCCAGACAGATCGCCGATTGCTGGCTGGCATTACAAAACTTCATTTGCATTTAAAGAGAAGCACATAGACGCCGCTTATTACTCATCGCCGGCAAAAGCAGGCTGCAGAGCGAGAGAGAGAAAGAGTAGGAAGTCGGGAGTCGGGGTCAAACAGAACCAACTCCAACATGTGTGTGCGCATGCAAAGCACAAAAAGAGAGCAAAAGTGCAGAGAGCCAGCCAGCATAAAATGAGAGCAACCGAATGAGCAAACGAGAGAGCGAGCAGCAAATGCAGTGAGCTCAAAAAGTATTGATATGCAAAGCTTAGTTCTTTGAATAAAAAACAGAGTTATAGAATATTCGATATTACTAATTCCACTTTTTTAAAGTTGTAGTTAGTAAATTTTTAAAAGTGTATATATTTAACAATATATATTGCTAAAAAATTATGACCTATGACAACTTGACAATCTGCATTTCTGCATATTACTGCGTATACATACTTCTGTATGCTACTGTATGTGCATGTGAGAACATTTTGCTGGGCGCTCGTCTGGAATGTCTGGATTTCTGCTGCCCGCTCTTGTTGCTCGCCCGCCTTCTATCTCTGCCCCGGCCACTCCCCCACACTATGCCCCTTTTGCGCTGGCGGCGCACACACATCTGGCCTGGGCATGCGCTTCGACAGACGTTTGGCTGCTTTCAATGCGCGCCATTCATTCAGTTTTTCTTCAGACTCCGTTCAACGCGTGCACAACGCCTGCGCAAAAGGGAGTCGCAGCAGAAATAAAAAAAAATAATAATATTGCAAAATTGAAAAGCGTACAAAGAGAGAAAAATAAAATGCCAACAGCAGCTGCAGTTTAAGCTGCAATTACAACAACAAAAAGTTTGACTATTTTCTTTCGTTCGCTTTTGACTGGGAGTACGAGTGTGTATGTATGTATGTATGTGTGTGCGTGTGTGTGTGTGAGTGGGGTGAATGAATAACATAAAACAGACAACGGCGAGTGGAAAGCATATAAAATAAACAATACCATTTCGAGCTGGTCAGCTGAAAGGAAGTTGCCCCGTTGGTGGTGGTGGCGGCGGTGGTGGTGTTGCTATTTGTGCTGGCTGTGGGTGTGTGTACGCATAGCCAAATGCTAGAGACAATTATGTACGCGGCCGAAGCGGACGCGTTCTGACAACGTTTCCAACTAAGAAAAAAACAGAAAAGACAAGAAGAAGAAATTGTTCACAAACTGCGCAAAAAACATACATATAAAAGTAAAATGTGCTACGTTATCATCACAAGCGTGAGTCTAGTCTGGTTTTTGTGCACCCTGGTCGCTGATATGTTCGTGGCCGTCGCACTGGTCACACCCAAATGGCTAATTGGACCACCATTTGGCGGCGCCGCCAATTGGAGTCAGACCACGCCCAGTTCCAATCAGCGCTTGGAGTCGGTGGGCATTTATACGCGCTGCAAGCAAATGCAACAGTTGGGCTATCATTGTGGACGCTTCGACTTGGATGGCTTTGCCACCGATGGCAGCGTCTATCCTTTGGAATGGAAATTGGCCATGTTTTGCATGTCGCTGGGGCTGGTGCTGCTCTCGTTGACGGTGTGCGCCACGCTGCTCACCTGCTGCAAGCAGGCGGCATTTGGCAAGAGCATACACAACATGACGGCCTGTGGACAGGTGCTGGCAGGTGAGCTTAAACTCTGCAAACTCTATCAATAATCCCAGCTAATCTTAACGCCAATCTTCTGCAGGCATAGCTGTTATGTTGGCCTTGTTTTTGCATCCATTGGGTTGGCGTGCAGCGCGTGTGCAACGTCTGTGCGGCCAGGAGGCGGAACCCTTCTATCCAGCTGACTGCAGCATAGGTAAAACTGACGTCTATATATACATATATATAGTGTAATCCCTGACTAATCAACCCACTAATTGTTGCTTTAGGCATCTCCTTCTACTGCACCCTGGTGGGCATCTTGCTAACATTCGCCGCCGCCGGCATCAGCCTGAAAGCCGAATCCTCCAATTTACGAACACGCGTGCGCCGGCGCATCGAATCCGGCAGCAAACTCGTTTGCATTCCATAGCCAATCTCGTGTATCTATGGCAGCTAAAAATTCAATTGGCAATTGAGCGTGTACACTTAATTTAATTTCGAATTTAACGATTTAACATTAGCGTATGTATGTATAAATAAACAACTAGAATTTCTACAATGACAGCTGCAGTGGCAACTGCAACTGCAGCTGCAACACTGATGAACAGCCAAATAAAGCGAGAGGAAACTTCACTTGTTGCGCTTGCCTTTGCCCTTGCCGGGCGGTTTGCCCTCCACATCCGGCTTGGCCTTGGGTATGTAGACACCGTGATTGGTCTTCTTGAGATGTGCAAACAGTTTGTTCTTCGAGTCGAACATCAGTTTGCATGTGACGCAAGTATGTTGCACAACTGTTGCCTCCTCCGTATCACCTCCTCTCGCTGCCTTCGCCGGCGCAGCTGTTGGCTTTGCCGCCGCTAACGCCGCTTCAACTTTTTGTTTGCTGCTATTTGTTGTTGTTGCTGTTGTTGTTGTTGACTTTTTGCTTTTAGTCTTTTTAGTTGACTTTTTGCTGCGACTCCAATCGTCGTTGTCATCGTCTTCGCTATTGCTTGGCGCTGCATTGAAATCTACAGCGGGCACTGATTGGTCTTCATCATCATCATCGCTTTCTACAGCAGCCTTGGTGGCAACTTTTTTTGATTTCTTGTTTTTCTTGTTACGTTTGTTGTTGGTCTGTTCGGCCGCCTCATCGCTGACCAAGTCCGCCTCATGACTGCCATTCAGCTTTAGCTCTTCTAAACTTGCTTCTGCTGCCTCCAGCTCGTCGCTGTGTTCATTAAATTCCTGCTCCTCGGCCTCCATTTGCTGGCATAGCCGTTCCACATTGTCGCGATGTTTTTTGCTCTCGTCGTGATTAGCGCGCGCTTTGGCGTTCTTGAACGACTTATTGCATGCTACACAATACAGATCGTCGACATACTCCACTTCCTGCTCACTCAAATTGTCTGAGTCTGTGTTGGCTGCATTGCCATCATTTTCATTCTCGTCCTCATCCTCCTCATCGGTGTACTCATCTGATTCACTGCCATATTGTTGCTCCAGCTGCCTAAGCTGTTCCTCGTAGCCATCGTTGTCTACCTTGTTGGCACGCACTGCCGCCAGCTGCTCTTGCCGTTGACGTAGCTGCTCCCTGCGCTTCTCCTCCTGCTTTAAACGATTCGCCTCGGCACGCTCCTCCAGCACGCGTCTGTTGGCCTGCACACGGCGATCGCGCTTGCGCACAAACGAAACCAAATTGCGAATCTGCAAAAGAGAAGAATTTATTGATACCAATCCATATTTTAGCTCCATGTGCTACCCACCTCTTCATTCCTTTCCTTTCTCGCATTCTGTACAATCTTTTTCATTTCCTTCTCCACCTTGCGCAATATAAAACGCTCTTTAATTTCTCGCACATCGTACGGGCAGAGCCATTCGTAAGTCTTTTTGGTACTATATGAAAGCCAGTAGGCGTAGAAGGGTCCAACCACATCCTCGTAGCTGCTGTCTGCATTGCCAAATTGTGGCGCGCTCAGGCCCTCGTCGTCGCTGTCCATGAAATCCATATCTTCGGCAGCAATTTTGTTAAAAACATCGCGGTAAACGCTATAAAAACCCTGAGCATCATTTCCATAGCCTTTGTAGCAGGAGCCGGTGAAGTAGGGAAACACATCCAAACAGTTCTCGGAGTAGTCTGAGTTCTTGCCGCGCAGAATTTGCTCGCGATGGTTGTCATACCATGCACGCTCCTGGCCATCAGATAGCACTTCGTAAGCCTGTTGGATTAGCTGAAAGCGTTCTTTTGCTTCGGCCAGGCAGTCTGGATTTTTGTCTGGATGCCAGCGTAATGCCAATTTCCGATAAGCTGTCTTTATGTCAGCCTCGTTGGTGTCACGGGCCACGCCCAGCTCCTCGTAATAGCACCGCATGTTAAAATTTCTATAATAACGAACGAGTTACATGAATTAAATAAATAAACGAAATTTGTGCAAAAAAAATTTGCTTATGTTTCACAATAATGCATGGCGCAGAGATGGAACTTTACGTTATCGATTTCTCCCGCTGGCCACTTGTACAGATGTGGCGGCTTGTCGATAGCGCTAACATGGCATTAACATTAAGATGATATTATTTTCAAATTTAATTGCATACTTTAGGTGATTTCTATATTTAAAAATACAAAAATAACTGTTTTTTTTATACTTATTTTAATTGTCTAATAAATATCAAGTTAATTTTGCTTTAAAGTATTTTCATGAAGTCATTCCTGTTAGCATTAAGCTGTTTAAGGATTTGGTGGCTGCGCATTCCGTTAGTTGCTTTTTTCACTTCAGCGGCGGCAGTCGCTCTCTTTCGCCGCGCAGCAAACGCCATTTTAGCCGCACATATTATTGCTACCACCAAAAAATAAAATAAATCTAAGGCCGACACAAGCACATACCAATACATCATTCAATATAGACAGTGAAAAAAAATCAGCTTTCATCTCTTGCAGCCTCAAAGTGGGCAAAAGTTTCTGCTTTTTAAATTATACGTTGCCGGGCATATTTCCAATTAATTTGCATATCAAAATAATCGAAACGAACTAAAACGAAATCTAAATTTACATTCGAATCAAATATATGCATACGCACACAAACACACGCATTTAAATCGTAAGAGCCAGGCTATAAAGAAATCAAATCAAATAAAATATTCACGCTGCAGTTTAACGAAACAACAATTGAAAATAGCTTGACATAAAAATTTACAGTTACGCTTGGATTTACAACCCAGCTACGTTTCATTTCCTCAAAAGGGGGAGGCTTACAAAGGCACACAGACAACCCATACACACACCCACACACGCACGCACACACCCACACAACGTTGAGTAACTCTAGAGCACAGCATGAGTCCGATGAGTCCTTGAAGCGGTAATAGGCGTGCATCTCAGCTTACAAACAACCCCCAAGCAACGCAAACACACACACACACACATAGACACACACGCATACATCAGGAAACGTCGTCATCACTGTTTGTGTGCGCCTAAAAAACGTCAACAAAAAATAAACAAACACACACACAGACGCACGCACACAGCTACAGCGTTGCCAGACGTCGAGTCGTCGCGCTGTCTGCCTAACATAAGCGCACACACACACGCAAACACACACATATGTAGTTAAACAGATACGTATATGGGTTATATGTGTGTGTAGCAGGCCTTTCATCTCGTGTGCCGCACAATAAAAACAGGCGTAAAGGATATTATGAGGCAACAGACATTTGCGAATAAGGTAATTTCGCAAAAAATACCAACACACATACACACAGACACATGTATATATAGTTACAGTTGAAGCTATAGCAAATATGAAAGCCTCTTGGTGCTGCTGCTGCGCACAGTGGTGCGAGTAAGAAAAACAAGTGAATTATTAAAATGAAATTACAACTATCGTTGCATAACATTTAAATTAATTCAATTATTAAATAAATAATAAATCAAATAAAAAATAAATTAAAATAAAATTTAAATTAAATTAATTAATTAAATAAACCAATAATAAGAAATTATGAGATTATATTGTTTTTTTATTCGATTAAATTTGACGAAAAAATATAAATAAGTTTAATTAATATTAAAAAAAATTAGTTGTACTTAAATTAATTTTATATATAAAGTATTATTAAATAAGAAAACTTTGTAAAAAATTATTTTTTTTTTAAGTAGTGTAAAATATTTTTTTCATATAACAATTTTTTTATATATTTTTTCTGAAAAGTATTTTTGTTTTTTTTTTTTTTATAATTTAACCTGCACACTTTGCATACATTGCGAACCACTGTGCGGTAGTCGGCTTTTCTGCTGTCATAAATGGATTTTCTTATCAGCGCAAAGTGGCCCCAGGAGTCAGTTTTGAAGGCAGCCCACGAGCCCAATGCAAACTGCCAGCCATTGTCCCAGACATATTATGGAATTGCATTTTGGAGCTGAGCAAATACTTTAATGGCATCCTTTCTACCTCTTCTTCTTCTTATATCCCAACAGCAGCAACAACAATCCGTCCATTTATACTAACATTTGATAAACACAGAGTGAGAGCGAGAGAGAGGGAGAGAGAGAGAGACAGAAGCAGCAACGATGTTTGGTTCCAAGCTGCGTTCCTGGATGGAAACGCACATTGTGCGTCCACGCAAGAAGAACAACAAGAATAAGCAGCAGGCAGATGGTGGCGGAGGAGGAGGAGGCGGAGTAGGTGGAGGCGTAGGTAGTGGTAGCAGCGGTAGCCATGCCAAGAAGGCGGGCACGCTGCCACAGAGCAGCAATCTGAAGTCCACGACAAGCCCTGTGCTGACCAGCAGCGGCAGCCACAGCATTGCCAGCCCGGTGCGTCGGCGCGAGGTGTCGCCCATACAATGTCATGTAAGTAGCTCAATCTTCCAGTAAAAACTCTGCCTAATTCCTCCGTCAAACACTCTTAGACGCCCAGTCGGTATGGCTGGCAGTCGCCGGATCAGGATACGCACACCTCCATCACGTCGCCCAAGTCGGACAATTTGCTATATGCACCACATCGTTATCAGCGCCACCAGACGCTGTCGCCCTTGCAGCCTTTGCAGCCACAGCAGCTGAACGTGCCTGGCAAGGATAGTTGCAGCTCCACCAGCGCTGACAAGTCGCCCATGCGCGTCAATTGCTCCTCTTCATCCATTTCATCGCTGTCCTGGTCCACCGGCTCCAAGGAGCCCTCTATGCAGTCCAGCCAGGCTAAGCTCATTAGCCACAAAGTGGAGCATATTGAAATCAGCAGCGACTATCAGGCGCCCATTGAGGATGAGGTGGACTATGAGGAGGTGGGTGCACTGCTGCTGCGTCCACAGCCGCCACTGCTGGACTATCAGCGGCCACAGTCCGAAAATCTGATTAGCCTGCAGCTTGTCTATGAGGAGGAGCAGCAGCAGCAGCAGTCGAAGAATCATGTGCACTATGGACGTCTGTTGCCCTCCAAGCTGGAGGCACCACCGCCGCCCCCTCCACCAGCTGTGACTCAGCATCTGAGCCGCTTGCGTGCACCACGCGGTCTGCCGCGCGGCAACTTTTTGCCCGGACCCCGGCCGCACAGCCTGTCCTCGCCGGAGAGCGCCTACTCCACGGGCTATTCCACCGATGGCAATTCGCCCTGTGCGGCCAGCAGCGCCAATCCTCCAGCGCCCGAGTACTATATCAATATGCGCAGTGGCACCCACTACTTTCCTAGTCGCTCCGCCAACACGCTGGCCACCAAATTCGGACTCAATCGCATCGAGGAGATGTCCCCAATGGATCCGCTGCCCAAAAGTAACTTTGGCAACGCGCTGGAGCCGCAGCCCAGTCCCCTGTCGCTGCAGCGCAATTGCCAGCTCTTTGAATGTGAGTAGACATCGTTAAAATGAGCAATTAAAACCACTTAAACCACTTGACCCACCCACTTGACCCAACCACTGGCAGCTCCCTCGCCTAGGCAACGCTCGCGCATACGCACAAATCCTTGGTACAATACGACCGAGCATATGCAGCTGCTAATGGCGGGCAGTCGTCTGGATGTGGATGCCACCAGCACCACCTCCACCACATCGTCGGGCATTAAGTCAAGCACTGAGCTGGAAATGCGCGTAGCCAAAACAGCAGCAACAACAACTCCCTTGACAGCAGCAGGTGTGGCAGCTGGAACAGCAGGTGGAGCAGGTGTGTCAGCAGCAACCCCCAAGCTTTTAGCTGTGGCTGGGGCCGACAGCCACTCGGAGGGTTCGTCGTCGTCCTCGACTGAAGTGGAAAATCTGCATGCTCCGCACACCATAAAACGGCGACAGCAGCAACAGCAGCAGCAGCAGCAGCAGCAGTTGGACTCGTTTCTGGTGAGCGACGATGAGGCCACACTTAACGAGATGATTGGCAAGTTTGATGAGAGCTACATCTACGAGAAGGAAACGGACATACTTAGGTAAGTCCTTGCAAGCAAAGTTCTAAGCAGCTCTTCAATGGTTTCCAACTCTTGCAGCAGCGACTCAGATCCCACTGATTGCGCCTCGGAGCTGGACACCGGTCAGGATGCGGGCGATGAGTGCGATACGGATGAACAGCTGGACATTGACTTCATAGACACCTCCTCCATGCAGGAGATTCAGCTCGATCTGCAGCAGCGCAATCTGGGCAGTTGCCATTATTATCCGACAGCCGCGCAGCCCAGTCCATTGATACTGCGACGCGCCTCGACGCGTTCGCGTCGTCGCAGCGGCCAGGAGCCACCGGATGCCAGTCAGCAGCGACGTCGCAAACGTTTCCTGAAGACTCGCAAAAAGAGCTGCGAGAATCGCGAGAAAGTCCACGGATCGCCGTTGCGCGAACCACGCGGCTCACGCAGTGTGGGTGGCACGCCCGTCTGTTTACGGCGCCATCTGCTGGGACCCAAAGAGCGGTAAGCCCTAGAAATTATGTAGTCCTGAAAGGTAGTGAATGGGATATGAATTTGGTATGTTTCAGCTATGAGACACAGCTTAGCTTAACCTTCCCCTATTGCAAGCCAACTCCTACTCTGTCTTAGCCCACCCAACATCTAGTCTACCCTACCCTAATCTTACCCCTGCTCTTCAACTATAACATTGATAAATCAGAAGACGTGTTGTCCTCTGTTATATCTTGCAAAGTTAGGGATAAAGTTGGTCCAACTGTTAAAAAGTCTCAGTCAAAATTATATCTTCAGTTAAAGAACTATTTTGACTCAAGACCATCCTTCTCATATAAAGACTTACCCAACTCTGATTTCCCCTGACAGCATCTACAAGACTTCGCCATTGTCGAATCGCTCGAATTCGCTAATCTTTGGCAGCGCCAACGAACCGCACTTCATGACCATAGCGGAGAGCGAGAAGGCGCTGCTCAAGGCCGATTTGGAGGCGGACATGAAGTACAAGCAGCTCATCATGGAGGCCGAATCGCTGCTGGAGTCCATGAAGAACAGCTTGCAAAGGTGCGTTACCCGCTCATATATATATGCTTGTCATCCATTAAATCTTTGTCTCTCTTGCAGCATACCAAGGGACACGCCCGTGGCCAGTCCACGACGTCTGAATCCGCTGGCCAACAAGCGCGTGGAGATGCTCAAGCATAGTGAGGTGGAGTCGAAGAAGCAGGCACCGCCTGCACCACCGCTAGAGCACGAGCTGGCGGCTGCGATCAACAAGCGAATCGAGATGCTCAAATTTGAGACTTCGGCGGCATCGCCCCCAAATAGCCCCAAGCCGGGTCGCTGCAGTCCACGCAAGACGCATCTGACCAACTTTATGAATCAGAATGCACCGCCTGAGTTGCCGCCGCGGAAACTAAATAACGTCGCACCGCTGTCACCACAGCTGCAGCTGAACGGACGACGCCTGGCTCAGGGCAGCCCGAGAAGCAGTCGACGCGCGATGGTGCTGCACAGCTTTAATGCCAGCGACTCGGATCAAGAGTGCATTGCCGTCGTGGAAGATGTCACCAATCACAACTACTTGCCACAGCAGCAAGAGCAACAGCAACAGCAGCAGCAGCAGCAGATGTACAACAATCTGGATTACAATAATCGCAATGTCTCCGAGGTGCAGATGCAGGACAACTTTTACTGTCCACACAGCGAGCCGCTGAAGCGCAAGGTCTACAAGGGCAGCAGCTCCTTTGAGCGCATTAAGAAGACATTCGACTTGGAGCTGGGTAAGTAGAAGCAATGAGAGTTGCAGTAAAACAAAGGGTATACTGTAATCGAGCAAGTGTTGGCTATTCAATTTAATGCTGAATGAGTGAATATATCCTGATGTACTTATCGATAATAATCGATGAGTTTATAGCTTTGATGAAAGTACTTGAAATAGACAACAAGGGAAACACAGTTCCATAAGCTTAGCTGCTGTTTTTCATATAATTAACATCTATTTTTAGTTATATTACAATCGATAATTATCAATTTTATGCCCCTTCTACTACATACATAAATATTTATTACTGTGCTTTATTTATGAAACTAGAAACTCAGAAATCCTTTATAAAAAATTAAGTTAATCAATTTACAGGGTATTTCCTAGTCAGTTTTCAGCTTTCAGTCATACGATTTGTTTTGAATTTTACACCTTAAACGTCACTGCTTATCACACACCTGTTTTTCTTTTTAATTAATCAACCATCAACCCAAGCAGATATGAACGAACGAACCAAATCGCACGCCAAACGTCAACAATCGAAGCTATCGTCTTCCGTTTCGGCAAAGAGCTCCATGCAGGATGTCACGGCAGAGGGCGCCACCAAGCAGCAGCTAATTGTTAGCACCATTGTGGATCTAAAACGGAATCTGGAGCATCAGAGCTATGAGCTAAGTGGTTTAACTGAAGAATAGGTTGAGTTTGGAAGATATACGAGTAATTGGTAGTTGAGCGTTTTGAGGTTAAGGCTAACAAGGCTGCAAAATTATCGATATCATGATCGATAAACCTAACTAAAGTATAGCTTTGGGAATAATATATGCCAAAGAGATATAATTCAGAGCTATGTAAAGCTCACTTGACTGTTGATCGATATGTCTATCGATAGTTTTGTTACTTGAACAACATACAACCCCTCCCTCTCACTCTCACGGACTTAAGCGGAAATTGAGTGCAATAAGTATTTAGAGGAGCATAGATAAGCGTTAACCCTAAGTTGTAAGCCATGGAAATGATGGACTGGATTAGCAGGTTATACATAGATTTAATGGGTATACAAAATAATAATAATAATAATAATAATGAAAAACTATTCACATCCCCTTTGACTGTAGTGAGTTAATTGTTTGGTTCGATAGTCCGCAGTAGTTAAACATTTTGTGTTCTCATCAGCTCAAAGTTAATCTAGTTTTAAAAGAAACTTTCCTTTCTTTACGATCAGCAAAAACAGTTTCTAAACGAAAAGTGTTGAAAACACAATTGAATCAATCAAACATATATTAAACTACATAAACTAGCCCAAATTGAACTTAGTTATATTTAATCCTAATCCTTATTTACTATATATATATATGTATGTGTGTGTTTATTATACTTACTTAAAAACTGAAGCATATCTCATACGAGCTACACTAAAGCTGCAGCAGCGCAGACCACTTAAAAGGGCAATGGTGTTGCCAGATCGTTGACAAAACATACTAAACAACTTCAGCTCATTCACTAGACTTGGTAGCATTTCACATAAACTATGCATATTTAGACTTATCTACATCAATTATATAACATTATACAAAACTGTAGCTGCTTAAGTAAATTCAATTATAATATCCATCCGAAAAGAAAAAATAACTAAAAATATTGTTTAGCTAAATTGTTTGTAGCATATAGAAATTGTTTAACTGTATTCCTTAGTTATATAACAATTTGAATAGTAAGAGAAAACAACATGAATTCTAATTGGATTGATGTCTAATTTATGCTCATTTTTCCAATTCGGTGTGAAGGCCCCAAATCGGTTGTATTTGAATTAATTATTGTTTTATTTGTATTTTCTTTTGTTTATTGTTTTTTTTTTTTTTTTTATAGAATACTATATAGCATACATAATGTAAGCGAAATAATGTAACGTGATAATAAACTTAATGAAAAAAAAAACAACAAAAAAACAGAAAAAACGAATTGAATCGAAAATCAAGTAACTGTATATTGAGTAAGTATTAGCATAATCTATACTATTTAGTTGACGTAGTATTTTGACCGTAGCACTTTATATATATATATATATGTGTGTGTGTGTGCGTGTATATGTATATGTAGCACCTGATCCTAAGTTCACAGTTTATATCTATATAAATTTATCGTATATAGTTGCCTGCATTAAAATTACAATTAGTTTGGACTGGGCTAGCGTAGTCGCTTGTCTGGTTTCACTTCACTTCATTTACTTAATGAGTTTTAACCATGCGCGACTCTTGACTTGGCGTAGCGCAGAAACAAAGTGCAATCGCCTTCCCCATTCAAACTTGACAAAATTATATGCGAATCCCATCAAATGCTGAACTTTAGTTCAGCGTCTGATGCGCAATTCCCAAACCCCAAATTAATTCAATGACCCACTCAAGCTCCAATCCTACAATTATATAAATATATATATAAAGCAAACTTTAATTAATTTATTTTCTAAGCGACCTTAAGACAATCCAACGAGCTTTTTGATAATGAACAATTTACATGCAACTCACTAAATCCACATATAATTACAAACTATGGAGTAAAGAGTAAGTTATCCTATAGATAAGACTGGCATTAACATTTTTGGTAATATATAATCTGTATATTAAAATAAAACTATCTTTTGTAAGAACCTTTCAAAATGTTCTATGGAAATTGCTGAAAGTCATTTGGAAATTTGATTTAAATTATAAATTTATTTTACTTTAAGCAAAACTAACTAATTTAATTGTTAATTATTTCTATATTTTATGGTTTACAAAAAGCAAAGATGCAGCACGAAGTTAGAATTACCATCTTGATCCAAGTAAAGTATTTTCATGAAAGCAAATTTAGTTAAGGAAAAATCTAGCGCTCTTTTTATATGAAAAGAAAAGGTTGCAAATATTTTCAAGCATAAAAAACGTGCAGTGAAAACTAAGATCTTGGAATTATAGCCAGGAATACAAAGTAATATGATCTACATCTATTTTATTTTATTTAAAATTTTTTAATTTTTGCTTTAATTGCTTTAACAAAATAATAAAATGTATATGTATATCTTTTTATAAATTATTTTAATCTATTTCATTTTATTTTATCCAAGATTTTTTTTATTTTTAAATACTTTAATTAAATAATAAAAAATATATACACTTATATTTGTTTATATACTTTAATTTTTTTTTAATAAATTATTTAAATTAATTAAATAAATATTAATATATATGTGTGTATATATATTTTATTAATTCATTAAGTCCATTTATTTCATAGCCAAATTTCATGTTTAGATCTTCGACATAAAGGATTCAAGAGCACTTAAAAGCTCTAATAAATACACCAATTGGAATATGGCAAGATAATAGCTTACAAGAACATGTATAATTCCAATTGGAGCATGTCTCAAAATAACAGTTTTAGGAGCATGCTTCATATGTTAAAATTTAGATCAACTGTTAAGTGTTGAAGCCTCTAACAGCTAATAGAAAAGCTGCTAATTGGAATGCGACATTTAATAACATATTTTATATACAACGTTTAACAGCTGTTAATAGCTCTACTGGTAAGGCTTCCGCATGGAATATGCCATAACACACATCATTTCCAAGCATTTCTTCTTCTGTTTTAAATATTCTGTATACATAAGCCTAATTACCTTGACCAACAATAAAGGACCAATTTTTTGTTAACCATTATGTTGCAGCTTTTACTTATAGCTGCTTAGAGCCCAAACGAGCTGATTGGCTGCTGTCTTCAGATGATTGACAGTCGCGTCCTCTTTGTTCGGATGCTGTCGCTGTATGGCATGGGGAAATTCCAGAGATCAAAGGCGCCACAGTTTCAGAACACGTCCCGTTCATTATTATGCTGAACACTGGGTTTTGAGTTGTTTTTTTTGAAAATGTTCTAAAAAAAAAACAGTGCAAGGGAAAAACAATCGAGACACGTTGATAATTATGCAAATGTAGGAGGGCGGGGGGTATGGGATTGCTGCCTCGAATGGAATATTAATTGTGTTGAAGCACGCTTAAAACATAAAAACAGCAAAACGATTCTTATTTTTAAAATTGGAGTGGAGGCCTGTCCTATGTATGGAGCGGCTGGCTGGAATGGAGAATGGGGAATGGCGAATGGAGGATGCGAAACTGGTTCGAAAATGCGCCGTTGGCAGTGCAGCGCATTGTCCAGGAATAGCTATTGTAAAAAAAAGCTTTTTAAGCACTTATCTTAAACTCGCACATTCCAGGCATACTCAGCTGCAGCGGCAGGGCATATGCGTTCAAAGACAAAGCATGTAACAACGAGCATTAACATGCTCATTAACATAATATAATATTAACATTTGTATGCTACAAATCAAATGCTGTTAGCTGAGATCAGTGTTAAGAGCTTTGGTATTTTATCGATTGTTGCGCCCAGTCGATTGTTCCAGCAATTACAGCACAACCTGCAGTCGACTGCAGCTTTGTTGTTTTTTTTTTTTTGTTTATTTTTCGCATTGTCTCGCGCTGCAGACGCAGCTGCGCAGTCGCAGTCGTCGTAGCCGTCGCCGTCGCCATCTCAGCAGCTTTCAATTTCAAGCTCCAATACATAAAATATATATGCGTGTGAGCTTTCTGTCTGCTGACGACATTTTGTCTCTCTGTTGTGATTCTCTTGCTTGTGTTGTTGCTTTTTAACGTCTTTTAATGTTGCTGCTGCTGCTGTCGTTATTGTTGCTTTGTTGACCATAAACTGATACTTTGGCTATCGTCGCTTGCTGCTCGCGTCGCAGCCAGCTCTGCTGTTTATTTTTTTTGTAGCCATGAAGGTCATACCCAACGCTTGGCATTCAGATTGAAACCGTGCGGCTGCCTCGGCTGAAGTCGCTGCTGCGCTGCTGCGGCCGCGTCTGCGGCTGCGCTTTGCTTTGTGCGCTCAGCAGGTGCGGCGAGCAGAGGCTTGTACAGCTGAGCGCTTACAGAGGCAGGGAGAGAGAGGGAAGAGGCGTCAGTGGGGTTGTTGTTTTGGCAGTTATGAAACTAGTCCAATGACTCTCAGTGTCGTAGGTTGTTGTTGTTGCTGTCGTGAGTTTTGACGCCTCTTCTTGTAAGCATGTAAATGTATATGTATATGCACCTACACGATTTACATATGTACACACACACATACACTTGTCATTAGTTTGTAGACCACAGCAAAGAAGTACAACAACTACAACAACAGCAACAATTTGTTGTTTAATAAACAACAACTTTTCGGTGTCCAATGCAATGAAGCGACCCCCAAGCGCCCAATTTGCGTATGACTGTGTGTGCGTGTTTGTGTGCCGCCCAACAGTTCGACCAGTTCTCAAAGATTTCGTCAGCCACTTCTGTCGAGGTAAAAACCAAATAAATGTACGCATTAGAAATAACTAATTAATTTACTCAAACTAAAGCTTGAGGCACTTTTTTTTTTGTTTCGTATCTTTTTTGCAAATTATTTTACAATAAATTATGAAATGAGGTTAAGCTTACAGTATTTAGCTGCCAGGGCAGAGAAATGTTTTAGCCAACTCATGCAGCAATGTGCAAAAATTTGTTGTAAGAGCTGCGACTGCCACTGCCAGTGCGACTACGACGTAGTTGCCATTCCGGTTCTGATTCGCAAAAATGATATTTTATGGCCGATTTGAGAAACTAGCTTTAGAACAACATAAGCAGATCATAAGTACGATGCTCTACTCGCAGACAGGTAGCACAACAGCAGACACAGTTTCAATTAGCCAGTACAGAGATGAAGTGGGTATATTAGCTAGGCATATGTAGTTCAGTTAGCAAATGCAGTTAGCATATATGTTCTAGTTGGGTAGAGTACTCACGGTTGGAGTATATATAACTTATAATGAGTTAAGGTTAAAGTTTTAGGAACCTTTTCCAAATTACTAAATTTTCATAAATAGATCTAAATAGATTGTAATTGGAATATCTTTTTTTCTACCTATCTTTCAATCTTTTTAAGTCTATGTGCCTATATAGCTATCAATTTTGAGCGTCGTCTGCTCATTTTAAATTGTTTCTCAAAATATGATGACTATCACGAAATTTTGCCATCTATCTATCTATCTATCTATCTATCTATCTATCTATCTATCTATCTATCTATCTATCTATCTATCTATCTATCTATCTATCTATCTATCTATCTATCTATCTATCTATCTATCTATCTATCTATCTATCTATCTATCTATCTATCTATCTATCTATCTATCTATCTACCTATCTATCGATATATCTATCTCTCCACCTTTTATTTGTCTATCTATCCACCTTCTATCCATCTATACATCTTTCATCCATCTGCCTTTCTCACATATCTTAACATCTGTTCGATCCATATATTTAACCCATATACATTATTTTACAAGTTCAAGACAAAAGTTTGCAGCTAATCCAATTCTGAACAGTTCAATGATACGAATAGTGCTATATGTAGCCGCGCTAAGTAAACTTTACTGTACCTCAATTTGTGAATTTTATATTTAAGATTTTATACTAATGCTGAACTAGTCAACAGTTGACATCGACAAATTGATCCATTCAAGATATTTTCATAATTTTGCACTTGAAAAATCGAAAACTTAAAATAAAACCATCAATAACACTGCATGACTCATTCAATTGATAACAGCGTATGTCACAGTCGGCTACAGCCAACTCGTAGCTTTTGCTTTGCCTTTGGGGTTTTCTGACAGTTCATGCTGAGCTGTCTGTCTGTAGAACCGGCCTGTCCTATTGAAAGCCCCAGACCCAAGGGGCGGGTCAATCGATATTGCGTTGAAGTTTACCTATGTGCTGAATCAGAGTGCCAAAGCTGGGCAGCCTGTCCAAGTCGAATTGACGTCACAGTTCAAATTGTTTTTTTTTTCTGTTTTATTTTTAACAATTTTTTGTTTTGCCATTTTTTATTTTTAGAGCCAATTAAGCTCGAGTGCGCTTGAAGGAGTGAACTTCAGGCAATGCGTATGATATTCCGGATCGTAGCACTTGAGGCGATTATATATATAGCATTTATATATAAATGGGAAATACGCGTCAGTTCATAAATAAGGAAATCTGTAGATCTTTGTTATTGTTTCTCTTGTTTTTTTTTGTCTTTTTCTTTTGCTATTCGGGCATAGTGTTTTGGGCAGTGTCGCAGAATGTTCGTGAATGAATATCGGCAACTGCGTTGCTGTCATGATTTAGCGATTTGTAAAAGCGTAAAGTGTGCGTGTGTGTGCGTGTGTGTGCGAGTGTGTGTGTTTGTGTGGAATTTCGAGTTTTCGGACTTTGTACTAGTTGCTAGCCGTGAACCAAAGCTTGGCCGCCAACCCATCTGAGACGAAGCCAGAGTCAGAGCCAGCGCCAGCGCCAGAGCCCAAGTCGAAGCCAAAGGCAGAGACGTTGCCATAGTCCAAGTTCGCATTGTTAACATTGTTTACGTGCTATAAAGCTATATCTGTGCTTAAGTGTTAGCTATGCATGCTCCTCTCCCTCTCTCTCTCTCTCTCTCTCTCTCTTTCTCTCTCTCGTCTTTTCTCACACTCTCTGCCTCTTTCTCTTTGTCTACGTAAGCATTGCGCACTTGTGCCTAGGCTCTAATTATACAACAAATGTTTAAGAGGGCGCGCGTGGCGACGGGGGATTTTTTGCATACTCATGACAGCATAATGCGGAATTCTAAGCTCGTTTATGGCCAGAACCCAAATGAAATCGGGTACACCCAGAGAATATGGGAGTCCATAATGAAGCATCAATCAATGAATGAAAAATGGGTCTTTTTGGCAAACAGGAAGCTAATTTTCATGCACTAAGGCAATGGATCACTTGGCTAAGCTCATAACGGAAATTATTAACCTCTAATTATAGCTTTAATAGAATATATATATATATATATATATGTATGTAGGTATAAGCGTATGAGTCTCTGTTTGGGGGTCATGCCTTTGCTTGGGGTCAAAAACGACGGAAGTCATTTTAATATGCATAACTAAACACATATAAACATTTAAATTATACGTTATTATAACACATTCCGTTATTTATGTGTGGAAATACTGTGTGCGTAACTGCCGAAAAAACGGGCATATTAGCTGTGCAAACCAAAAATTCTGTGCAAATGTGCTAATTGCTGGCAGTTAAGCACCAATGTTAATTGACAGCTTAACAGGCGCTTAGCATGAAAATACTATAAATGAAATCTATCGATAATTTTAGTTATCGCCGTTATGCGCATAACTAAATTGCGCCAATTGTCGCCGTTAAAGTGTTTTGTAATGTGAATTTTATACAAATATTTGCATATGCGCGTATTATTATCTATTAGTGCAGGGTATTAGCCAGTCAAGTATTTTCTGGACTGCATTGGTAAGTAACATTCAGTTTTGGGCATTATATTGTACGCCGTCTTGTCGCGCAGCTTTACGATTCACATGCGCAATTGAAACTCGTATTTTTGTATTCGTATTCGTATTCGTGTTATTCACACGTGATAATATTTATTTCCGAATGCACTCTGAGATTCTCCAGCTGCATGAATGTAGCACAAGAATTTGCGGACCTTGGCTAATTGTTGCGGCAAATGTTAACCTTGAGGCGGCGATCGTGATGATGACTTGCCCAGCCGCTTGGCCCTCTCTCGTTCGCTCTCTCTATCCGTCTCTCTCGCTCTTTTGAGCTAACACAACTCAGCTCCCTCACGCCCATTTTTGGTATTGAGGGCATAGCAATTACATGCTGATATTAACTCAAAAATTAAGTGCGCCAAAAATATGCTGAGTCATTGTGAAGCTTTCTTTTGCTGCGGCCGCTCAGAAACAGGTTGAAACTGAAGATGTTTATATATAGTATATACAGTATATATATAAATATGTACAGAGTTTTAACTTTTTGTTTAATAATGTGAATCATATTTAAATTTTTTTTTTTTGTAATAATTTATTGCTTTTTCGTTTACGAAATCCTGCCCCAAGCTCAAGGTTCAGGTCGGGTTCAATAAACGGAAATGGTTCAATAACAACCAAATACAAATCTTTTTCATACGCCGCTTGCTCATCTATATAAATATATTGTTAATACAGTTTCCGGCTGTGGCCGGCTCACAGCCGCTGCTAACGGTTATATTTTAGTGTTTGCTGAAAGAAAAAAATATAAAAACGGAGGCTGGCCACAGTCAAAAATCGTTTTGAATCGATTTCCGCCTGGCTAGAATCGTATTCAAAACAAAACAAGTTTCTGCTTCATGAGCAGAAGCTACAACTGCGAATAGATAAAAAAGAGATATACATAGTATATGTATATATGTATATGTATGTATATGTATTTAAGGTACTACACACATACATACATATGTCGATGATATATGTATGTATGATAAACGAAACTGTCGCAATTCGCAAATGGCTTTAGCTATGTCCCCGACCCCGTCTGCGACGCAATAATAATGATAATAATAATGACGACAACAACAGCAACAACATTAACATCAACTAATCTAAAATCAGTTTCAGTTCTATGCTGGCCTTTTTCATCCAATACGGAAGCCTTTCAATATAATTTGATTTTGTATCGAGGCGCTAATTGAATGTGTTCGAAACGGTTTGCTATTCGCTGTCTCAAAAGCCTAGAAGTCTCTTGGCTAGAACAATGTTGTAGCACTGTCCACAACGATGTCGATGATGTCGACGATGTCGACGATGTCGACAATGTCATCATTGGGCCCTCACTCCAACTTATTCAAATGTCGCCACTGATTAAACCTAAACAAGTTCAGGGCTTTGGCCAAATTGTCGCGATTCTTAGTGGAGATATCGTGGCTCTTGTTTATATACGTATAGCTGGCCATGTCCGAGAAATCAAATACTCAAGTGTGGCATTACTTGGCCCAGATAGCACTCCAAGTATCGGCTGACTTTCCGTCAAAAAGCTTATCTCAAATTGCGAAACGCTCGAATTTGTATTAAACAGTTGATAAGCCTCTTGGCAATAGAGACCGGCGCGTGGGCGTGTCCCATGTTTATATATTTTAAGTCTTAAAATAGCTAATAAACGCACTTGCTCAATGGAACTTTTAGCTTCGATACGTACAGCTGGTTTGATTCGGTTTCTCTTCCAGGTACTTTTCATGGCATGATTCAGTTTCATTATCAGTAATCCTTTAAATGACTCCACGTTCCATTAGCTTATCAATCGGTTTGCTGTTTCTTTCGGAATAAGACCATTTCTTGTGTATGTTATCTAATCGGATACAGTGAAAATTCATTATATAATACTTTATTATTGTTTATAAAATAACTGTCAGAGATAAGCACTTATGCTCAGACTAATAATAACATAATCAATCATACCTCTGCTTATATTCCTAGTTAGTAGTTACTGCTACACCAAATATTAATTGCCAATAGTAAAACTGTTACTACTACTTATACTACAACTACTACTACTTACACTACAACTACTACTACTACTTATACCACTACTACTACTACTACTTATGCTATTATTGCTATTTATACAACTCATGCTACTATTACTACTAACTACACTATTGTTGCATTTATACTACTTATGCTACTATTACTGCAACTTATACTACTACTTAAACTGCTATAACAACTACTTATACTACTATTACTGCTAATTAACCTACTATTTCTATTACTTATACTACCATTATTACTACTTATACTACTATTTCTATTACTTATACTGCTATTACTACTACTTAAATTACTATTTCTATTACTTATACTACAATTACTATTAGTACTTACTTACTTCGACTACCATTACTACTATTTATACTACTATGTTAGTTATTACTTCTGCCTTTACTACTTATACTACTATTACGACTACTTATATTACTAGTTATATTACTACTGATACTTCTATTACTATTTCTACTACTACTTATACTATTATTTATACTACTTTATATTACTACTACTACTTATATTTATACTTATATTGATACTACTATTACTGCCACTGCCACTATCACTACTACTACTACTTATACTACGATTTCCACTACTTCGTTTACAACCACTACTATTACTACTTATATTTATACTACTATTACTACCACTATTTGAATGAGATACAATATTTTATGTCAAACTGATTGTCAGTTCGAAAAACGACGCCTTTTATCTCAATTTCTTTATCTAACTGGAACAATCTTCTTACAAATTATCATCACTTATCCTCTAACTAACTTATCTCTATTGCCATGATCTCCCACGGCGTGTAATTGGATCATAGGGCACAAGTTTCCTTCTTATATGACTAAACTCGATCGTTTTCTCATTGGGGATGCTCGTAAATTCCATGTTCATGCTTAAACTACTATTAGTAGTACTATATACGACTAGTTATATCACTAAAACTACTACAACAATTGCAACAACTACTTATACTGTCAATAGTAGTAAAAATTGCTATAAAAGAAACATTACCAATACGTATATTAATTAATATCAATGTAATCGATATTACACTGACTATCTTTCGATAATTACAAAATTCCAATTCCCACAGGACTAATTGTATATGTCGTAAAATAGATTATAGTGTTGGAGTCGACAAAGTATGTGAAGGGCTAGCACATTATTATCCATTCGTATAGTCGTATAGACAATGATGCAATTAGCAGTTAGCAGTTAGCAATTACGTAGTTAGTAGCATTTCTTGCAAACTTTTAACTTTTAGCTCATTTAGATAATTGCTTAGACATGCAACTTGTGACACCGTTAAGCTAAGTCAACACAGACAAAGTACTAGACGTATGCACATATGCATATAGCTGCATTTATATAAGAGCACGAAGGCCAATATCGATTTATATAGATACGGAAAGGGCAATCTTCTACTACATATATAAAAGGCGTAAGCTTTGCTTTCTTTAGTAGATATATCAGCTTATGTGATAGCTGAGAACTGACTAGATTGACTTTGCCCATATGTACATGCACGAGTCGATATAGGTAAAAACTTTGTTAATTCACTCTGGAATTTTGGGGGACTTTGTTGGCTTTTAAAGCGTGTACTTTGACACTCATTATTATTTTGTAAATTGCTTTCCCTAGTAGCTTACAGTTAACCGCTGAAAGGTGGCTAGAGACTTAACTTGAATGATTGTTAAATAAAATCCATATAGAGCTGTGTATATGTTTATCGTATGTGATTATATAACTGACTATATTTTGTAACTTTTTTAGTTCAATGGGCAATTTTGGGAACTTTAAAGACTATATATATCTTTATATCTATCTATATATATATATATCTTTAATATATAAAGTATCTATCCATCTATCAATATCTAAGTTCAGAGCTACCACCAACAAGCCTGGCATTCGTATCATAGCTCCTCTAACTATTATCGCTATTAGCTGCTTTATCTAATAGCTTCCATTCGCCTTCTTTATTTGGCCATCTTCACTTCTTTGCCTTTTGTTTTTAAAGTTCCTTTGGGCAATTCCCAAACTTTTTATAGCCTTCATAAAAGAAATTGTTGTCGATTCTGGCAATTATCAAAGTCGAATTGTAATAATTGTTCGAGCGGCAGAAATTAAACAAACAGCTGTAGTCCTAGGCAATGTTTACTGTATTTGTAATCTATACAGCGTGTATTTACGATGGTCATTGTCACGGCGATATAGGTGAGAGTCGATAGTGGAATTTGCACCGGCACATGCGATCGATCAATAATTTTGATACTCGGTCGAAGCGTAAAGAGAAAGGGGTAGTATGTGTATATATAATTGATATTAGAGATATATGGGTTGGTATATTTGGTAGCATTTTGAGGTATAATTTGAAATTTGAGATATATAGGTTTGCAAATATAGTTGAATTTTAGATATCACTTGAAATTTTAAATATATATATGGGTTGGTATATATTGCTGCCATTTTAGATATCACTGGTAACTTTAGACAGCATTATAGAGTTTGTATTTATAGTTGAAATAGATATCAGTTGAAATTTTAGATATATAGATGTATATGTATATACATATATATATGTCTACATGAAACTTAAACTTTGTATATATGCATTAAAGTTAAGATATGTAGCATTATATAGATATATATGAAATATCTTTGTATATATACAGGAAATTTAAGAAATTACATTTATTTATCTATGAAATACCTTCGTTTATATACCTGAAATTTAAGATATATACACTTGTATTTACTTCCCTGAAATAAATAATTAATATCATATTATTTTAATGGATATCTACATATAATATTTTGCTGTCCAATATTTGAGACGCACTACTATTTTTATGAACACAGTATGGTATGGTATGTATGGTTCCTTTTGCTTAGCTAAAGAAAAACTTCTCTTTAAAAACATTCAATCAATCATTCAATCAAGTCAGCACGTCGAAATGTTCTAAAAAATGTTGTATTTAAACCAGATGAATAAACTTCTTCTGCTCCTACATAGATAAGGCTTGACTAGATTCACCTTTCAAGTTATAGCTTGAAGAGTTTTAAATTTTCAATATGTTATTTATATTTTGCCTTAGTCTATAATATTAATAATTAATATAAAACCCAAAATCTGCAGTTCATAAAATTTTGAGCGCGCATTGCGCCGTTGCCTACGCCCGTTTGCAACATTCTTTCAGCTGCTTCATCGACAGTTTTTTGCTTTGCACCAAATTGAGTAAAAGAAATTCATGTTTTTTTTTTTTTTATTATTTTCTAAATAAATTTTTTTATTTTGTATTTATTTCATTAAATTTATAAATAATTCTCTTTACACGTAAACGTTTCATGTCTGCCACGCCTCAGCCAACCGACCGACCGCCCGCCCACCAGTCACATGCAAATTGTTCGAGCTGTGTGTGTGTGGGTGTGTGAGTGTGTGTATATATACAAATAAAGCATGTGATTGGTGCTGCTGCTGTTGTTGTGGTTGGAGCTTTGGGTCTTTGGGGGATTTTGCTGGCACACAAATAATTACAATAACATTAACGGAATTAATGGTGTTTCGAAATTATATTTCTTGTACTTGAATTGAACATTTTAAACAGTTTGCATTTCGAATATTTTCTTGCACTTTAACACACATAGAAGAAACTAAAGCTAAAGTATACATAAATCAAATGACAGACATATTTATATATATATATATATTGTATATATATAGGGCAGATTATAATGAAAGACAAATAGGATAACATTTTTGACTCGTTTTCGTTTTTTTTTTTGCAGCGCTAGTTCAGCTGCTGCTTGAGTATACAATACATCTCTCTTTTTATTTATATATATATTGGGTGGGGCCAGGCCACACCCAATTTCTAGTGTGTGTGTGTGAGTGTGTGAAAGTGTATGCGTGTGTGTGTGCGTGTGCGTGTGTACTAAAGGAATGCTCTTCATCAAACACAATCATAATTGTTTCATATCAAACTAGCTGTCACACACACAACACCCGCACACACACACACACAACACCCGCACACACACTTTCAACTTTTGTTCTGCTTTGTTGTTGTACCCGTCAACCCAAATAGAAATTATGAAAATAAAAACTTTGTTTCTTGCAAAAAATAATGTTGACTTACTCGATTGATTTATCATATTGATCTCAATATATATGTATATTTATATATATATATATTTATTAATAGTATCCAGCAGTAGGAGACATATATCTATACAATCCTCATAATAATATTTTATATATATATATATACGCTTTCATATGTCTAGCACCCCGCACATTTTGAAAATAAACCTCGCTTAAACAGAAAGGACCTCACACAATAGACACAGGAGAAGAGAAAAACTGTTTATCCTGATTCATAAATTTTTCTTAATTATTTTTTTTTTTAGTTTTTCTATATTTTTTTTTTGTATGCTTGTTTTGTTTTTTTCTTTTCTCTTTTTCCTATTTGGTTTACATGATTAGAGCCCGCCCAGGAGTTGGCAACCGCTTTAACTATTTTACTTAGAGTTCTTCTCTTGATTCTCTGATTTTCGTTTTTTTAAACGGCTCCAATATCACTTTGGTATCTGGCGGTCAGGTAGTTGGCCGCCTCTGTCATTTGTTCCAGGCACTGGTACAGACCATTCAGATGTCTTTTGCAGCGACGGGCCAGCTCGGTGGCCTTGTCGCTAGACTTTTGGCAGGCGGCATCGGCTATGTCGCTGCCATCGCTGCTTTGCGCATTATCGCTCTTGTTGCCATCCGATTCGAGGCCGGAGTCGATCTCGTTCGACATATCTGAATCGGAATCGCTCAGGTTGCTCACCGATGTGGTGGACATCATGGATGCTGTCGATGTCCGTCTCACATGACCCTTGACACTCGCAGAGCTTCGACTGCTGCTGCTGCTGGTGTTGCTATTTGTGTTGGACTCAGTCTTGATCTCCTGCTGTTGCTGCTGCTGCTGCTGTTGCTGTTGCTCTGCTTCCAGCTCTGTGTTATCATCATCATCATCATCCTGATTGTTTGTCCACAGCAAATCCTTCTTCAGTGAATTCAGCACGGTATACAAATTGAACAGCTCTGAGGCGCTGAGGAACTCGTGCACATTCTTTGAGTGGGCCGCGCCGCGTTTGCCCTCGGCACTGGAACTTTTTGTCAGCTGATTGGCGGTTGTATCCTTGCCCGTTGCAGGTATTATATCAGTGCTATCACCGATCTATATATGCAGAGAGATTTGAATAGAAAAGAAAACAACAAGCAGGCAAGCAGACATTAGCTAAATTGTTTAAACTTTCTTTTTGGCAATGGGATGAGGTGGGGTGAGGTGAGTTGTGTTGTGTTTGCTTTGATTTTGAACGCACCTGCCGATCCATGAGCCTGCATGGCACCAATATGGTATCATCCATGATGTTAACCGTCTTTACAAACTTCTCCATCACGTTGACAATGCAGTCTTTCGAGAACTGCTGCTCGTCGTGACGCGCAATGCGACGCAGGCAGTTCCTGAAGAGAGAGGGAGAGAGATAGGAAGAAAACGAGAGAGATATAGTAAAGAGTTGATATATTGGATAGACTTAGTAATATGTACTTCTATTTAGACCGGTTTTCATACATAACCAGTTCTAATAAGGAACTCTCAGCCACACCTTAAACAAAAATAATTGCCCCTAAAAACTATGGGAAATCCCATACATAATTCTAGTCAAAAATTGTTTTGAGTGGGGGAGAATTAGTTATAATAAACATAGAAATAGCATTTGCTGATGAAGATGAAGCACGTGAATGTATTTTGCATATATCCTAGGCAAGTATATGGAACATATAGCCTAGGCCAAAAGCCAGTTCTCTAAGATCTTAAAAATTAGCGCATTTGCTATTGTGTCAGATCTATATTCAAATGAAATATATGTATGATTATATATGTATATAGCTGTGGTCAGAAAAATAGTAGTGTAATAAACACAAAAGTTTTAAAAATAAAAATATTAATATTGTTTTTAAAATATTATGTTTATTAAAAATTGTTGCTGCTCAACATTTCAAACGCACTACTATTTTTCTGACCACAGCTGTATGAAGACATTAGATCAAATTATATTTAAATTTGTCATTTTCAAAGCTTTGTAATGCTTTGGAAATAAAAGAGGAAGGTAATGAAGGACAGAAGTTATATCTTCCATCTTCTAACTTATGTCTTCAATCATACATCTACGTTTATAGATATAAAACAAACTATTTCAAAGTTGCATTTCAAAAATTTATTATAAAAGAACTCCCTGAACTCAGCTATATTTATAACTAGTCAAAAATATATAACTATGCCTAAATTTATGTGTTTTATGGTTTCGAAGACATCTGCTTTATTATTGCATTATTCATTCCGCAATACGCGCTTAAATTATAATACCCTTGCCTAGCCTAGCCTAGCCAAGAAAAAACCCGTCCGTCACACGCTCGCCGCTTGGACAATAGCCGCCAATTGGCCATTCAATAGAAATAACCCGATATGGCAGTTGGAAACGTGTCGTCGTTAAGTCTGGCCACTTGTTCTTTTAACATTTCCGACAACAGACCAACAGAGATCTTCTTCTGCTCGCCTGATAAATACCAAATTGATTTCAAACTATGCAAATCAGTTGCCAAATTCATTTAATTTATATATACATATATACACATATATAAATAGATGAGCAACAACAACAATCAAGATAAAACCTGTACGCTTTGAGCCGCTGATTTCTATTTCTGAATAGCAAGTGTCTGCGGGCTGAGTGTTGTCTATATATATATATATATATACACACACACACACACATAGTGTTATATCTATATATGTGTGTGTGCTTGGCTTTTCTACACATTCGTCTACCTGGTCTACGTAGCAGCGGGTCAAGCGCTTTTGAGCCACGTGTCTTGCGAAAGTTATACAAGCAAACTATTAGCCTTTTGAGTGTAGATAATGCTCTACGCTCCATTTTACAGTGTAGAAACCGATTAACCCGACTCGTAGACGCCGGCTAGTCTCACAGCTCGCCGCCGTTCGAAGTTCAGAATGCTTATCGTCTGGAGCTGGAGTTGTTCGCTCGCTCGCTCGCTCGCCCGCTCGCTCACTCGCTGCCTCTGATAACTCTGTAGATAGTGTCTCGCGTGGCAGACGCGTGATCGTCTGGCCGCCTTGATAAATTTAGTTTTGGCTCTGCGCATATATGTACATATGTACATACATATATATAGTTAAGGCATTCCCCCAACTATTAAGGCCAGCCCCCATCCCCCAAGTCATGTAATCGTCTAGACTATTGATAGCTTCTTGTGGGCATTGGGACACGACGCGGCCGCGTGCTCAACCACAAAGTCACATAGTGTCAATGTAAAGAGATGTCTATTGCGACGCTTGTGTCAAGGTTTTTTTCCACTGGTCATGCCATAGTTATTTTCCCCCTCTCTCTCTCTCTCTCTCTCACTGTGTCTCCCTTTCTCTCTGTCTATCTCTGTGTGCATACCTAGAAACTTTCCTATTGGTCTGCATGACTAATTTAGCTAATTGAATATGGCATTTGAATGAGTTTAACGTCATAAGAAAATCCACTTCGAATGCATTACATGATGCACTTCAAGTTACCCTATATCTAGCATTTTATGTGTTCAAGTAACTCAGCTGTTGCTTTAGTTTCATATGAAATTGATGGCAGAGTTTGCCAAGTGTTTAAACCAAATGCATACAAAATTTTAAGCTAAATATCTTAAATCTTTGTTTATGTTTAAGGCTTGATTGCATTTAAGGCGTCTAAACACGCCAGATTATGGCCCAACTCACTTACAATTTAGTAGCTTTTATTACTATAGTGAACATTCTAATTTCTGTATAATTTCAGTTTACTTTTCTATAGGGCATCAAATGAGGCTATCAGAGATGTAAAAAAGCGCGCAATTATCTTATCAATAACTAGCGTCCGGTCGCGTCGCCTCATTCATACATAATTACCTAGACAATGAATGAAATCATTTGATTTGCATTGCTTAGCAAAAGGGAACAAAAAAAAAATAGAAATTGCTATTGAAATAGAAATCAGGCGTTGCCCATTTTAGCAAATGTCGCATTCAAATAAAGTAGAATAAAATATATATATATAATCAGGCGTTTTTCACATAGTTGGCCACGCGCCAGCATCAAAAGCTCGCTTAGGGAGTGGGGGGGGGGGGACAGCAACGTTATTGACCTTTCACAGCTGACGTATGCCAAAAGCGGCGGGGGTAGCTGAGTGGGCGGAGGTGGGCGCTAAACGTACAACAAGTGCAGCTGCGCCCAATTATGCCGGCAGCAGAGGTAAAAGCCGCAGCCGAGGCAGCGACAGCGGCAGCTCGTTCGATAAACACGCCATCTGAAACGACCAATTGCAGCGAAGCACGGCGAACCTTTTTATCTGAGCGAATATCTGTAGCTGTAGCTGTAGTTGTAGTTGTTGCTGTAGCTGTTGTTGTAGTTGCTTTTGATTTCTGTTAATTGTCTACTATTCTATATACATACATATGCATATGTATATCTATTGAAACGGCTGGTCGTGCGGCCCATTGAGGCGCCAAAAACAAAGCTTTGTGGCCAGCCATCCAGTGCACACCTGGCGGCAACACCTGCCTGTGAAGTGGGCCAAGCCAGGCACGCGACACGCGTCCAGTTTTTGTGCGCTGCCGAAACATGCGCAGCAGCAGCGCGGCATACAACACAGAAATCAGCCGATTTTTTCCAGCACTGGGCTAGCGGGAGCGGGCGCGGTCGCGGACGCCGATTGTGCGGCGAATGTGTTGTGGCAAGAGAGCGCTGACGCTCGCTCTCTTTAGCTGTGCTCTTCGCATTTGATTATTGAGCGTGTGTGTGAATATGTGTGTGTGTGTGTGTGTGAGAGAGAGAGAGAGGGAGGCAGTGATGCGAGCTGTAACTGTACGATTGTTAGATAAAGAGACGCGACTCTTGCTGTTGTTGATGTTGCTTTGCCAGCAGCAATATTTGCAAAATTGAGCAACATTTTTTGTTGTTGTTGTTTTGAAGCGAATTGACCAATATTTGTTTAATGTTGTTTTGCCGTGTGGTTAGTTGCCCCTGTTTGGCCTCGACTGACCTCCAATGATAATCGATAAATGCGCAAATCGATATTAATTATATTACACTAGTTAACATGCGAGACAACGCAATCAGAAATCAAATACAAATTCTAACTAAATTTGTGAGTTCGCATTTGCTCAAGGGCAAAAGCAATTCGTACTACTTTATACCATTTATTCAAATGCCATCATCAACAGCGTATTATTAATGGATTGCATGTACTTATGTGTACGTCTATATATATTTATATGCCTACGTCAATCAGTCAAGTTGAAGAGTGGCGACAGTGAATCATGCCCGTTGCTGATTGTTTTTATTTATACTACTTATTATTTTCTTCTTTTTGTTTTTGTTGGTTTTGCGTTTAGTTTTATACCCTGCGGCGTCTGCTGGCTGGCTCATAGTTGAAACTTTTTGCATAGCAATGAGTAATAGTTGTTATCGATAGCTAACATCGCGAGCGCCAAAAACGCTGATTAGACCAAGGGCGATAAAAAGAAAAAAAATAAAACGCCTGAGCTGCGGCGCTGGAAAGTGGAATGATGGGTCAGAGGTATGCGATTTTATTAGTTTAAACAAACTCTCACACACACACACACACACACACGAACACACACAAATATACAGCAAGCAAGCCCAGGTTTAAAACCCACACACACACACACATACACACACACACACAGACATACACGCATAAGCATACGCATATACATATATATTATGTACAGCTATAGCACGATTGTGTCATATTAGGCAGCATTGCCTTTACTTTTTTCTTTTTTTTTCGTGTTTGAATGGCTGTGTCCGCATCGTACGATAAAATTTTTGTATCTTGTCGAAACGAAAGAGAAAATGCCGTGTGGACAAGGGGTGCGGTGCGCGCTTGCAGCCAGAAAGAGAGAGGGCGAGAGAGAAAGAGCGTGCAAAATGATGTGAGCGAAATTGTGTGAGTGACTTGTGTGTGTTCCTCTCCTGCCTCTTCCTCCGCCCCCCTATTCCTAGTGCTATTATTTAGCAACTGCTTTAAATTGAATTTAAACACATTTTAAGCTAGAAACTCGCGCTTGCCCAGCCCAAAACTGGACACACACACACGCACACATACAAACAAACATATTCATATACATATATAAAGTGATCTATCTATCTATGTGTATGTGTATGTGTGTGTGCGTGTTCATTTCGCCCATCAGATTTGACTTACCGACTTGTCTCCAGCTTGGTGAGGTCTGTGTATCCGCTCATTGTGCTGTGTTTTTTTTAATTCTTTGTCTTCTATTACCAAAATTGGTTAAGCAGACGGTTTTATTTTTTCTTGGGTTGCTTTATTTAAATGCTGACACCGCCAAGTTAATACAAAATTTTTCTTTTGCTCTGTGTATCACACACATACACGCGCACACTTTCACTGTGTCTATCGCATTGGGTTTCTGTGTCTGTGTGTGTGCGTGCGCGGGCCTTCAGCTGATTTTTGTATTTGTATTTGTATTTGTATTTGAGAATTCTGTGCCTGGCTAGATGCTAGGCAAATGTTTGTTGCTATTACGAAACCAGCAAACTTAGTTACAAGTTAGTTATTAATTAATGCCGACACGTTTGCTATTTATTGAACTCGAATGCGTTTTGCGTTGCTGCCGTTTTATGCCAACAAAAATGCGCTCTAAGCATACACGGTGTTTGCTTGATATGATGCTGCTAGACTGTTGTTAGTTGCTGTGATCAATTCTATTAATTGCTTTATTTATATAGCAAAATTCTAAGTATATTTTCTTTTTTTTTGTGCTTTCTCGCGCACCGTTGCACCACGACCAACGACCGCTACGAACGAGTTTCGATTTCAAAATGATGTGAGCGGCGAACAGTGTGCCCTCAGTCGGTTAGCGTTCAAATAACTGAAATGAAAGCGATACATTATCGAGTAGTTTAAGAGCAGCATGCAATCGATAGTCATATTAGACATGTATGCGATGTATCGTTTCCATTTGGATGAAAAGCGCATTAAGTTTCTTATTGGTTTGTGTATTTGATGCCAGCTATTTATTTTGGCCAAGTCCAAAACCACTTTTAAACTTGCACAATGTAACGAAATTCCGTCACAGCTGTTGCTTGCAGCAATTCCAATTGGATTTTAGAAATTATAAAGAACAAATACAAATGGGAATTTCCACGTTTGTACAAAATCATTTCGGCCAAACAAAAATGACAATTTTTATTTATTTCACTTGAAAAAACAATTACTAATTATTGAATTGCCATCGACTTAATGACCCGCAGTGGCCGCCTTCGCAGCGATCTCATCCTCCTTGGCATGCAGGGCGATCAGCTCCTGTTTCTTGGTAGCAATACGCTCCTCACGTCGCTTGCGTGCCTCGCGCACCTTTTGGCGACGTGCCTCGGCCTGGTCAGCGAGCATCTTGCTGCGCTGCTTCTCGGCCTTCTTCTTGTGAATGTACTCCATGAGGACGCGCTTGTTCTTGAACACATTACCCTTGCACTTCATGTACAGATCGTGATACAGATGGCGATCGATCTTCTTGCTGTCGCGGTACTTCTTCAGCAGGCGACGCAGCACACGCTGCCGCTGCATCCACAGCAGCTTGGTGGGCATACGAGCATTTGCTGTACCCTTGCGCTTACCAAAGCCACAATGACGTCCCTTGCGACGTGCTTCGGTGTTCTTGCGCACACGGTAGCGGGAATGCACCACGACGGGCTTCTTGATGATCAGACCATCCTTGATCAGTTTGCGTATGTTTTGACCTGCAAAAACAACAACAACAAAATCTCCATTTGATACACTTGATCCACACATGCTTCAGTTGCGTTTACTTACGCGAGTTTGTGTTGGCGATTTCATTGATTTCATTTGGATCCAACCAAACCTTCTTCTTGCCGCAACGCAGCACTGAGGCTGCGAGCCTCTTCTGGAGCTTTAGAGAACTGCAAGCAGATGAAATTAGTTATAATAGCATGCCATGACTTTTCTTGTGTGTGTATGTGTGCGTGTGTGTGCCTGAACGTGGTTTCAGTTGACTTTAGACGTTTTTCTAAAAACCAAATTCAATTGCACTTATGACTTGTTGCACGACATATGTAATCCACATATTTTTCAATACTTTTTCACACATTATCCGCACACAAATCACACAAATTGTTGCAATTCAACAATACCTCATGTCGACCCTTGCTCGTCGTGGCTGGGAAAGAAAGAAAAATTTGACAGACGGAAGTGACTGCCATTTTTGCGTATGTACAGCAACAAAATGCTGACTGCTACAACACAAGCCAATCACAATAGGCAACTTAACAGTGTAATGTTGCATAACAGCCAAATGTTATGTGAAATTCCATGTTAGCCATCCCTGGTCAAACAGCTGTTTATACGGCAAAAAAAAATAGTTCAATCACAATATTAATTGTGTTGGTTTTAACAAGTTAATTAACAATGCAACACACTTTAAGGCGCTGCCTAACCATGGCCAAGACGAGCAGAACGAGCATGCGGCATCTGGCTACGCTGCCGCATGCTCCCGAACAAAACAACAATCAGACAAGACGCAATCAATTGCCCCGTTTGATGGACTTTCCGGAGATAATCTGGCCATCGGCGCTGAATACAATTAAAAATTGGATAACCGTACAGTTCATAATACGTCCATATTTCGATAGTGAATTTCAAATCAAGGATTTTGTATATGGCGCCAAGCAGGCGCTGCAGGTGAGCCCCCACCCAACAACATGGCTACTGCCTCAATTACGCAGCAAATTTGTCTATTGTGAACTAATTGCAGGTGGTGTCTAGTAAACTGGTGGGTGGTGATCTGAATCAGCTACAGGATCTGGTCACAGCCGATGCCATAGCCGAACTGAAGCCCGTCGTGCAAAAGCTGTCAATGACACAGCGCAAACAGCTGGAGATCCATGAAAGCGACATCTACTTGTCATTTCCCTATCAGATTGGCATCATGTTCGATGATGCGAATGATAAGCTGCAAAAGCGTTGGGTCGAGATCACAATGGTGTTCCATGTGATGCGTGGCCTGACGGAAATGCGTGAGCGCGGCGAAGAGATACCCTGGAATATGGGGTAAGCAATGGAGCTATATCAGCTAGCTAAACTCTATTAACTTTATCATTTTAGCACAATGCCGGAATATCAGGATCGCGTCTTCATTTGTAATTATCGCTTTAAAAAGGAGTTTACAGCTGGACAGCAATCAGACTGGACGATCAATGTGGCCAACCATTTCAGGGCCATCGATCTGATAAATGAATCGAAATAGCATCCGTTGGCTTCCAAACTCCTCAATCTTAGATCTTATCGTAGATAAAAACCCCATTGTAACAGTTAGTTCCCCCAGAAGTTTGCCTATACATTTTGGATACATTTTTGGAATAAAATTTGCATTGCAAGTGTTTAGGTATGAGCAAAACAGTTAAGCAACAAGAAAACTCAGTTCATTTACAGTTTTATCTTAATTTCGTTTCTTTTGTTATGTAGTTTAAATAACGAGTATGTTTATAGCTGACAATACAACATGATGTGATTTGTTGTTCTTATTGCTTTTTTGTGTTTAATGCTTCACGTGCTTCTCGTACTTGGACCTGTAGATGCCCTTTGAATCGTACTTGTCCAGCAGCAGCTTCCAATCGCCCGGCTTGTTGGCGCGCAGGTAAGTGATCACCTTGTTGGAGTTGCGACGCTGCACTTCGGTGCACTTGGAGCACTCCGATTCGAGTGCATCCGGCAGCAGTTTCTTCAGCTCACGGCCCTCCGGCGTGCAGGGTCCGCTCTCCATCAAGCACTTGATGTAGTTGTTCAAGATGCGATTATTGCCCAGCACCTCGTCCACATTGACATTGTCGAATTTGTTCGTATATTTCTGGTCGGGCCTAGCCGCGGCGAGGGCGCCGCACACGCCCATCAGCAATACGATCAGCGATGCCTTCATCTTGTCTCACGTTGCTCTAGAATACACAGCGAGAAAAGTGTCCATCGAAATGTGAGTAATTGCAAAACAAATACAGCAAAATTGACTTATTCAAATACAACTTGTGGCCTAAATCAATAGTGTGAGAGGCGTCGTCTGGTCTGTAATTGGGGTTAGCAACGCGCCAACGTTTTCAGAATGAATCGAATTCAATTCATTTCTGGGCTAAGCGCGTTTCATGCATTATTAATGCCTTGCGGCATATATGTACATATCCACATACATAGATATGTCTATGGCATATGCATACTAATTAATGATTTAGTTTTAATAACAAAAGATTTCACAATTTTCGGACCACGTCACTGCCAAGCTCTTATTCAAAGTGGATCAAATTCGTTGTTCGCCCTCTTTTTCTTTTTTTTTTCGTTTTCTTTGATTTAGCTAAACCACTTTTGTACCGTTGTTCGCAAGTGTTGCCAATCTGTTTACGCAATAGCAAATGGACAGAGCTGCACTGTCTGCGTCGCTGCCACTCAAAACGGATTAAATTTGTGTTTTTTTTTTCTCTCTTTTTCTTCTCTTTCTTGCTGCTACTTTTGTACCGTTGTTTGGTGCACGCAAGTGCTGCCAATCAATAGCAATTTGCAGTTGCAAAGCATAAGGCAGCGCACGCGTAGCCTGCGTCGCTCGCACTCGCTCAGTCACATACTCTCTCTCTCTCTATCTCTCTTTCAATTAGTTTTTGCTTACCGTTTGTTATTGTTGCTGCTGGAACTGCGACTTTTGGTGGTGGGTTTTCTCTTGTGTGTGTGTTGCGTACGACAGCACAGCTTTGATTGCCAAGCTGTTAGCCTGTTTCGCCGACTTTTATACTAAGGAGCTCGGTTGGCGCGGCCAAAAGCTTTCGCGCATTCGCTTGGCCACTTGACGCTTGGTGGCGATGCCGTCGGCGTCGTCGGCCTGGGCAGCCCCCCCAGTCAAAGGTCTTTCGTGCAAGTCAGTCCGTCGGCGGCCAAATTGAACCGGATTTTTAGTTTTCACCCGAATTTTAAGCCAGCCAAGCGCCAAGCAATTCGCCGCGTACTTGGGATGTACGCAAGCTTTACATTTTTTTTAGTTTTTGTTTTCTGGACTTGACGCTGACGCTGATGCTGATGCCGATGCCGACGCCGACGCTGACGTCTTAAATGTAAATGTGACCTCGCCACCTTCTCTTCGCTTCTCTTGTCTTCTCTGTTCGCCGCCTCGCCGCCTCGCCACCTCGCCGCACTTTGCCGCTGCGACAGCTGTTTGCTTAGTTTGTTAGTGCTTTGCACGTTTCGCCCCGTGCGCTGCTGAAACGAAATTCATAGGAAAAACATGCAAAGTACTTACGTGAAAAATCCAAAGGTGTTGTTGCTGTTGTTGTTGCTGTTTTTGTTGATCTTTTACGATCATGTTTATTATGTTGTAATCACTTTTATGCATTTCCCCCATTTCATTTATATTATCTGCAGCGTTCAATCGAACTACTATCTGTGTGTGTGTGCGTGTCTCTCTCTAGACCCAGCCAGATTTCGAAAGCTCAACTGGTCTCGATTTTGTATCTTTGTTTTTATTTTTGCGGCAAATTGAGCTGGGATTTACCCCCCATATAAGCAGCGCGACGTCTTGCGGTCAGTTTCTGTTCAATATGTTGCATGGTAGATGTTTCCATAGCCAAATCGGAGCTGATAATTGTGGTTGTTGTTGTTGTTGCTGTTTTTTTTAATATTTTTTTTTAATTTCTGTCAACTTGGGGTCCACAATAATGAGCCATTAAACTCATCTACATGTATATTCTTATAATTCTAGTGTTATTTTTTTATTTTGTTTTATTTTTAATGGGAATGACGCGAGCTTCTGGCACGAGCATCTCGATGATTGTCTTGTCTGCTTAACTGCAGTTCAATGGGTCAGTTCTACTTATATCTACTTAAAGTTTGCGGCAACTTTTTAGCCCGCTGTCTCTAATGAAAGCTAATAAATCACTGTGATATAACTTTTATGTTAATTAGTGTGCAATTATGCAAAGTTCAGCTGATTTATCACATTATCATTAAACTTAACAATCTTTCATTTCATTTTGTGTGTCGCGTTGTATTACAAAATTATCTCTAGAGCGGCCCACAAAAGTTGGGACACGTTCATAGGCTGCCAGCAGCCAGGGCCCCTCAGGTCTTGTATTATATATGAATTTATGTATATATGTATATACATACATATATATATACATTATATCAATATTGTAAATATTGAGATTTATATATAAAATGTATCTATAAAAGTTTTTATACACATAATATGCATATATATATATATATATATATATATATATATATATATATATATATATATATATATATATATATATGTATAAAAGGATTAGATATATATTGTTTAGCAATTTTTCGATAATAGGTTTTTTTTTATAAATTTCAATAGGCATAGATAAATGTTCTTTCTGACTATATTTTTGAAATATATTTTTGGAATATATAGTAAGTATAATTCTGATATGAATCTTTTGATATTTTGTATGTAGCATTTGTAGTTATAATTATTAAAATTAATTAGAGTAGACAAAACGTCTCTGGTTTATTAAAAAGCTTTCTGCTTAAAGTACTTTTTGGTATACAAGTTAGTCAAAAGGAACACGTAATCTTACCAGATATTTCTAGCTCTGTCAGTTTATACACATATATACATATGTATATATATAAAATAGATATTGGGTACATTGATAATATATCTTATTCTGATGGGAAAATAAAAAAAAACCTAGACAGAAGTAAATCCAAATATACCTATATATACATGATTCTCTGGTCTTTCAAGATCTGTATGATATCCTTAATGCATTTCTATTTATTTAAGAAATCGTTTTCAAAATATTATGCGAATCACAAAATTTTGCTCTCCAACATTTTAGTCACACTATTATTTTTATGAACACAGCTCAATACTCATATGTGTATATTTATATTTATATATTTTTTTATTTAAATATTTTATATATAAATATGTTTATATATATATATATATATATATATATATATATATATATATATATATATATATATATATATATATATATATATATATATATATATATATATATATATATATATATATATATATATATATATATATATATTTGTATATTTATTTTTATTTTTTTTTATATATATTTATCAATTTTTTATATTTTATTTTATATATATACATGTTTTTTTTAAATATAATTTTCTACACTTTTAATTTTCATTTAATATTTTTTAAAATTTCTTTCAACTCCTTTCGACATTTAAATTTATCACAATGTATTCATCTCTAGATCTTTTAGCTTTTATAATTCATGAGAAATTAATTTTCATACAAAGCAAAGCGAAATTCTCATCTCGCCAATTGGAAACATTTTTTCTGATCAGAAATCTCAGCTATTTTATACGTTTCGCATTCTTTGGTAAGAGAACATAATGCATATAAAGAAATATTGTTTTGCAAATATTCTGCTCACGTTTCTCAACACTTGCATTACAAACACACACACACACGAACATAGGTGTGTGTATGTATGTATGTGAAACGTTGACCAATTGCCACATGGGTGTTACAGCCGTCATGATCGGTTTTGGCTTATGCAAATGGAAAGTACCCAGGCCAGAGGAAAGGTAAACAGACGAACTCATGGCAATGATGACAACGCACCAGTAAAAATAGGCGTGGCAGGGGCGGGAGCGGGAGCAGGGGTAAGGGCAGGCAAGGGCTGCTCGCCTTGAAAGCCAGCCAGTGGCAGCATGTGCAAAAGTTCAGGTTCAGGAAGGTAAGCCAAAACAGAAAATAAACAAAAAGCAGAAAACAGAAAACAGAGATAAACAAACAAAAAACCTGACGCAGCAAAGCAACATCAGCAACAACAACAACAACAACAATCAAAGCTTCAATAAAGGCAAATAAATCTGGGGACAGATCTTGAGTGTGATACGTGCGCAGGTTTTCATTGCCAAGCATGACCAGGTGTGTGCAGGTGCCGTGTATGTCTATGACTTATCTGAGCTGAGCCTAGGAATACAACAAAATGCCGCGACCTCACGCCAAGTCACAACAATCCCAAGAGCCTTGAGGGAAGCGCTTCCCTCTGGCCATGTCAATCTGCCTTCAATTTGACAGAAAAGGTGAAATGAGGGACGAATTCATTGAGTGCCATTACGTATATCAACATTATCATTATCATTATTATTGCTATTGATAATTGGCGCTGCTGATAAGCGCAGTCCATGATGATGAGGCGATGCGCGTAACTTAAATCTGAGTACAACTAAATCTAAGAAAGGAAAACGTATCTATAAGATACAAATATGTGAGTGTACGACTATTTGAGAGCCAGCTCAGTGGTCAGCTTGGGTTCGTGCTGCGGCTTCGGATTCAATATGGTCTCCAGCTGTACATCTGGTGCGCCGCACAGCTTGCGATAGAGTTCGCCGTAGCTGCGACTCCGGCTGCAGCGTCTGGCCAAGCTAAGCAGACACCACAGCGCACAGAGGAGCTGCAATGCCATCAGAATCGGCTGCAGATGGGGCAGCCAGTTGACATTGAAGCGCATCATGTAGAGCACATATGTGGGCAGATGATCCATGTCCTACAGACAGACACACATGTTAAGCGACTGCCCAGGCATTGATAGATAGCTAGCTAAATACTTACGAATTCATACCAAAAGACGGGCACAATCATGTTGCTCAGCTTGGCTAACTTGTTGCTGTAGTTGTTGAAGTCCGGCAGCGGCGTATTGGACTGAAAGCGATACTTCTCATTGATGGGTATACCCATGGTGGGCTCCAGCAGTATGAAGGGCTCATGCTCCTCGACATTGGGATTGAGGCCCTCGAAATGCTGGCGCCAATCATAGCTGGAGCCATAGAAATGCGGCATAGAGAAAGCCGACGGTGCATCGTCTATAAATAAGTCGAACAATAATGTGTTAAGTGTCTCTTGGTTGGGCAACGATCACTCACTTATCACACACTTGGACACATCGAACATGCCGCTTGGCAGCTTCACGCCGTAGGTGGTATCCATGCACGTGGGCGCTGTCTCATTGGCCTTGAGCAGCGAAAAGCGATACGCATTCATGCCGTCGTGCACCTGATCTCGCTGATAGTGCAAGGGTAGCACACGGCACGACTCGGTTGCCAAGATATTAAGCGAGGAGTTGCGTGCCAAGAAAGGCGGATATAAGGAGTTGTCCAGAGTGTTCATGACATTGATGGGGCAGCTCTCGCCAAGATTTCTCGGATTGTCCTTCACACGTTCCGCGATGCGCAGCTCGTCATTGAGACTTTGAATGCGAAAGAAGTTGTCCATGCCCACCTCATTGCCAATGTTGACCGTGTAGATCTCCTTCTTCTCCTTGAGAGCCTGCAAAGGATAATTGTGAATAATCGGAACGTAGGCAATATGTTTTAGCCACTCACATTGTAGAGCGTGCCACAGTTGGTGGCCAGCGGCAACATTTTGCCAAAGAGCTCCAGCGCGGGACGCGTGAACTCCCATAGGAAATAGTAAACGCTGCCGGGCATAAACACCTGCTCGCCCAGCGTCAGCGCATTGAAGCCCATCGAGCTGAAGGGTATCTGGCTGTACTTGGCAGCGGCGCCCATTAGGAAGCCATTGAACTGCACAATCGTCTTGTTCAGGATGTCTGGCGAAACGCTCTCCTCGGGGACGAACTCAATGTGGCGATAGCGATGCTTGCGATAGGTGACACTGCTCTCGGTGCGATTGAGTATGTTGTTGTAGCCGACGATTTTATAGACAATCGGACCGATCTGTTGCAGCTTGATCTTTGCATCGCGTCCACTCAGAAACTCCGCACCATTGGTCACATTGAACAAGTAGCTCTTCAGCTTGCCAAACGGCGAGTTCACCCAACTGTCCATGGTGGGCATTGATTCGCGGAAACGCACCTGCTCCTGGGCGATGACATACTGATAGCTGACGCCACACGAGATCACAAACAAATAGATATTCAGCAAGCCGAACAAAGCAATTGCCACGATTTTCAGCCAGAAACAAGTGTGGCCCATGATGCACTGCCTCCACAGAGATGAACTTAAGCTGGAGGATTGTTGTGCGTCTGCGTTGCTCAAATCACGCGATCCGTTTGATTTCAATAACTAAACGCTATTTCGAATTGCCATGAATTTTAAATACAATTTTGTTATATATTTTTTTTTTGTTGCTTTACAGAATCGGTCTTATCGCGAGGTCCCTTCCTCATCTTAGGCCTGTTAGAAAACGAAACGAAACGAAACTAAAAATATGATTACAAATAAAAGCAAGCAAGTAAAAGTGAATGAGTGCAGAGATAGACTAGACTAGGCAGTTACCCTAGGTTAGTCGAATGCGATTAGCTAAACTTTGGGAGGGAATCTACAGCAGAGCTTGTAGACCAAAGTCTGAAGCTCTAGCCTAGTAATACTTGAGAATATAGAGATTCAGTGATCGTTGTATAGACGGGATTAGCACTTTAAGCTAGGCTTAAATGGCAGTCAAAGACTTAGGATCTTGGCTTTTAGAATATGTGGGATTGGGAAGATTGTAGATTGAGAAGAAGATTGAGATTGAGAATGTAGATGAGTTGTCTAAATAGTCAAGTAAGTTAAACAACTGTAGCAGGAACAGTAAGTAGGAGTCTACCAGGCTAGTGATAGGCTAGGCTGCAGTCTGCTCTTAGCAGAAGGCCTAACGCTTTCAGGTCTAAGTTAAGGCTGCTGCTGTATCCTAACATATTAGGGAACTAACTAGACGTACCCTAAATTACTGAAGCTTCACTTTAAGTAATTCTATAAGATATATATTATATTACATTAGTCCAATTTAAACGCTAAGTCATCAGTAAACTTTCGAGTCCCAACAAATTTGATTCCATTTAGCTGCAACTAAAGCACTTTCTGGTTGACTGCCCTTTCATAACTAACTTCAACTATTTTTACATTTCATTTCATTTATTTCGCTCTTTACAATATTAAAATGTATTGTACTATAATTTTCACCCATTCAACAATGTATTAGAGTTCAGCTGGCTACAGGGTATCATTATAGCAGAAAGGCTATCAGTTAGCAGAGGCCAAACACGCTCTGCTGGCGGCTGTTGTCGCAATTGCAACAGATAAGCCGTCAACTTGCGACCCTAGAAACATAGAATTTACGCAAATCGTAATTTTAATTTATGTTCGTTAGATTAATGTTTTATGGATCTGCTCCCAATTGGCATCTGCAGTCGGTCGGTCGGTCGGCCGGCCGGCCGGCCGGTCAGTCAGAGCAGGTGCACTGACCACCAGGGGTTCCAAAATGCATATTTTTAGCATTTGTGATTTGTTTTGGCAATTGCCAATTGCTGATAGGCGATCTGCTGATGTGATCAGCAGATGCTTCGCATCAGTGTCGACATCAGTTTCAGTCCCATTCGGAAACATGTGAATGAGTGAGTGAGGGAGCTGGGCTGCTGCTGTCTTATCAGTGACAGACAGACCAATGGCCAGACCAATTTTATCAGCTCTCGCTCTCGACTGGTGGATTGCACTTGCCCTCAGGCATTATGTCTGGCCTATCGCAGTGAACTCTAATTGCGATGACATTTCGTGCTCGCATTCTCATTCGCATTCGCATTCGCATTCGCATTCATTTTAGCTATTTCGTCTGGCTGATTCGCAAATAGAGATCCGGTCTGCCGTGTGAAATACATTTCGATTAATGAGCTGACAGACACTTCAGTTAGAGTCTTGCACCTTCTAAGTGACAAAATATATTGACCTGACATTAATCTTCAAATTTATAACTAATTAAATTGAGATTATGGAATGCAACTGAAGCTGACAATTGGCGTATACCCTATATGTGGGTGTTCAGTGGAAATGATAAAAGAGTTGAGCTGCTTAAGTCTTAGATAAAACAAAACTCGAATACTATCAGAAAATATATATAAAAGTTATTCAAATTTTTCAGTTTTCGTAGTAAATATGCTTAAAAATTCGAGTTTTCATTCCAAAAGTTTAGATTATATAAATATTTTTTTGAATTTTTTAAATATTTACTAAACTTTTTAAATATTCTTAAAATTTCTTAAATATAGGTATAGGAGTTTTCTAAATCTTTTCCCAGAAAATTTGTCAGTATTTGGCATTTTCTTTGAAGAGAAAAGTTTTTTATATAATTCATGGGAAGTCAATTAATATAATTTACTCACGTTACCTTCGTGCTTAATATTCACTTTCGATTTTATTCAACACATAATTTCAGCTTGATTTGCTGTAGAGCGTTGGCTCAGCATGAATTTCAAATTAATGGAATTTACTTTGGGCTTTGATAAGTCAGCTGCATAGTCAATGATTTGCGTACAGCTGCACCCAATCGCAATCTATTTTTGAGTCAAACCACAAAAGCTGTTCTAGAAGATATGAAATTGTAGATTAATCTGTGCTAAATTGCCCAATTTAACTGAATAACGCTCATAGTTAACTGCCTGCACCTAACTATGGAAATAATCAAGTTTCAATTTCTGGTAGTAAATCATGCTATGCTTGACTATCTTCTACTAAGCTTTCTATAGTGAACATACAATATAATTATATACACTCCACCCTTAACTGATTCATATACTACTACGAAATGTATGGCCTAGCACCTTGACAAAGTTTCTTAACCCTAATAGCAGCAATTGAAAAAGCTATTTAAACAGACATTATTAAGCATTTGCAGTTGCTGGCTGAACATCAAAATCGAATAGCTATTGTAGAGTAGCCATATATCATTTTCAGATTAATAGCAAATTGATTTTTGGCAGAGCCTAAGCCAATTCGAGTCGCATCCCATATATTACTTCATTCAAAACAAAAGCCTTCCTCAAAAGGTAAAGCCATAAGAAATATTCATTGTTTATGTTTTTGTTTTTTTAAGTGCCTAATTAAAATAATAGCGTAGTTTATTGTACACATTAGAGTCATATACATTATACAGATATAGATACGATACACACACATAAACATATATACACACATACATATGTGTGTATATATATATATATATATTAGATTATATTATATTATATTATTTTAAGATATATTATATTATATTTTTGTTGTAGTTCGTTTGTAACGCATCGGAATTTTTGCCAGTCCATTCAAATTTGTTTGTTTGATCTAATCAAGCACATTTATATGAGGAACGAAACTTGAGAGAACAATTATAGGTATATGTATATATATATATATATATACATATATATATATATATATATATATATATATATATATATATATATATATATATATATATATATATATATATATATATATATATATATATATACATGTAGATTTTGTGAATCTTGTTTCGTTAATTGGTTTTATCTTCTTTGTGACTTTCATTTGGTCATGCACAATTTTGTTTGTTTTTTTTTAGTGACATAGAATTTGGGTTTGCTTTTTGAGACTTAAAACGATCACGACCGCTGCTTGACTATATATATACATATATCAATATATATATATATATATACATATATATATATAGCTAATACACTTGAAATTTTTAATAACGATTACATAAGTACTTACAACGAGGACCTATCATACATACAATATACAGCATAAGTACATACACATAAGTCTTCCCAGCTCCATTTGTTCTAGACTAAAACGCAAGAGCGATTTCGCCTGTGCGTTCCCTAGCTAAAAGAAATTCCATTTTAAGACTAATGCGCCGACTAAGGCCCCTTATGCAAAAAAAATATAGTAGAAGATATAGGCGCGCTCTTTCAATATCTTCCGTTGGGCGCGTTGTCCTTGTTCTGCTTCTTATTCATGTCCACCTGGGCGGTGGCCAGGTAATTGGAGCCCTCCAAGTGCAGCGTGCTCTGCCTATGCGAATTGCGTATCAAGCAGAAGGTGGAGAGCAATAGCAGCACCAGGCCCATGGAGCTCAGCACCACAATGAGAACGATGCGAATTTTGGGCGGAATGTGTTCGGCGAAACGCATCATGTCGGTGACTTCGTTGGGCAGCGAATCGATGCCCTCCTCAAACCATAAGATGGGGAAAATAATATCCGGAAAATTGGCTACCTGCTTGATGTCGAACACCTGGCTGACGGCCAAGTTGATCTGGATGCGAGCGCTCACACGCAGAGTGGTGCCCGTTTTCTAAAGAAGAAGAATGATAAGAAGATATATTTCAAGATCAACGCGAATATTGCTTGATCTTACGGGCTGCACATCGAAGTAGAACTGATGCTTCTCCTTCATGGGCGGTGAAATGCCTTCGACCTGAGTGCGCAGACTGTCGTCGGCCAGGTAGAAATGCGGGAAGCTCAACATAATGGGCGAGTCTACAAAGCAGAAGATAAACTGTAGAAATATTGATCTATATAGCAGAGTTGACAACTTGGCACCGACCGTATTGACACAAAGACACATTGAAGAGGCCGTTGGGCGAGCAGGAGGGCTTGCCCGCTGGACAATAGCACATGTTATCCGGATGGCTTTCCACATCGGCGAATACCCATTCGGGCGGTGTGAAACGATAGGCAGGCACATCATTGGGCGTGTCCACCTCGCGCTCAAAGACCAATGGCAGCAGACGACATAGATCCTTGTCGTATACCTCGAGCACCCGATCCTTGGTAATGTGTGGCGGAAAGATGGAGCCATCGGTGCCATCCAGGCGATTGCACTCGTCCGTTGTCCAGTGCGGCAAATGTGTACGTCCGTTGAACTTATCAATGATACCATAATGTTTGATATCATCGGTGCCAGTAAAGACAGTAATACGATCCGATGAGGTGCCATTTTTGCCATAGAGCAAGCCGAACTCTTCGTAGGGCAACTTTTGCTCCTTGGGCACGACATCCTTTGCCAATTTGAGCAAAGGATCTTCATAGCCCCAGAGCAGCTGACCCACAGAGACTTGCACAAATGGCTTGATCTTCAATATGTCCATAATGCTGGCCATGGCCAAGCGCAGGAATCTGAAACAAAAAAAGAAATTTACCATTTAGATATGAATTGCAATAAGGTAACTCGATTTGCTCTCTTACCGGGCTGCATGTTTACTCTGTGAGGTGGCGCTCAACATGGGTATATTGGGCACAATGACCACATCGTCTTCGGGACCAGCCGACAGATCTTCGCGGAACTTGTAGATCTTGCGCAGATTATAGCTCAGCGTGCCATTGTCATTCTCTACAATGTTCACCTTTTCCCACACCTCGCTGCAAAATTGAAAAATGATTAAGTTTTCAAGTGGAAGAGAGAGAGAGAGAAAGAGAGTAGGGGGAACTTTTCACTTACGTGTAAACATAGGGTCCCACCTCATCGACAATGGCCTTGGAGCCGTTGCTTAGGAAATCATCCGCATTTGTCACATTGTACACATAGAGACTGATGTGCGGCTCAACGGGAGGCTTGGCCCACCAGCCAAAGGTCTTGGAGCCGGGTCGCAGCGCAATCATGCGATCAACGATCGCATTGATTAGCACCGAAAATTCGCAGGCAACCAAAACTCCACCAATTAGTAAAATGATTGCAATTGCCATTGTAATCCCTGCAATCCCAGATAGAGAACGAGAGAAAAACAAAACAAATTCAATTTAATAACGTGCTTCGATCGACTGATCCTCTATGCCATATGCCATGTGCACTGATTCATCTGGGGGAAATCTCAGCTCGCTTTATGCACTCAATGCACGTACTTATCTCTTCACCTTTCAAGCTGAACCCAAAGAGCAAATAAAGGCGTCGCCGCCCGATTGGTGTTTAATGATATGAGTTCAAATCTTACAGATGCGTTGCACACACAAGATGAATCATAGAAGTTGTATATTTCTATATACATAAATATACTCCTATATATATTCTAGTCATAATGTAAATAGATCAGAGACTGTAAAGCTGGCGTCTTATTTTCTGTTGCCATAAATATTTGACTTAATGAGAGCTAAGACAATCTTTTCACGATCATTAGAGACCCCTCTTTAATTAATTCAATTTTAATGTTAATTTAACCTATTAATGCTATGCAGTACAATTATTGAAAAAAATTTAGTTGAAAGATCAGCGACTCTAAATACTTTTACTACTCTCAAGACATAGTTTTGGCAGCTTTAGTTGTTTGAAATTTATTATTTATTAATTTTTAAGTCCAATAATAATAAGTCAAATATTAATTATATAGAAATTTTGCAAGTGTGCGAGGGTAGCTGGAGAAGTTGCAAGATTGTATCGCAAGAGATATAAATATAGAAATATAGATTATCATATTTTGACCACACTTTTATGTATCAACTTCTCCAGCTACCCACGCATGCTTGCTTAGCTTACACATAAACAGTATTTCGTATAAATCAGAGTTCAAATTGTTTATATTTTGTTGCAGTGTGTTACCTTGGCTAACTTTTCTAGATATTTCTGTCATTCCGTTTTAAAGACTCTTTCATATATGTTCAGCTGGAATGCTAAAACTTTGCTGTTGCACAGCTGCTGTTGACCTTCCCCTTAGATCGAACTAAAATTATGCATGCAAGCAAAGCAGAGCTAGGATTGCCAAGGTGAATCAGTATTGAGTTGCGTTCCAGAAGGCTCCACAAATTATATGCTTAGCCCTTTTCAGAAACATCTCGATCTTCACATAAATTTAGTATATTTCTTACATTGCTCAACACTGCAATAAGTCAATCAATTTCATTAGATTGGCTATAATAATAAATGTATCCGAGTCTAGTGCTAATTCACATTGATTAGCTTAATAGCTTATGACCATATAGTATGCTTTACCAATAATCGATAGATCGTAAATCGAACCAAAGTTCATTTGGTCTATTTGGACTCATCTCTGAGTCGAAAATCCATTAGTTCCGTTATTTTTAGCACATTTTGACGGTTTTGCAGCTTGTTGATCTGGCGACCTTATAGCACTGTTCGCTGTTCGCTTAATTAATTCAACGTATACAATCGAATCGAAGCTGCAATTAGCTATTAATCATCCGATTGAATAATTGCATAAATTAATGAATTTCTATGAGCGTTGGCTAGTTTTTCCAGAAAGTCGACTTATCAATGCATTTATTATAGCCCAACGAACGAACTAACTAACTAACTAAGTATTATACTAGTTATGATAGCCAGCTATTGAGTCGTAAGCCCCACTTGTTAGCCCTCAACTCAGCTTGCAATTATATATTATCCTCGCCATTGAAACTCTACTTGAGTATTATTGTGTGTAAACAAATCGAATTATATATGCATATACATCTGTACTTTTTATATGTGTGTATATATAGACGTAACTTCAGAACGCAATACTCAGTTGTTTTTTTTTTTGGCTGATTCATCAAGAATGTGTGAAATGTTGATGCCAGGTAAACATCGATTTGGCTGACTGACTGGCTGAATAACTGTCTACGCGCTATGTGTAAAAGACCTTGACAATGTCAAGAAAACGCCGCATAAACGTCTTCAAAGTATATACATATATATACTCAAATATATGTATAATATCTGGTATCTGCCATCAATTAGAATTCAAAATTGAAATACCTGTATAACCAGTCATAGCAAATCAACAAGAAAACATTATAGCCATGTGTCGGTCGCCCAGCAAGCTATTCAGTTGTTAATAATTGAATTCGATTTCAATGCAATACGGAAATAATATACCTATTCAGTAATACATCCTCTTGCTGGCATGTAACTGAACACCTTCATGCAGCAAACGCCTTAGCTATCTGGCAACTCTTTTAAAACTTGATTAGCTAGACTTTGTTTACTAAGTGAATGTAATCAAAGCAATGCTTAGCCACATGTAAGCTAAAGAGCTCTAGCTATCTCTATTCAGACTTATGACTATCCTGCACTTTCTCTGCTAGGTTAACATGATCTAATCCATTGTTACATATGCATGTAAGCTAAAGACCTCTATCATTCAGACTCTAAAGTACAATTGCAACTATCTGGCAGCCCTTTTAATATGTAATCAGCTTATGAAGTTGGCTGCTGCACACGTATTAGCTGATTGGCTGCTTAATTCACATCAACTTTACTTTCAATCAAGAGTCTATTCACCTGCCACAAATCTTTTAATCGTTGCTCTCTTAATTAACTGCGTCTAATTCATTTGCTTTGCCAGCTTTTTAGAAAAACTGTGACGAGCTACTCTGACTGTATAATTGAAATTGATTTCAATTAAATACGGAAATAGTCAAAGCTTTTATATAACTTATAATCGGATTGAGTAATGTGTGGCCGTTCAGGTAAAACCCTAAACTTTGAGACTATTCACTTTAAATAGCCACTGAAAGATGTCAAAAAGGTTCTATGAAGTGCGCTAAAACTGGAAGCAATTAGAATTATATTAGATTAGCACTAATGGAATTTAAACAATAACAAAAAAATTTTAACTATTCTAAGTGGGGAGAAGGAAAGCATTCATTGAAGTAAATTGGATCAAATAAACTAAATTTGATCAAATTTGTAAGTCTAGAAATCTGAGTAAATGGAGAGATTCAGTCCATATCTGTTTTATTCTTAGCTAAAGCAATATGATAGCAATATTTCAACAGGCTGGAAACACTGAGCTTATTAAGTTAGCTGCGCTTGATTGCTTTTCGTATGGAATACAATGAAACCTTGCAATTTGCATATAGAACACTAATCACCCTTATATATGTACGATTTTTCTATGCTCTACTTACACCATTTGCGCAGATATGTGCTGGAGAGTTTGGTACAAAGTTTGTGTTTGGGTCCGTTCATGTTGTGATCGTTGTGCTGTTGTCAAAGTGTGAAACGCCTTCTGGTGCAGAACTATAAATAGCAAAAAATGTATAATTATAATAAACGGAGATAAAGATGCAAATCTTGTTTTAAAATTAAGGCCGAGAATCGTTAACTTGGCTAGTTAATGAAAGTCTAGCTAGGAATGCATAAGTTGATCGCCGGCCAAAGTTTCAGAACTCTGTTGATAATAAAAAATGTTCATGATGATGACGCTGTTGATGATAATTATTGTTATTATTGTTTTGATGTCTTGGGTTCTCTATATACGATCTGCGTGTATGTTAGCAACGCTCAAGTCTAAAGTGTAGCAGTCAAGTTTAACTTGTTCGGGGAGGGCCGCGCTCTGAACCTCAGACTCAGACACGTTTCAGGGCAAACTGGCCTTGTCCGTTGTGTTGTATTGTTTATGTTTTTTGTTTTTTGTTTTCTGTTTTTTGTTTTAATTTTTTTTATTTTTCCATTGGTTAATTTATCAGACAACGTTTTGGAATACTCTCTTTGGTATTTTGTGTGTTATATAATCTTTTGTTATTATGCTGCTTCTTAGTTTTGGTTTTGGTTTTGGTTTTGGTTTTGGTTTTGGTTTTTGTCTTTCAGAACCTTGCCAAGTCAGCAATTGTTTTCCTTACTTTTCTAGAGCTATTTGAACAGTTTCGTAAACCTTTTTTAATGAGTTGTTCGACTTAAACGGTTTTGTCGCTGACAATAGGCATCGACATGATTGGGTACATGTATAGAGTTCCCCTAGTAAACCCCAACTACAACTACAACTCCAACTGAATCAGTCAGGCAATTAAACAGACAAAAAACCTTTTTGCCAAAACGTTGAACGTCTTAATAGCCCTGCGTGCAGACGCATATTTACAAAAACAAGACCATGTGGAAAATGCTCGACTTTGTAATACCTAGCAAAAAATCGAAGATCTATGCGAAATTTGATGTCTTTAGCTTTGATACTCTTCGAGTTATGTTTAACAGGCAAAGTCTACACATTAAGCATTATTGGGGAACTGATGCTCTGCAGTTTAAGGCAGCTAATGGTAGTTTGAGAACTTCAATTAAGTGAATTCTTTTCACAGTAGCAGCAAATTAGCTTTATACTAAGCTATACAGAAAAACAAATATGTGCGGAAACATATTTGTTATGTTTTTATCATAATGAAGTTAATATTCCATCATCAGTAACATACTAAAGCCCATTTGTGTTTTAACATAATAATACTATCATCATTATCACTATCAAATATCATTATCATGATCATTATCAGCTTCATTATTTTAACTATTATTATCGCTATCATTAAATATAATATATATATATATATATATATATATATATATATATATATATATATATATATATATATATATATATATATATATATATATATATATATATATATATATATATATATATATATATATATATATATATATATATACATATATATATATATATATATATATATTAATATTTAAACAAATAAGAAATTTAAGTATTAAAAGAAGAAGAAAAAAAAAATGCATTAGTTAAATATTAAAAGTAAAATACAATAGTACATTTCCTTAAAATATTTAAAAATTAAATAAAATATAAAGTAAAGCGCTGCACTGCACTGCACTGCGACCGCCTTGCACCAGGTCAGGGATGAGACTAAACAGACTCTTGGGCAGTCGCGCCTTTTATAGCTGTCGAAATTGCACTCAAACGAAATGGAGCGCGCGCGCAGCTCTTGAGACCTTTTCAAGGTTCATTTTAATGGTCAGTCAAGAAGAGCGACTGAGTAAGGAGAACTCTGAGCAGAACAAACAACAGAGCAAGGGTCGTTCGAGCAGACGGCTACATACACATGCACACAGCAGCAATATACCCGGCTTATACATTTCGTAAACAGGGTATTAAAATGCTGTTGCCAATACGTTGAGCATCTTAATAGCCAGGCTCGTCTTGGCATATACGCATATATTAAAAGAGTGTGTGTATAAAAAACTTTATTTTAATTTTGGCAAACACCTTGACCGAGGCCAGGGCCTCATTATTATTATTGCTGCTGCTGTTGTTGTTGTTGTTGCTTTTGCTGCTGCTGTTGGGCCATAATTTCTATAAAGCGTTGCCTGTTTGCTTTCAAAACGCTTGATTATTGACAATTGCAGGCACAGGCAGGCATCGTAAAATATTAAAAAAAAAAAAAAGAAACGAAAAACAAATCTGGCTTTGATGAATACATTTATTAACCAAGCCATTTGCAAGCGCCGCACGAAACAATAGAAAATTCAAGCAGCGACGACGAAAACTTTTTTAATTGTCAGTGCGTCAATTTGTCAGCTTATCTAGTTGTTAACAATACAGATCTTTTCACTGAGCGGAATGCAGTTGAAGTTCTTATAAGCCAGCGTCAAGGTGGCGTCTACATAGGCCCGCCTCGCGACGCATCTCAGATACCTGACTATTTCTGTATCTGTCTGTATCTATGCCCAGTTTATGGTCAACAGAGACGCCAATTGGCATTTGGCTTATGGGCACGTTTCAGTTACGCTTTGAAACAAGCAGAAGAAGCTGAGAGAGAGAGAGAAAAACGCATATCTGCGTGTCGGCCAGTTTGTGTTTGTGTTTATTTGCAGTTAAACAGCACTTGACCATGTCACGGAAATGCTCGGCCAACTAAGCCACAACTTAAAACTGTTTTTGTTTTATCATCGCTCGTTTTTATTTTGGTATAGTATGCCCTGTAGCTCTGAGTTAAATAAGGTGTATTAACTGATTGCTTTTGGTTACACTCAAGTTCAGGGTTATCTTTTGCTGTTAAGATGAGAGAATAGGGCGTGTAACTGGGTACAGGGTATCTAACAGTCTTGTCTATATTTGCTGGGCACATGCTGGTCTGGTATTTAGCAAAAATTAATCATTGAAAGCTGCTACAGAATTCTATTGAAATGTAAAGCAATTGTTGTTTTTGAGAAACTAATTTTTAGTGAATTTACAGGGTATGTTATATACAAACAACTTGTAACAACTTGGTAAAGGTAAACTGAAGTAAATTAAGTTATAATTAAAGATAGGGAAAGTGAGAAGGTGCGATTGGGAGAATTTACAAATTTGCAGGGTATACTCGAATTTAAGATTTACAAAGAATTCAATCTACATTTGCTATATTGAAGCCTAACACTTAATGAATATGAAAAGCCAAATGGTATGTTGGGTATTTTACAGTCTAACTAACATTTAAAAGGCTGCTTAGCAGCCAGCGAGCAGCTTGCAGTGCGAATACCCAGAAATGTAAAGAGTTACACAAAAGAAAATTTATTAGAGGGTAGCTTAAGTCAAATGCAGGCTAAATAATAATGAATCATGCAATAGGTATTCTAGGTAATGAGCTTGGTATATACGATATTTAAGAGCTGACTAAAGTTTTATAAAGTATCCGACTGTCTAGTATTCAAATGTGTACGTCTGATCTTGCTTCGAATAGTTTATAGTTAAAGTTTAGAATTCTTAGAGAGCTTCAACAAATAAAGGCAATGGAAAGCTAAACGCTGTGAGACTACCATCAGTACAAGGTATTCTTAAAGTCTCGTACTGTGTGTACCTTTAGAGTTAATCTGAGCATTTATTGCTTTATAGTTCAACAAATGAAAGCTTATATTTGTGAAATTTAGTGCAGTGCAGGGTATTCTAATGGCCTACTACAAGAAATGTTTTACAAGGAAATCTACTTGATCTGAGCGCTAAGGCCACAACATATGCAGCAATTAGGAACTATATTTATTACAGGGTATTTGGCAAATTATTAAATCTGCTTGCAGAGCTTGTCCACAGTTTGTACTTTGCCCCAAACACACAGGCACACACACACTTACACATACTCAGATGATTTTGGCTTGTATATTGAATGACGCTTAGTGTGCTCTGAAGGTCGTCCCGCTGTTAGATACAACAATAATAACAACAACAACAACAACATCAACAGCAGCAACAATCGCAAATGATCGCCTCAGATACGAATAACTCGCGCCAAACAGTTATTGACGCCAGAAAGCCAAATACTTTGGCCACGTTCAGATGGGGTTTGTCGCATGTCGCATGCGTATTGAATAGTAATTAACTAATATAATTATTATTATTTTGTGCGCTTTTCGGGCGACATTCAGCCGATGAACAATTGACCATTGAGCCATAAATCAGGCAACAAATTGATTTGGCCACTGAATGCCAAAATGGCTCTGCCCACAATTTGTTTTTTTTTTCTGATTTATTTTTTTAAGTTTGGCGAGTTCATTGAATGCCAATTACAGTGAGAGAAACGATCGTATGTCAATATGATTTGTGTTTTTGTAGCCGTTTCGATTAGAAATTGCCAGCGACATAATGTTGTCCAAACAGTCATAAACAGCTGATATTATATAGCTCAACTTGATATTACTGAAAATTGGGAAATGTATATACATATATATAGATTTTATGGAAATGCCTTTCAGTTGCAGTTGTCGTGTGCTGACGTGCGGCGATAACAGCTGTTGCTTTATCACAAATGAAAATTGGAGAAAATAACAAATCAGTTTTGCCGACATGCAGCTTTTGTCTGTCTTAACTAATATGTATTGCTTACTCTTTTAATTAAGAAAGAAATATAGTTACATATATACTGATATTCTTAACAAGAAAAAGGTGAATAAGAAGTAAATGCAGCTAGCAGTCAGCTTTTGCCTGTCTGTTAAGAATGTCTTTCTTACTCTATAAACTAAAGAGAATATAGATATATGAAGAGATTATTAATGAAATATAAGTAAATAAGGAACGAGTACAGAGAGCAATTAGCTTTCATCTGCCTAATAAATATGCGTACTTGGTATACCCATTAAAGTAACAGAATTATTTATAAAATACTTTTAAAATATTATGTTTATCACAAAATTGCAGTCGCACTACTATTTTTATGAACAAGGCAGAATATAGCTTTCGGCTTTTGTCGGCCTGCTTAATGAACACACTGCACTCCGTTGGATAAAGAGAAGAGAGCTTTGAATGAAATGCAATTCTTAACACTAAGCTTTTGGCTGCTCGCCCTTATACTCTTATTTAGATTATCTATCTATTACAATTCTAAGTTTTAGTTGTTGTCTTTTAGCGCTGCGCCTTAAGCTAGGCAATGTTTAATATTGCGAAATAATTGTGCCTCAGATCGAACTTTCTTTAATCGACTATAGCTATTAGCTGAATTATCAGCAACATTTGTAATCAGGCTGAGCACTTAAGCATATTTATTGCTGGTTATTTTTTTTTTTTTTTGGTTTCAAGTGTAATTGTTTGTGTTTTGCTGTTGCTTTTTTTTCTAATTAACAACTGTTGGGCGTTTAACGTGAAATCGCTTTTTTGCTATTTAGCAGAACTCCATGCCACTTCACTCTACTCCACTCCACTCCACTCCACTTCAGTAGAAACTTACTTTCTAAACGAAGTGCTGAGTAGGCAACTGAGAGTGCTGGGAGCTGAGAATCGCGGAGAGCGCTTTCAATGCCAACAGCAAGTTGCAAGCCAAAGCCGCTGCGAGATGCCGCATAATTTCACTGCGTTTAAAATGTTGCACAAACACAGAAACAGCAACAGCAACAGCAACAGCAACTGTGGCAGTAGCTGTAGCAGTAGCAGCAGCAGCTACTTAGTGTAAACAATTACCCTGACCCAATTTTATGTAGTTGCTTTAGCTGTTGCTGTTGCTGTTGCTGTTGTTGTCGCTGACTTTGGCCCGGCCAAAAAGTGAGCGACGTAGCTGTTGACAATTTTTGTTATATTTAAAGTTTATTTTTGGCTCTCGCCTATTGTTTTTTGTTGCATTTGATAATATGTGTACAATAAAGTGATTTCAAATTGTTACTCTTTGTTGTTGCTTAGCTAGACAATGGCGTGTCTCACTCAGTGACAACGCCAGTTCGTTCCATCTTGGCAGTAGGTCAGTTTTCTGTTATTGCCGCAACATGTTATTCAAGAAAGAGTGAGTGAGTGAGTGAGTGAGCGAGCGAGAGAGACACTGAGATAGCAGCTATTACAGACAAAGCGCGACAATTGTCGCAGAGCACGCAATTTTTTGTATAAAATGAATCATTTTAACGGTGTCCGCAAATTAACGCAAAAAGGGCGTCTACTTAGCCGGATAAACTCAAGTGGCACAGCTCAGCAGCAGCAGCAGCAGCAGCAGCACCCTAGCAGCCGCCTTTCGCTCTCTGTCGGATAAAACGGATATTTGTATATAAATAGCTTAGCGACACTTGTCGGCGCTTGTCGCTGCGCACGCAATATTTAAAGGGCTTTTACTTAGCCGGATAAAAACGCAAACAGCACACAAACATACTCGCTCTCTCTCTCGCTGCCGCTCTCTTTTTTGATAAAACGGATATTTGGATAAATGGTTGTTGGTTATGTGGTCAGCGTCTTGCATTTATTTATTTATTTATTTGTGCGCGCTTCACTTTGATTTTGATGTTTAGCTTTTATTTCGTTTTGAGTGGCTGCTTCTTCGTGGCGTCAACAGCGAAATTTCACTTTTTCCACATAAGTAATCATAAAAACTATGCACGTACACACACACACACAAAATGCAAGTGTGCGTGTGAGTGTGTGTGTGTTACATAGCCTACACATGTATCTTAATGATTTTCCGCTTTGCCTGCGCCGCTCTTAAAGCCAATAAGCATGTTCATTCGGTTTCATTTGGCTGGGCCTACTGGCAAGGTCTTGCGCCATGATAACTTTAGCTATATATATATTTATATATATATAAATATATTTTTATTTACTTATATACACACACACATATATATATATATTAAATGTGTATCGATGTGGCATATTATCTTGGCCTGGCTGCAACTTTTACTGACTGCGGCAGCGCTTTGGAATGCGACTACTGTGCACAGTGGGCAAGTGTAAGTACACTTGTTGCCTGTTTCGATTTTGTGAAAGACACACGGGCAAACCAAAACGGCAACAACAGCAACAGCAACAACTGCCACAACCACAGCTATAACAACAGCAACAACAGCAGCAGCAGCCACAATATTGGCTAGCCAGGCAACAGCAGGCATTTCAAAATAGTAAAATTAACACAAAGACAATCGCATATACGCACAGGCACACACACAGACACACACAGACACACAGACACTTATACTAATGCACACAGTAAAACAGCGTGCACGAGTCGGCGTTAACACAGTGTATTTGATATGCAGTCAAGATTCTTGGCTTTAAAATGAATTTTTTCTTTTTTGTTTAACGCACCCGGCAACGTCGAAAAGCAAACGACTTGAACGCCACCAAAGCCGCTGAATAACTGAAGACTTGAAATGCGCGCACAACGAAAGATGTTTAGACAGCGGCCGCAAAGTCGCAAAAGCTCAAGCTTAGCTTGAATTGCGACAAAAAACCAGATAAACAGGTAACAAACGCAAGCGGTCAGCGACGTCGCAACGCCGCAACATCGACGGCGTCAAAAGCGAGAGTAAGTTTCAGCGCTCAGCGCTCAGCGCTCACTGCTCACTCAGCTTAGTCGCTGCTGCGCTGCTCACTCAGCTTTGCGCTCAGCGCTCAGAGCGCGGAGTGCAGCGTAAAAGCTTTTTGGTGCTGGCGCCGCCTTGTAAATGCAATTGATGAAAAGCTCTATTGAATGCCGTTGTCATGCATGATTGTTGCTGCTGCTGCTGCTGCTGCTGGTGCTGCTGCGGCGGTGCGGCTGCTGCTGCGCTGCTTTTGCTATTTGTGTTATATGCGCGCTGATAAAAACAAGTTTGTTGCTTGCATTGAAGTCTTTCGTTTCGTATCGTTTCATTTTATGCTGTCGCTGCCAAAACGTGCAACGACAACAAACATATCTTTGATTTCCACATACACGCAAATCATTATATGCCCAAAAAAACGAGTAAATGACTAACAATTTGTCGTTTCGCTTTGCGAAACATAACAACAATTTTAAGAATGTATAACAACAAAAATGTTGTTGTTACTGATGTTGTTGTTACTGTTACTATTGCCGTTGTAGTGTCCAACTTGACACAACCCTCATCATTGCGCAAGGTTGCATAAAGATGTGGTTGCTTAGGTTGCTGCAATTCTTGTTATTCTTGCAACACATTTATTTGCACTAGAATTGTTTATCTTCACATTTACTTAGCATAGAAAAATATGAGTGAAAAAAACCTCGAAATGCAAATTTGCTGTGGGTATAAAACACACGCAGCGTCAGCTGGAAAAACAAAAACTTGTTTCATTTGCATTGCAGTTGGACTGGAAATATATATAGAAATATTGAGTAGGAAATAGTAAACTGAGTAGACTTCACTTGTGGCTTAGAAGTGTTTGCCCAACTGGCCCAAGTGGGAAATATTCAAGTTAACTCATGTGCTTAGCCAGAATTGGCTCTGTTAAATGTTTTTCCAATGCAATATTTTTGCCCAGTTATTGTTTATACAGAAACTTCGTTGAAAACTTTGTGGAAAACGTCAGCTAAACTTTGCTACAGTTCCGACAAGGTTAATTTGGCTGACCTTGAACTACATCGATGATACCCCACACATACGCACTCGCACACACACACACACACACACACATACGCACACGCAGTTGCAGTTAATAGGCCTATTCAAGCCACAACTCTAGACGTATTACAGCTTTGTATGCCAATAAGGCTAACCGGGTTGCATGCGACCTTTCTGTTTATGTAAAATGACATACAAATGGCGCATTTGCTGTTGTTTCTTTTTCGTTGAACGATCTCATAAATATTAAAGTCACAAAACGAAACATTAGGTGTGAATAGACAAACGTTAAATACCCTGAAATACCACGGATAAGCGAGGCTGCCAGAAGCTCAAGTCAGAATGCATATATATATATATATATATATATATATATATATATATATATATATATATATATATATATATATATATATATATATATATATATATATATATATATATATATATATATATATATATATATATATAAATGTTTACCATGAACCGAACCTTAAACTTAAGTTGTTTTCAAACGAGCAAACCTTCAATAATTGCATGGTTTCTTTTTGAAAAAGACAAACATTGAAATAGAGACAGCGTTAGAGAGAGAAAGGGTCGGTAGGAGTGTGACAGAAAAGACAGAAAGATAGAGATTGAGTTAGGGTGAGAGTTAGAGATAGAGATAGAGATAGAGATATAGATATAAACAGAGATAGAGATAGAGATAGAGATAGAGATAGAGATAGAGATAGAGATAGAGATAGAGATAGAGATAGAGATAGAGATAGAGATAGAGATAGAGATACAGATACAGATACAGATAGATATAGATATAGATATAGATATAGATAAAGATATAGATATAGATATAGATATAGATATAGATATAGATATAGATATAGAGATAGACATAGAGATAGAGATAGAGATAGAGATAGAGATAGAGATAGAGATAGAGATAGAGCTAGAGATATAGACAGAGATAGAGATAGATATAGAGATATAGAGATATAAAGATATAGAAATAGTGAGATATAGATCTAGATATGTAAAGATATAGAGACATAGAGATAAATATAGAGATAGAGATAGAGAGAAAGAAAGAGATAGGGAGAGAGCTTGAGAGAAGTAGATAGATAGACGACAGAAAGAGGGTTAAATAGAAATACTTTATAAAGTATATATCTTATCTTAGAAGAAATGCAAATACATATAGCTCGAAATTGAACTGCTAGCTACGTAAAACGGCTTCGAAAATTTTGACTAGAGATCAAATTTAGCAGTCTGCAATAATTTTATTCTCAAACGTATCTTTGCGAACCGAATCTTTAGTTGTTTCGAAAAGTAAATGGAGTGAATGACAATATTTTGTTAGCTATATATACAGATAACTATCTTTAACTATGGTGATATCAGCAATGATTAAATTGTCTTCATTTGAGTATAAATTGCCAATTGAACTTAGAAACAGTTGGTATTTCTACGAACTTAGCTGATGATATACATATATTATTATTATTCGAAAACATTCTTTAAGCATTTAAGTAAGAACTATTTGAATCAGATTCAATGGAAATGTTATATATCAATAATTAAGACTATAAAAACAGTGCATCTTATCTATAGATTACAAGTACAGAACAACTACTTAAAAATCAATATTCAAACAGCTAGATATAGAATACTGAATAGAGAATATAGAATATAGAATATAGATAAAGTAGATATAGCAGATCTAAGTATTGTAATTGATCTCGAATAGATCGCAGTTAAGTTCACATTTGCTGAGAACAGTTTGTGTGGCTGATTGGCAAGCAAGTTTAGATATAATGAGATCGGATTGCGTGCCATCAATTGGGCCTACGTAAGGCACAATCCCCGCCCCGATCCGCCTCTAAAATACAATTAGTGTCACATTTTTTCAACTTACGGAGCAAAGGGTTGCAATATTTCATTATGAATCATGCCAATGTCTGTAACGGGAATTTTGAATTTCAAATTCAATTTGAATGAATGGGAAAACGAAAGACAAACAAAAAGCAACAACAAATCGTTGGAATTTTTTGATATAAACTTTTGAAACTATTTTTGGCACTTGAACCCAGGCTATCTGTTAAAAATAATAAACATAATATATAAAACATATAGTATATAGGTATTACATACTATATATACTATATAAAATGGCATTAGCAGTTGGAAATAAATTAAAGTGCCTACGACTGGGGCCTGATAAGAGTGAGGCATATAGGAAATGAATGCATTGGCCATTGGCGATAAAGCCAAATGTTTCCAATGTGTCTGCTTATTGACGTAGGATCCCATAGCTCTGATAACAGTCGAAAAGCCCCAACGCGACCCAGTCAGCATTTGCTAACTTTAAACGACACTTAAGCTGTCTCAGTTCAGGCCTCATAATTGCATTTTATTTGCCAACTCGAACTCACTTCCTTCCCCCAGCTATATACATACATATATGCATATATGTATGTATATAATCAATATATATTAACAAGTTATGTTCGCAGCGACAGATCTGTGAAGGCTGCTTATTGAAAAGCTATTAGGCGCACGAAAACATTTCTATATTGAAATATATATATTTATTCATCTGTGTTCGGTCGTCAACTTAATCATTTCAGTGCTGTGAGCAAAGTTCAAAGAGGCTATCATTTGTTTGGATGATTTTGCTATACGATGTGTGGCAAATAAGTAAATAAGCCTAACAGCCATTGCCAACACTCAAATACCCTGTAAAATTTAAGTTCAGTTAGATAAACTCTACTTTTGCAATGCTCAAGTAGAGCAACTCTATAAGCTAAATCCTTTTCAGAAAGAGAGAGAAAGAAAGAGAGCGAGCGAGAGAGAGCGAGCAAGTGTATGAGTGAGTGAGAGGGAGAACGGCGAGCAAGATAGTCGGAGAGAGAATGAGATGCGAAAAGGAAGCAACTGAACAAGAGAGAGGATGAAGTAGGGACAGGCGAAGAGAGAAAGAAGCAAAGATAAATAGAGTGAGAGACAGAGAAGAAGAACGAGATACAAAGACAGAGAAGCAAAATTACAAAGAGGCAGAAATACAAAGCAAAAGCGAGAGAGAGAGAGAGTAACAGAGAGAGAGAGAGGCAGGAAGAGCGAAATACAGACACAGAAAGACAGATATACGAAGCGGGAGCGAGAAGACCCAGAGAGAGTGAGAGAGAGAAAGAGAAAGAAAGAAAGGAAGAAAGGTATATAGATAGGAAGTGAATCAGAGATACAGGGAGAGCAGTGAGAGGAAGGTAGTTCATATAAAGAGTCAACTTATTTAAATTTGATTTTTAGATACCTGACTTATTAGTCAAGCTAAACAGCTTTTAGAAAACAAGCAGGAGAAAGAGAGAGCTTTGATCGAATAATCAACTGATGTACGATTAACTGAAATTTCAAACCTTTATTTAATATCCGCTAACAAAAAGTTTACGAATGAAAATCGCAAAGAGCGAACGCTTTTATACCTCGTCAAGTCATGGTATAGGGTATGCTGATTGACAAAGTAAATAGCACGCTTGGCAAGCTTCGCTGACTACGCAGGAGGTAAAAGTCGAGTCTGGCGGGGTGAAATAAATACATGTATGTAAACACGAGTATTAAAACGGCGGAATTATTATAAAATAAACTCTTGACTAAACTGATAAATGCAGAATACACTTGAATAGAGTTCAATAACTCGACTCGTACGTTTATCAGCCATTTACAGCTCTATAATAAGTACATGCGAATTAATCTATATACATACATATATGTATATGTATATGTATATGTATATGTATATGTATATGTATGTGTATACATCTCTTGTGCCTTGGGTAATGTGAACACGCTTAATGCGTGTGGAATCAGATAATGTGTGTGTCTAAATATATACCTCTCATTATACATTTATCTGTGGCAACAAGTATGTATCTATCATATCACAAGGAAGCTGGCAGACAAAGCGTGCGTAGACAAGAGCTTCAGTCAAGTTTTTGTCAAGTGTACTGCACCTCAAATACACAAAGAGAAATTCTGCCATAACTCAACAATGAGAAATTTGCTAATTGATAGAGAAAACTCCGAGGCTTTTGTTGTTACAAAGCATTTATCTAGCGGGTGGGTGGGGGAAAGCAAGAGCAGCAGCAGCTGAGACGCAATTTCACTTTTAATAAGACTTATCTGATTTTATTTTGTATAACGCTAATTAGATTAGGTGAATGGCAATGCTATAAATAGAGCTTCAATTATAAGAGTCAACCAGTTGTTGAAAAAAGTTGTTAAAATTTAATAGCCAAAGCAATTGCGCAACTCCTAATGTTATCGTATAAGTTGAAATATAAGAGTGAAACAAGATAAAATAATATGTAAAGATGTCGCCTACGCAGTGTGTATAAGACGAAATATAAGAGTGAGTTAACATAAAAATAGCTAACACTACAAATTGATAAACATACCAATACCACGCTGTTGCTCGAGCAAAGATCAACTCCATGCCATCTGTTCATCAGCTGCTAGCGAGAGCGCGTAGAAGAGAGGAGCAGAGAGTATATGACACTTTCCAACTGCAGCAATAATAAGCCTTGAAGCTTTCCAAAGCTCCACGCACAACGCAATTTGTTACAGTGCACATCTTCGACTTCGACCGACGCTATGGAAATGGAGCACACGCTAAAAGATAATAACGAACGCAATCAATGAACAACAGGCCGAACGCCGAACGCCGAACGCCGACTGCCGAACGTCCAACGACGAGTGCCGAACGGCGAAGTGTATCATGTCTAAGCAGCAATGCTGGGGATGCTACGCGCTTACCTACATACATACATACGTATGTATGTATGTACATGCATGCATACACACATAGATACTTGCTAGCTGTGTCGGTTCTTTGTCTTGCGGTGATTAAATTTGCACTTTGGGTCCGTCGTTCCTCTGCATACATACATATGTATGTATGTACGTACATATGCAGTCATACATGCTAATGTGTGGTTGCTACGTCAAAAAGAAGTGATCCCGATACGCAAAGAAGAACATCGAATGCAGAGACAGAGGACGACAGACAGTCAACAATCAGTAATCATAGCTGCCAGCTGCGAGTTGAGCGCTGCGAGCTGTGCGCTGCTCTTCCCGCTGTAAATGTCTTCGCTCGCTTATCAACACTCGCAGTCGAATGCAGCGACGCAACGAAGGCAGCAGTAGCAGCAGCAGCAGCGCAGGCAGCGAATAGAGGACAGCGAGCAGGCCAGGCCAGGCCAGTGAATGCGTTGCGCGCGTCGTAGTAATAACTTGTTTCGTCGTGGGCAGGGCGCAACTCGCTGCGTTCCCACTGTGTAACGGTACACCCCGAATTCAAAATAACAAACATAGCAACAGTAGCCGAAGCAGTAGCAGTAGCTGAGCAGGGGCAGCAGCCGAAGCAGCAACAACGCAAATAGGAATAACAATAACAAAAACGAAAACGAAATCTAATCTTGCGACGCAATTTTCATATTGATAGTGCGTGTAACGGGCCTGGCTAATCCGTCAAACGTATAACGGAAAGGGTCGGGCAGTATTGTGTGTTTCCTCAATATTTCGCATTGCCAGGTTGGCAGACGAGTGGCCAATTAATTGCTGCTCACCTGTAGCTAATGGAAAAGTGAGTGCAATGAGAAATCAGTAAACAAAGGCAACAACAAAAGCAACTTGCAGTGAATTTGTAACAAGTCATACGGAAAACCAGCTTGCCATATGAAACAAAAAAGAAAAAACAATAATAATAAAAACAAGAGCAGCAACAGCAACAACAACAACAGCAAGCGATCAGCAGTCAGAACGAAATAGCGACAAAACAAAGAAGCAAGTGGGTAACAAAGAACGCAAACGCAAGGCAACAACACAGCCAGTAAAGACTGGAACAACAGAAACAAGAACAATAACAATAACAGCAACAACAACAGCAACAGCAATCAGTAACAAAATCAGATTTCGACAGAGCTGTCTCTGGTCTCTGTCTCGCCTAGGCAGTGTGTCGCCGCGGCGAATTGGAATACACAACAATCAGCACAATAATAAAAACAACAATAATAAAACAAGCTTAAGATTTTGTGACTACGTATTTTGTGCGCATTCAGCGTAAATAGCGACAAATTATTAATTAAGACGCCAAATGTTTGGCAGGCGTCTTGGAAAGTGCATGTCCCAAGCAAGAGCGCATACATACGACGGCGCACCATCGGCGGCAGCGAGTGCAAGCGAGAAACAAGAGGTGGGAGAGTAACGTTGAGTGAGAACGAGCGCGAGTGCAATTGCTGTGAGTGTGAGTGGCTGAGTGGTGAGTGCGCGTGTTCCGTTTCCAAATTGTTGCGATCAGCTGTGCTGCTTACGCGTTGTTCGCTCGACATCTCAACATTTTTCAAGTGCACACACCAGCAGCAGCAGCAGCAACAACAACAACAACAACAGAAGCTGCGTATTAGAGCTCTTGCTCGCTAAACGCTCTTAACGCCGGCACATGCTCTCCGCTCAGGTAGACGACGCATCTTCTGTGGCCGTGTATCATTGTGTTATCAGTCAATGGCACTGAGAGAGCGGCGCTGCAGCGCTCATTAAATTTCATAGCAGTGAGTGAAATAGCAGAAGCCACAACAACAATAACAACAGCGCCAGTGCAACTTTCGAAGCTTTTAACGCCCGCACAGTTCAGCCTGCACACGTACGTATATTGTATGTATGTATGTCTGTCTATTTGTATGTATGTGTTTGTGTGAGTACTTATCAGCTAGCGAGTAAGCGAAAATGGAATATTCAAAAAAAGAACATGTTTCGAGCTACTTCCAAATGCTTGCCACATGCAGTTATATTTATAAATACATAAGCGTGCATATGTGTGTGTGTGTGTGCATATGTGTGTTTGTGTTTGTGTAAGTGAACTTGACTGCAAGCATGTAATACGTTTGAGAGTCCATCAACTTTTGATCCCGCTCGGTTCATTTGTACTGATTAGCGCGCTACCTTTCATAGTTTTTTTTTACTATTGGAAATTTTTCAATTCAAATTAGCATTTATGACAAGCAAAACAGCAGCAGCGGAATTCTTATCAGCATTTTGACCCCTTTTTTTTAGCTGACACTAAAGCAAAGCTAGCAAAAACATGAATATATAGACACAAATAATACATATATAGTTAATCAGCAGAATGTTCTATAAGAAATTAGAAATTTCTGTCATATATTTCAGCAATTTCCCAAAGTGTATATTTAAATACACGGGGTACTCTTATAGCTCTTAATCAGCAAATAGTTAAGCGACCACAAAAGCACTTTAAGAACTTGTTTAGAAGAACTTTTCTATACCTACTTACCAATTGAGAAATAGTGAGGGCATTAGCTTATCGCACACTTAAGCACTCTTAATTGTTTTCAATGTACTCCATTCATTTATATATAGAGAAACTATAAAATAGTTTTTTGTTGTTATTTTTAGATAAAAACTACTAGAAATTCTTCTTTTCTTTTTATTGATAGGTTTATTACGATTGTTATCGTTGATTAGGATTATGATTATAGTTATTATCAATATTATTATGGGTATTACTATTATTTATATTATCATTGTCAACATTATTATTAGTATTTGTATTAGTATTATTATTATTTATACATTATCATTGTCATTATTATTATTAGTATTGTTATTTGTATTAGTATTAGTGTTATTATTATAATTATTATTTATACATTATCATTGTCATTATTATTATTAGTATTGTTATTAATATTAGTATTATTATTATAATTATTATTTATACATTATCATTGTCATTATTATTATTAGTATTGTTATTAGTATTAGTATTATTATTATAATTATTATTTATACATTATCATTCTCATTATTATTATTAGTATTGTTATTAATATTAGTATTAGTATTGTTTTTATAATTATTATTATAATTGTTATTATTTTTATAATTATTATTACTATATTATTTATTTAATATTAATATTATATTATATTATGGGCATTTTGTTCATTATTATTATGATTCATATTACATAAATTGGAAAAATCCCAATTGGAAAGTTGCTCATGGAATCGTCATACTTTTCTTACATGCGAATCCCACATATTTCAGTATATAGACCTACATAAGGGTATATACAAACACACACACACACACACACACACACACACACACACACACATACGTATATATACATACATATATAGGTCTATATGCGTACATAGCTATAGCTATTTAGGCACCTAATGTAAGGCGTACCCCAACTATGCCCAGTTCGCAATTTTGAACATAATAAGGTGCCAATACATATGTATGCTGATATATGTATATGTATATATTTTTATATATATTCGCTTAATGTACTCGTTCAATATTCTCTGTATGAATTGTTTTTGTAGACTTCTCGCATTTACTAAGTAATAGTGATAAGCACTGTGCCATTCTATATAGACCGATTCGTATATGAACATACATATATACATAAGTGTATATATATATATAGAATTGTTTTTGTACTTTGATTTGAGAGTAGCACGCGTAGCTTGTGAAAATACCAAAACCGAGATTAGTTGGTACACACGTTGTTGAACGATCGGCTGGTTAAGAGCTGCGGCTTAAGCGCTCGATCGCTGCGGAATCAAATTGTAGAAATACATATAGACAAATATACTATATATAGATCACAGGTATCTGTCTCAGGTTAAGTTATGAATGGACAAACCGTTCTATACTCGAAACTTTCAGTTGCAAGTTTGTTAGCTGGTTCAATGACCAGAGCGAACTACTAAAACCCTAATGGAATGGCGAGTGATAAGGGAATGTGGCATATAACACGTGTCGCCATGGATCATTTGGGGTTATATATAACATGTATATACATATATACTATATGGAGACAGACGTGGCCAAGCAAACTTTTGAATAATGACATTGGCAATGCCTAATGAATATCATTTGATATTTTGCAGCAAATACTCAGGACATCATGTCGCATGTGACGCTGCAGCATGATGTGGCACAGCCAACGCTGCCCGCCTCAGAGGATCTCACAGTACAAACAAACAAATCAAAGTCCAACACCCTGAACTCGCTGCGCAATGGCAATGCCACGAGCTACTCCAGTCCCGGGCCCGAGAAGCTGACGGTGCTGGACATGATATTGGAATCGCTGGGTCTGCGCAATCTCACGTCCAAGGATATGGGCACACTGATAAGTAAGCCCATACACACATACGTATATATTCATGTAATCTCACTCGAATTAACCCAATTTTATTTCGACCTCAACCAGTGCTGGGCTCCATGTTTTTGCTGTTTGTGATAAGCGTGACCGGGTTCTTTGTAATGTGGTTCACCGAATACTACAATAATACAATGCTCGAGGTAAGTGCAGATATGAAATGCTCTCTCCCTCTCTCTCTCGCTGAACATTTGCAGGCTATCGTTACTCACTGTACTTTATACTTATATCTAACATAATTCATATAAAAACTCCTAAACTAACTTCGGCCTACATATCATGCATGCATTACAATTCGTAACTCGTTACGTTTTACTCGTTATATTTTACTCGCCAGCTTTCATTTCAAATGTACCATTTGCTTACTCGTTACTTTGACAGAACTTAATACTCGCTGAGAACTCGGATACAGCGAACAGTTGGCTCTCGCCGGATCCTAAATATGACACGCTGCTCAAGGCGCACATCTTCAACTATACGAATATTGAGGACTATCTGGCCGGACGGGCGGACAAGATGCACGTCGAGGATCTGGGTCCGCTCACCTACCAGGAGCACACGGTCAAGGATCAGGTGTTCTTCAACAAGAACCACACGGTTACCTTTCGTGTAAGCCTCCACCATCTAACCACCACTTTAACAAATATACGAATTTCAATTGGTTGCAGGATAAAAAATCGTATAAATTTCTGCCGGAGAAGTCGACGATGCGAGAAGACGACGTGATCCTGGTGCCCAATGTGCCGCTGCTGTCGGCGGCGGTGCATGTGAAGCGGATGGCCGCACTTAACCGCCTCGTGGTGACCGCCACCATCAAGTTCTTTGAGGAGCCGCTTTTCAAGCGACTCACTGCCCACGAGTATCTGTGGGGCTATCGGGACAAGATCATCAGCTTGGAATCTCTGGGCGGTGGCAACACGCACTTTGGTCTCTTGAGAACTGTAAGAACTGATGAAACCAGACTTGAGTTGAGCTCTATCAGCTGATGTCTGACCTCTATTTGCAGCGCAATGGTACGAGCGTGGACTCGGTGCAGCTGAATACGGGCGAGGATGATATCACCAAGTTTAGCATCATTACCCAGTTCAATGGGAAGCCACAGTTGGACTTCTGGCAGGGTGACGAGTGCAATCGCATCGATGGCAGCGAACCGTCCATGTTCTCACCAACCACGCTGAAGACTCGCAGCACGGTTAACGTCTTCCTGCAGGTACTGTGCCGCAAGGTGCCGCTGCGTTTCGAGAAGGAGGAGACCATCTACAATGACATCGATGTGCTGCGCTATCGTACGCCCCTCGACGTTTTTGCTCATCCTTCCGAGAATCCGGCCAATGAATGTTATTGCCGGAATACCGATCTCTGTCTGCCCAGCGGCGTTATCAATGCCACCAGGTGCTATGATGATTCACCAATTTTCCCATCGTTTCCGCACTTTTTCTCCGGCGATCCGGTGCTGTACAAGGACTTCGAGGGCATCAAGCCGGATGCCGAGCTGCATCAGACCTATGCCGATATACATCCGCGCTTTGGCTTCCCCATCAGCGGCGCCTCCCGCGTCCAAATCAACATAATGCTGGACAAGACGCCGCTGCTGCGCAGTAAGTCAAATGCCATTTGCATATAGACTCCACTTCTCTAAATTGCCCATCTTTCAGATCAAGCTTGGCGCATGCAGAATGCCACCATCTTGCCCCTGATCTGGATTGAAATAACCGCTGGCGACTTCAATGACGATGTCCTGCACGCGCTCTATGTGAGCACCTTTGGGCTGGATGCCATCCAGCTGGCGCTCAAGTACGGCACTCTGCTGGTCTCCGTAACCAGCTTCAGCCTGATCGTCGCCAGCGTCTACTATCTGAACAGCAAGCGTGAGGAGCAGCAGCAGCTGGAGAAGAGCAAATCCTCTGCAGAGCTGGAGGCACTTGCTGGTCCTAGTGCTGGCAATGGTGGCATTGTTGTTGTCCAGGTCCTGCCACATGGCGTCAGCCTGGCGCATCGCGCCAATTCGTAGTGCCATTAGCAATTTTAGTTAGGGGAGGGAGTTGTGGGCGGGGGCAGCACAAATGGGTTTTGTGCATGGGTAAGAGAGAGAGCCTTCTTGCGCTTGTGTGCCTTAGTAATCAAGAGATTTTCGAATTTGTCACGACTTAGAATACGATATTATTAGACTAGAACAAACAGCTGTAGTTAACAAATTGTATATATGTATCATATGTATAAAGAAATCAAACAAATGTTCAATAAATAGTAAGTATGTAAAGCAATAATCATTATGTAGTTGATTTTATATCATAAAATATTACCATCAAACATAAACTTTCCTCCTTTCGCTCAAATTAGAGCTAAAAAAGTAAAAATTCACATTCAAAACTCAACGGCCCAAAAGTTTGGCGGTTAAACAGCAGTCAACTTAACAGTGGTTTATCAGAATTTTGTTCGCTAACATTTCGCTGTTAATTCAATGATAATTAACATTTGAGCCCTGCTGCTGCTTTCTGTTCGCCTGTTACTTCAGAAAAATCTTCATACGAAAACTGTGTACCAAACGGCTGTACCGGCTGCCCCGTAACGCTATGCAACGGATTTTTTACAGTGCAATTTTGTTAACCAATGATATTTGAATTGATTGGAGGCAAATTATACTAAATAAAAACAAGATTTGATTTATTTACATCCCTTTTTTTATTTAAATTGAAATGGACAAAGGACAAAAATGAGTGAGAGTCATAAGAATGAATAACCTCCTTCCTGTTGTTTACCCTGCATTCGGCTCAAACTCTGTTAGTTAATAATCCTTACATGACCCTATTGGGTTAGCTCACTGACAAGAGCTAAATGATATGCATGCCTTATCGGTAAGTTGCGCCCATTTATGGCCACACTGCCAGAGCGTTGCCAGCACAATCCAATTTGAGCCCGCGCAAATTCAAACAGACAGCTGAACCATTTTTAATTGTTATAGCAAATATTTATTGTTTCTAAACAAAACGAAATTCGTATATTAGTTGCTTGTTCAACATTTGATTGTTTTATAAACCTTTAGTTATTAAATGCATGTATTGTGTATGTATATTGCATGTTTGAAGGGTTTTAAGTGGGGGCAGGAAGGAAGTTTGTTGAAAAGTTAATACGCGTATTGGTTGTAGTTTGTTTTTATGTTGTATAATTATTTTGTTTTGCGTTTGTTGTTGTCTTTAAGTTTTTAATTAAGAATAATAGTTTATATAAAAAATAACAGAGAAATTATATAAAAGAAACATTAAAATATAATCGTTTATTTCCTTTTTGTTGATTTTTTAATTTTTTTGTATGTATTAATAATTAACGCGTCAATTGCCTGAATCCTCGCCATCTAATGATTCATCCTGCACCGATGAGCTGTCGTCGCCGCCGCCGCCCCCACCGCCGCCTCCGCGCTTGGACGATGGTGTGCCCGTGAGTCGGGTGGAGCTGAGGCCCATGCCGCCGGTGCGTCTACAAACGGAGAAACAAATACAAATTATTAGTAAAACATCAAAGATCAACTGAGAGACGCTTATCGTGCACAAAAAAAAAAAAACAAGAGGTTGTCAGGGTCAACGCAAACATATGTAAAACAATATAACGAAAGAGAGAGAGTTGTGGGGAAGTGGAGACACGCTATGTACGATAGATATAATGCACTAAGTTCTATTCCTGGGTGGGGATTCGTATCGAACATTGAACGCTATTCAAACGCACGATTTAATGTGTGTGGTTGTGTGTGTATGTCTATGTGTGTGTGTAACATGCACTAAAATCTTGAGATCTTGTTGGAATTGGTTCATTCTCTGTTGTTGGTTGGGTGTATGAAGATGTCGCCAGCACTTACAGCCTACCAAGAGGAAGCGAAGCGAAATGGAAACCTAATGCAGACCCTCACAATTCATAATGAGTGCAGCATCCTTTTTCGGCGAATATGCTTTGGCCTTTTCGGTCTCGGCCACCTGTATCGAGCTATATATGTATATATAGTAACAACGTCGTGTAGCCCAGAGAAAATATAAATAAATAAACAATACAAAAACCAAAAGAAATAATAGAAAGAAAAGTAGAAAGCAGCAGAGTTACAATCGGCACGCCGATGTCTACGTACGCTTGCAGACAAACATGGATTTCTGAGCATATGTGATTCTATATAGTTGATATATATAACTTATCTAGGTTTACGTAGAGATGTTATCCATTAGATATAGTTGTACAATCAGATCAATTTTGGCATATAGAACAAATTACAGTATAAGAAAGGATCTATGCCAAGTTAATATAGTAAACAAAGAGTTGGTACAGACTAACAATAGAATATCAGCCATGCTGATCAGGAATACAAATACTATATAATAATTTAAATGAAGAAGAATCACACATTTTGCTTTATCTGCAAGAGTATATATTTATAGTAACAGCAGCTACAGCTGCTCCTGCTGCCTTCCACTCATCTAGTTAATTCCCCCAGTAGTAACTGCCCTGCGCTTACCGCAATTTCGTTTTCAGTGAGTTAATCTCACGGTTCATGGCCTCCTGGGATTCGATCATGTCCTCGCATTCGCGCTGATATTTGCGCTTCTGCGTCTTCTCCTTCTGCAGCTCCTCCTCGGTCTCGTCCAGATTGCGCTTGAGCAGTTTAATGCGGCTATTCAGCTGTAATTCATATACAAAGAGCATTAGTATGAGGATTAACTGAAATATATTGAAAATATGGACTCACTTTATCCATTTGCTCCTTATGCTGGTCGACGTGTCTTCGCTCGTCCTCGATGTTCATGGTGAGCTCCTTGATCTTCTTGTCCATTTTGCGATTGGCCTTCTGTTGCAGCAGACGCTCCTTGCCCTCGTTCTCCAGCTGCTCCTCCAGATTGGCAATCTTGGCCTCGAGCGTGGCAATGGTGGCCTTCACCTTGGTGCGTTGCGCCGTCTCGATTTCGGCCAGCTTGGCCTTCAGCTCCTTGTTCTGGCGTTCGAGCAGCGCACGTCCGTTCTCGTTCTTCTGCGAGTTGGACTTCTCGTTGGCCAGCTCTGTGGTCAGCTGTTCGATCTGTAGCTGCGCTTTGCGGCTGCGATCGAGCAGAACCTCTGAATTCGATTGCTCCTCCTCGAGCTCCTCTTCCAGCGTGGCAATGCGTGCCTCCAGCCGTCGCTTCTCATCAATCATGAGCGAACCCTTGTTGGCATTGTTGGCGATCTCCTCAGCCAGTTCGTCGCGCTCGGTTTCAGCCGCACGTCTGGCACGCTCCGAGCTGGCCAAATCCTCGGTCAGCTGTAATACTTCGGCCTCGAGTGCCTTCACCTTACGTTCGGCTTCTTTGCTGAGCGCCTGCAGCTCCTCCTTGGCGGCCTTGGCCTCCTCGGCATCGCGCAGCGCATCCTTGACTTGTGCTTGTAATTTCTTGGCATGCTTGAGGGCATCCTCTTTCACCTTGTTATGCATTTCCATGGTGGTCTCAATCTCTTTGAGATCACCCTCCAGCTTCTTTTTAGCTGCCACTGCGGCCGTTCGCTGTTTGCGCTCCTCGTCCAACTCGGCCTCCAGATCGCGCAGCTGTTTGACCAGACCACGTCGCTTCTCCTCGGCGCCCTCCTCCTTGGCTAGCAGGTCACGTTCGAATTGCGAGCGCAGCGCCTGCATGTTGACCTCCAGACGCAGTTTGGCATCCTCGGTCAGCTGCAGATCATCCTCGAGCTCCTCGTTTTGTGCTTTCAGCTCGGCCAGCTGCGATTCGAGCGCACGTTTCGCCTTCTCCAGCTCGTGCACGTTCTTGTCGGCAGTGCCCTGTGTGTTGGCCAGATCATCGAGCTCGTTCTGCAGCTGTTTGCGTTTCGTTTCCAGATCCTCGATCTTGTCGTACGCCTCATCCAATTCGCGGGATACCGACAGCACCTTGGTCTCCTTTTCACGGGCCTCACGCTCCGCCGTGTCGCGCTCCTGGGCGATCTGTTCTGATATGGCTTTCTCTTCGGCGAGTATCTTGTCGAAGTTCTTCTGCTTCTTCTCCAATTCGAGCACCTGGTGGACAAAAGATGGATGTGGTATGAGCAACTGGTTGCTTTATTATATGAATCTTTAGTTACCTTCGTGCGTTGCGCCTCCAGCTCAATGGTAGCATCCTCGAGCTCCGACTGTATCTTCTTTTTACTCTTGTCCAAGCGATCGTTCTGTGCCATCAGCTCCTTGACCTGACGCTCCAGCGCTTCGATGTCCTTGTTGAGGCGCTTCTTGCCTTCCTCGAGCTCCTTGGCCAGATCGGCATCCTCCTCAGCCTTCTTCTTGATCTCCTGCATTTGGGCTGTCACCTCGGCCAATTTGCGTTCGAAGTTGCGTTTCGCTTCCTCATCCTCCTCGAGCTGTTCCTGCAGTGCCTCCTTCTCCGATTCGATTTGACGTAGCTTGGAGCTGAGGCCGAGCTTCTGGCGGGTCTCCTCCTCTAGCAGCTGTTGCGCCTCTGTCAGCTGCGATTCCATATTGCTGGCTGACTTGACGGCTGCCGAGGCCTTCAGTTCGGCCTCCTCCAGCTGGTTGGTAATGTTCTCCGCCTCCTGCTGCAACTTCGTGCACTTCTCCTGCAGTTCGGAACGCGCACGCTCAATCTCCGCCAGCTTCACCTGCAGCTCAGCGATCTGAGACTCCGCCTGCTTGCGTCGGCGATCATTCTCCTGTCGCGAGCTGTTCACGCTTCGCAGTTCCGTAGCCAGATCCGCATTCTCCGCCTCAAGCGTGCCCTTGGCCTTTTCCAAGCCTGCCTTTACCTTACGCAGATTTTCCAGCTGATCATTGATGCCGTTCAGCTCCTGGGCATGCTTGTGACGCATTTCGGCGAGCACGCTCTCGTGATTCACGCCCTCCTCCTCAAGAGACTTCTTCAACATGGCCAGCTCCTGTTCGCGCTTGGAGCGCAGCTCCTGTTGGGCTGTAGAAGAATAACAAAAGAAGAATTGGATATATAAAAAATATTGGGGAAATGGCACTCAATATCAACTTACCGGCTGTGGTATCCAGTGAGTCGAGCAGCTCGTTCTTAAGCGCCTCCAATTCCTCGCTGAGATCGCGACGCAGCTTTTCGGCCTTGCTGCGCGCTGACTTTTCGGCTTCAAGATCCTCCTGGATCTCGGCCAGCTGGGATTCGAGTTCACGCTGCGCCTTCTGAGCGGCGGCCTTTGTGGCGGACTCCTCGTCGATGCGCATCAAAGTTTGGGTGAGTTCCTCCTCGCGCTTGGCCAACTGTGCTTGCATCTCCTCGACCTGGACGCGTCGCTCGTTCAGCTGCTCCTTGAGATCGGCCACCTCGGTTTCGATTTTGCGCTTGGTGCGATCCGACTCCTGGCGCTGCTGTTGATCTTTGTGCATGCGCTCCTCTAGCTCGGCAATGGTCGCCTCATGCTTGGCTTTCAGTTTAGCCAGATGCTTGGCCTTCTCCTCCTCCTCGGCCAGCGTTTGGGACAGATCGTTGGCGCGCTCCTCAAGCACTTTCTTCTCCTTCAGCAGCTTTTGGTTCTGATCGTCGGTGAGCGCCAGTTCCTCTTCATGCTTCTTAATCTTGGCATCCAGCTGCACCTTCTCCAGTTGGAGTTTTTGGCGTGCAGCCTCCTCTTCTTCGAGCTGCTCCTCTAGATCCTGAATATGCAATTCCAATTTCTTCTTATCGCCGCCCAGCGCCAGTACGCGCTCCTCCTCTTCCTCAATGCGCGTCTCCAGCTCCTGCATCATATCCTCCAGCTCCTGTTTGCGTGCCATTAGACGTGAACGCGACTCCTCCGCCTCGGCGCACAGCTCAATCTCGGCCTGCAGCTGCTCGGCAAGCGTGGTCTTCTCGCCCAGCGCCTGCTGATATTTACGCTCATATTCCTGCGTATTCTTGGCCAGCGTATCGAGCTTCTCGCGCACCTGCTTCAGCTCATCCTCCTTCTGCACGAGCTTCTCCTCCTGCTTGGTGACCTCCAGCAGTGGCTTGACCTTGGTATACAGACGCCACCACTGCCAGTTGCGCAGCTTGAGATATGCGGCGCAATTGCGCTGAATGATGCGTATAGCGTTGAGCTGTTGGAGACGCTTCTGGTAGTTGCGGCGGGCGAGGAAGCCGCGACAGAATGCCTGGAAATTGACAATTAGATCGGATATCTTGAAATCGCGCTCCTCCTCGAGATGTGCCAGCACACCGGCGCGGAAGAAGATCTTCGATTGGCCAACGCGATACAGATTGGAGTCGAGCTCCAAAGCCTGGATCATCTTCTCGCAGGCCTTCTTGCCATCCATAAAGCCCTTGGGTATGACATTGGGTGTAAGCAGTTCGTAGCGTTGCCTGAACTCCTGGAAGGGTATGCGATTGGGGAAGCCCTGGCGACAGATGCGTATACCCTCGAGGACACCATTGCAGCGCAATTGGTCCAGCACCAGGGGCGCGTCGATCTTGCCAGCGCGCTTCTCGTGATTCGGTATGATACAGCGCACAAAATTGGGGTTCGTGTTGCGCAGCGTGTCCATCAGTTTGGCCAGCTGCTCCTTATACAAATGCGACACGGTGCGGAACATGCCCTTGCGCGTGCGCGCCCCAAATTGGGTATCGGTTAGCGCTTGCTGTGCCATGCCGACTATTTCCGCATCCTTCCAGATGTTCACGACAAACGGATCCTGCGATGCCTGCAACAGCGACACAATGTTCTCGTTCAACGGATCCATGTTCTTCATCAGCCACTTGGTTGCCGAATAGTCCACCCGTCCGGCATAATGGACAATCGCGAAGTCGGCAACGCCACGGAAATCGGTTTTCATGAATTTCGGATGCATGGAGTGAGCGGAGACGAGCTTGTCGACAAAGGTCTTGTCGGTGGCCTTGGGGAACCAGCACTCCTCATCGAGCAGAGCCATAATGCCACCTGGCTTATCGATCAGATCGATGGTGGGCTGCAGATCGAGTCCGAAATCGATGAACTTCCATTCGATGCCCTCGCGCTGATATTCCTCCTGCTCCAAGATGAACATGGTGTGATTGAAGAGCTGCTGCAGCTTCTCATTGGTATAGTTGATGCACAGCTGCTCGAACGAGTTCAGCTCGAAGATCTCGAAGCCAGCCATATCGAGTATGCCAATGAACGAGGCGCCCTGTCGCTTGGTGCGATCTAGCGAGCGATTGATGCGATTCACCAGCCACTTGAACATGCGCTCATAGCACGCCTTGGCAATGGCCTCCACGGCGAACTCCACTTGCTCCTTGGTCTGTGCTTTGGTCACAAAATCGCGACCCACTTTAATGCGGGGCGTGAGAAAGGCGCGCGTCATATCCGTAACGCTCAAGCCAAGCAAATGGGCAATCTTCTGGGCGACCGTGTTGTCCGGCAGCGTTGCCTGATCGTTGTTGCGCTCCTGACGGAACTTCATGCTGCCAAAGAGCAGCACGGCGCTAACGATGCGGAATATCGAATTGAAATCCTCCGAGGTCATGCCCATGATGTTCATCGATTTGACTGTCGCCTGGAATTCAGCAAAGTCATCGACACCGGGCACGGGCAGCGTGCCGTTTGAGAGGAATGGATACGATTTAATGTCATCGAGTATGAACTTCTCGCGCTGCTCCGGCGTTGCGCCCGCCAGCAGCTGATAGAATATATGGAATGTACGTTCGTCCTTCGCTTGACGAATGGCACGCGACTTCTCCAACAGATAGGTCTCGATATTGGCGCCCGATATGAAGCCCGATGCATCAAAGTTAATGCGTATGAATTTGCCCTGCATGAGAAAGAGTTATATCAATCAATTTGTTATGGGATTTTGTGTTCCATTTTACTTACGAAACGCGATGAGTTGTCGTTCTTGACCGTCTTGGCATTGCCAAAGGCTTCCAGTATGGGATTGGCCTGCAGCAGCTGTTGCTCTAGCTCGCCCTGCGAAAATATTGTTACATTAATACAAATTACAACAGATTACAGAGCGCTTTCCTTGGGTTAGACAATAAATACAAACAACATACAACGTACAATACACAAATACATACACAGACGAAAGCATACAACAAAATTACATGCAATTTCAAAGTTGGTTAACATAGAGCAAAAGAACATGCACAAAAGCTAGATATAAACACATATTTGCTACACATGAATGGACAGGGCACAATTTCCTAAGCTAGTGCAATGCGATCGCCTGGAAGATCTTGATCATTGAGAGTAGAATGAATCAAAGAAAGCTTACATCATATTATGATGATTAGGAACTAAACAAAGATCAGTTGGAAGTTGAGCTTTGAGGTAGTGAAAACATAGTTTTCATACAGTATTAATAGACGAAGATCAACGATCTATAACACCATCAAATGGACTTCTTGTATGGTCGACAATCCACAGATTGCAATTTCAAAATTGATCTTCAACAGATCCCTGAGTCGCATCTGCATGCTAAGCAACATTTACAATTAATTAATTAATTAAGATCAATAATCTTGCGATTTGATCTAAGTTTTTAAAAGACTTTTTGAATAAATATCTGTTCTGCTTAGCTTAACTTTTATATGCGTGCTCAAATAAACATGATTTACGAACGCTGATCATGCCCTGATCGTATATATTCTTAGAGTAAACTTGTATAGCTTATCTCTCTTTTTTTTTCTTTAGATAAAATTGCTTAAACTCATGCTGAGCAAAGCAAAGAATTTGAGATCTTTTCGGCAGGCGTAGCTTAGAGATGCTTCTGCATCGCTTCTGCTTTCCCTTTCTTTCGATCGCACTGCACTCGATCTAATGCAATTGCCAAAGCCGTTCGGCTTGCTACACAATCCCCAGCGGATTGTTTTTACCTCCACCACTGGCATATCAACAACAAGACAGTCGCAATGCGTCTCAGCTAACCGCTCCACCACATGGCAGCTACTTAGCTGCATGATCGTCTTCGCACCCACACCGCTGTTGTTGCTGCTTGCTTCGATGATATTCCTACTGTGCACCTTATTACCAAATATATTATTGACATTACATTTGACCTTAATGTATTTATTCGTGTTCACCGAAAAGTTCTGCAATAATGGGGATGTGGTTAGGCAAAGGTATTAAGTTGCTAAATGGGATTTACGTAGATCAGCAATCGACTCTGTAATACTAGAGCTCACACAGCATTGAATAGTAAAATAATACAGCCAAGGCAAAACGAAATAAGTTTCTACATATGATATATATGTATACAGATATTTATATATAGTATGTATAATATAGATTGAAAACTTTTGCTTGGTTACTTGGAGCATACTTTACCGCAAATGTTTCTTGATGACTACTCTAAATGTGCGTAGCGTGAGATGTATGTATATGGATAGCATGAATTAGGAGTAGGAGTTAAGCACATGGCACAATTGCGATTAGAATTCAATTAGTGAACTTTGAACTTAATGTTTACTCATCCGAAGAGCATTGTCAATGAATGAGCATGAGAAGCGAATCAACAGAACGTTAATAACAATCAATAAAAATTATGCAATACTCAAAATTTAATGAAAATGAGTTGAGGCAATTCGGGAAATAAAGTAAATACGGCAAGCCGTAGTTCACATATTCTTGCAGATCTATTTAAGAGAAATATATCTTAAGGTTCTTCTGCTTTTGAAATCAAAAGGAATCTTTAAAAGTTACTCTTTTACCAAAATTGACTTTTCTAAGGATAAGTTTTCTTATGAGCACGTAAGAGGACAGTTTTGAGAACTATCAAGTAGGCCGAGTTGAAGTTATAGGAATATATAATGTATGAATATATGATAATTTATATATTTAAAAAATAAATAAATAAAATTAAAAAAAAAAAGCAAAAATGAATAAACGAAACGAAATCTATGCATTGTTTATCGAGCCTTAGAAGTTTATCTATGACATGTTTACTTTCAGATAAAGAAAACTTTTTATTATTGATAATGATATTTTTTTATCTTTCTAAATGTTTACGGACTTTTGATACATTTTATAATTATATTATATGTAAATTATCTAAATTTAAGTATAAATTTTATAAAATAATTCTGCAAGAATATATTTGTAGAAAACAAACTTAAACACTTCTTAAAAAGGTAGAAAGTAGACAACAAAAATGAAACATTTTGGTTAATTTTGTTTATAAATTAATTAAAAAAAAAAAATAATAATATAAATATATATATATTAACGTATATATAGTGTACTATTACTAGACTTTTGCATACTTACAATGAGGACGGCAGGATTCGGCACCTGTTCATATTTTGGAGTTTGGGTTGATTTGTGGTTGTTGGTTGTGGATATTTGGTTGGTTGGTTGGTTGGTTGGTTGTTTTTATTTCAATTTGATTTGATTTGAGTTGAGTTGAGTTGCGTGTGGTTTGGTAATTCATATTTATGTACAAATTAAATTAAATTTAATTTAATTTAAGAATTATGTTTTATACAAAATGTACAAATTGCATTTGTAAAAAGACCATTAAAGTAGAAAATAAATAAATAAATAAAAAAAAGCAACAACCAGTCAATTGTACAACAACAACAGCGGCAAACAATAGTAGAAGTAGTGGTGAGTGTACGTGTGTGGGTGTGTGTGTGTGTGTAGAGGTGTGTGTACAGGTGTGTATGTGTGGTAGAAGGTGTAACGTTTGCACATGAAATAAATAAATAAATAAAATATAATTAATAAATATAGAGCAGTTGGAAGAATAGAAAAAAGAACGCCTTTAGCTAAGTTTTAACTTAGTTAAGCTTAGAATTAAATTGAAAATTTGCATACATTTTAGCAAATTTCTATATAAAATAATGTAATCTTTTTTATAGTAATAATATTTAGATGGTTGACACTTTTAAGATAAAGAACAAATGCAAAGCTGTGCAGAGTCTTTGCTTTTTGATTGCCATGGATTACGTATATTCGACGCACGAAAGGACAATGCTATGCTACGATTGAGGTGACGGAGATGGCAGCCAAAGAAGCTCTTTGGTTGGCAGAAGTGTATAATATCTGATGGGGATTACCTTGAAATAGTAAATCCTTAATACTTATTAAACAGATGTATATGATCCAATATATGCTTGAACTCTGCATGTAGAAACAAGGCTCTCTCTCTCTCTCTCTCTCTCTCTCTCTCTGCCTAACATAGATACATTTATATGAATCTATAGCTATATATAGTACATACACTCGTGCATAAATTAGCTTAGTGTTATTAATTGCTATACACTTGTCATGTAAAAAAAACAGGTTAACATATTAACCACATCTTGGCTGCATCGTTTGGCTATATCTAATAGCTTTATAGTTAGAACTGATCATAAAATGTGGCCTAAAAGCGAAAGTTTCTAGTTTTTTTTATAGCTGTCTTCAAGTAACTTTGCAAATGAGAAACTTTACTATAAAATACTTTATATCATAGTATATTCCTTCCTTAATATTGAAGTATATTCTATTCTATTCTATTCTAGCATATTATAGTTGCTATAGAATCAATCAATTCACCTGTCAACTCTGACTTATGAGCTAAGACATTTCATTCCGTTTCGCTGCCTCTCGTTTGTCGCGCTCTTTATTTCCGCCCTCCCGTTCTTCTTATCAGCCACATAGTTGTTACCAGTTACTACCATGATGAACTAATTTCTAATCAAAGTCGGAGTGTTCGTGCGTTTGTGTGCGACACCTGTAGCACTTCATGCTGTTCCCTTGAATTTGAGGTTGTTTTTTCCTACTTTTGTTCGCTCGAATAATGAATGATTCAGTTGCTGAACATGCACGATATCATCGTCTATTTGTGGCGAATATAATCATAATTAATAGCAAAATAGCAAACAGCTGAAATAATAACAACAACAACAACAACAACAACAACAGCAGCAGCAGCAACTACAACAACTGTTTGCACTTCAATTTCAATTTTGGTGTTGACTTTTTATGTTTTATTTGCAGCTTATCACCTAAAGGCAACAACACGCTATGATGTAGAACCCCTCATATAAGGCTGTAAAACAGAGCTGCTGAACAACATCTCTCAAGAGCAGCGCCTTAAAGGATTTTGCTTTGCAGCTCTTAAAGCCAATTATGGCAGCAGCAGCTGCAAATTATGAAACAACAGCAGCAGCAGCAGCAGCAGCAACAACAACAACAAGAGCAACATGACACACATTTCAAAGTCTAGATATGAACATCTCAAAAAAAAAAAAAAAAAAAAAATAGAAAAACTTGCAACGGAAAATTAACTAAAAAATAGAAAATGAAATGAAATGGAAAAAAAAACAACATTAACTCGTTGTCCCTGACGCAATTTCATGTGATTTCATTTTCAATTCTCTACAATTTTCAATTGTTGCCGCAAGGGAGGCGTGGCAGCCGCCTTCTCGCCCCTTCTGCTTTTATTATTTTATTTTATTGCCGTCCATTGACAAGCGCAATTAAATTTCATTTTGGGTGTTTATTTTATGGTTGTAAATAAAATGAAAAGTGTCCAATGGCCGCTGCCAACACAACGAATTTCGTATGCTCTATTTGAGCTGGATCAAAAAGTTGTTGTCGCGCGAAAGGCTGCAGCCTGAAAAATAAATTCTAATTTGTTTTTAAGCTGCATAAAATCTGCACTTCAAAATTTGCCCCAATTCTAATAGGAATTTCAGCTCAGCCATTATTAATGTTATTATTTACTTTCCTTTGCATTATCATTCATTAGTTATTACACTCAACATTTGCGCCTTGACTTCTGCTGATTCACACACAAAAATTCGCATATGGCAAAAATAAATCAAAATCTCCAATAAATATATCAACGCAGAAAGACTAAAGCCTTATTTGGCTTTCCAGTTAAAAGTGAAAAATGAAGAAGAAAAAACTCAAATTGCTTGCTGAATTTATTGTTATTTTCACATTAGCTGCTCCATAAACTGTTGGCTGTTGAGCACACATCATATCTATGTCAGATAATGCGCCGCGTTTCGGCGTAGGGCACAACAAATAAAGTCATTTGTCAGCAGCCATCAAATAACTTAGGGTAACTACACACGCACAAACACACACACAGAGAGAGAGAGAGAGAGATACATATATGTATTATCTGCCTGATTAATGAAGTGTGCACAGAGAGAGTGTGTGCGTGCGTGTGTGTGTGTGTGTGTGTGCTGCTGCTATTTGGGGTCTGCCATATGCGCCACACTATCATGCTGCATATATGGATAATGCCTGGCCTCATGGGGGCTACGTGATTTAATGTCATTACATCAATGCTAAGTGCAACATTTTGTTGCGCGTGTGTGTGCTTTGTGTGTTGTCTCTATTCAGTTGCATTTGCGGATCATAATTCGTAACTAGAGACGCACAAGCAGCTGGGAAAACGTTTTAGCTTGAATCAACAAAGTAAAAAGCGCTTGCGTGACAGAAAAACAAAACTGCTAGACTATGCAAATGCCCTGTAAAAAGCTTAGACATAACATATAGGCACAATCAACTTTATGTAACTAGTCAGACTTTGTCAAAGGAAACCATTTACTTTCTCTTCATAGCAACCAAAATTCTGGCATATTCAATTGATTTTTAAATCTATAGTGCATAAGTGAGTGCATGCTGTCAGTCTCCTCGCTTATTACAGGGTAGCTAATGACACCCACTATTCACAGCCAGCTTGCGGGCGTATAAAAGGCAGCCGCAGTCAGTTTGCCGACACATTCGTTTGGTCTTTTAATATTCGTATGATTTTCACATTTACCAACTGGTTAATTATAGCCATAATAATAAACATGACAATGACCATAATGAATGAATAATTAAAAAAAAAAAAAAAAAAAAAAAAAACCAATAACAATTGCAGCTAAGTATGCGTCAGAAGTCTTTTCGTATTGCAACTTTGCCGAGGCAATAGCCCACGCACAGCTTTGCACTTGTGTCTCGCTAAATATATGTGTCTCAAGGGATAGTTGCTGTTTCGCTCAGTGTATGAGGCGGCAGAGACTTACCGCACCAGAGCCCTTGGGCTTAGAGGCAGCCACATAGGCCAGAAATTGTATGACCTTCTTGGTGTTCTCCGTTTTGCCAGCACCCGATTCGCCAGTACACAAAATCGATTGGTCTTCACGATCTACAAAGTGAATAGAAAGAGATGGAAATTAAGAGTTAAGTTATATATTCATATTCAAAATGATGATATGATAATAGCTATAATAAAAAAAGAAATAATGGCAAAGCCAACATTAATAGGGATAATGCTAATGATAATGAATAACAGCAATGATCATGAATACGCTATGAAAATAATAATGAATATTGCCAATGCTAATGATAATGATAATGAATATGCTGTAACAGTAATTATATATAATATGTATATAAATAAATATAATAATATGCTTAGATAACAATACAAATACTGAGTAATACTTGTTAATATCATAATTATGATTAATAATAATGCTGATCATTACAATAATGAAGTAGAAATGCCGAAATGGGTTAAGCACAGCGACAAACAGATGAAACTTCAACAGCAGCAACAACAACAACAACAACAACAACGCTAAATAGCTGACAATGTTTTTTCTGTTGTTTTTGCCTGTTTCTCAGTTTCTCTTTACTTTTTTTCTGAAATGTCTTTTTTCGCTGTCTTTTTGTGTTGTTTAAGCAAAGCTCAGCTTGAATTTTAAGTTGACCCAAATTCATGTGCGCCAACAACAACAAAAATAAAGACAAATAGGAACGATGTATACCCTGTAAATCAGTCTAGTGTGGAACAGCAAATATTGGCATGCATAAAGGTAGGTATATTTATATTAGATATGGCAAAGTTTTTGTATTCCTTTTAAAACAAACAGTAAAAATATCGTAAGATTTAATAAATAAAAATAAAATACAAAAATATTGTGCAAAAGAAATAAACAGGTAAAAAAAATGTATTTAACACTAATTTAATGTCTCTCTATATTATCTTTCAGTTTCAATTTATGTTTTAAGTAGTTAGGCTCTATCTTGGCTAGGCATATCATTATCTAATTATTTGTAATCAAAATTGCCTTTTTACTAGCAATTAATTAAATACAGGGTATACACAAACACAAATAGACAAGTAAAACAAAAGGCAACAACAAATAATAAAAAATAAAAATAAATAAATAAATGAGGCTTCGCTCTCACATTCAATTGAAAATCATTTAAAATTTGCGCGCATCACATAAATACAGACACACACACACACACACACACAGATACATGTGTATATACATACATATGCATATGTATTTGTATATATGTATATGCATACATATATACATATATAAATCGGGCGCCACTTGGCTGTTCTAGCTGTTCTGACAGCTGTTGTAGACGCTTAACTAAGTCAGGCAACACAGATTGCAGTTAGCCCAGATATTCGATACTCGATACACATAATCGATACACACACACACACACACACTCATACACTCGTACACACCCATACACACACACACACTCAATACTGAGCTCTCTAGCTAGGCTATAAATTGTAACCACAAAAACACGGCGCAACATATCCAATCCATTGGCACAGATTTTGGTTAACAAAATAAATAAAAAATAAGTAAAAATAAGAAGAAGAAAAAATAGATAACAAATTGGCACATAACGACCCCGTACTTATTATGGCCAGCCAGCCAGCTTTATAGCCATAGATGGACACTCTGTAGATCTCAGCTTGAGTTTCATTTAGACATCGCCAAGGCGCCACCGCCGCCGCCGCCGCCGTTGTCGTCACATTGCATAAGTTGTGCTGCCACCGCCAACCACCTCCCCCTGCCCCACACAGCTGATGCCCCCTGCAAATGATCTTTTTCAAGCGTTCGCTAACGATAAAAAAAAACAGACACAGAAAAGCAACAACAAGAAATGAATAGAGCCATAAAAGAGCCAACAAACATCTCGATTGTAGCTCAAATATTGGCGCCACATTTGAGCAACTTTTTTTTGTTTTGTTTTTTATCTTAAATTGTCTTTTTCATTATTTTTATTATTTTTTATTCTTGCATTATGGCATTACTTTATCTGCTTCTTCATTTTGTCGTATCTCAATTAAAACACATTTTTTTTTGTTGGCTTTTGTTCCTTGGAATTTGGAGCAAACGTCGTTGAAGCGTTGCGAACGGCCAACATTCGAGAGATCTCATCGCAAATCAAATATTATTATAGATCAGCCAGAATGACTTTGATGTCTGCTGCCTGATGCGTGTAGTGTAAATATGCCATTTCGTATTAATTAAGCAACTATATTTGGCTTGAGCGCGCCAGCGAGCCGAAGCAACTGCCGATGGGAAGTAATTATTATGGAGTATATTTTGAGGGAGAGAGAGAGAGAGAGAGAGAGAGAGAGAGAGAGAGAGAGAGAGAAATCTATTGGGAATGATCTATGGAAACAAAGTGTTAAAGAAATTGTTCGTAATGTGTTTTTTTCGACTCTAATCTGAGATATATTAAGGGGTAACTAAGAGAAGGCTTTTAAATATAAATGAATTAATATAAATTCAAATTCAGTTTGTTTTTCTTACATCGAAAGATATCCTAAAGCTATAATACGATGCGTATGCAGTAGAAGTCAAGCAAGTTTCTTGGAGTTGGGTTTATTGAAATAGCTTTTCTTGAAATCAGTTTTACAGTTGATTGAGACTGAGTTGAGTTGAGATGAGTCTTTAATCTACGTTGACATAACAAACTTTTGCTTCAGGGAATCCCACTCAATGCCTAAGTTTAGTATTATTATTAGATTGTTTATATTTAGTTGCTTCAATTTTCAATTATATCTGGAATATATTCGCTTTATGAGTGCAGTTCTTTCAGTTATATCCAACTCCATGATTTAGAAACTGTTCAATTATTTATAGCTTAGACACTCTCTCAGAAATTTGCTAGGCTTTAGAGCATAATCTATGAGCTTGTCTCATAAGAAATATCAGATGAATGTATAAAGCAATGGTTTTTAAATGTCATTTATCTGACGGATGGATTAGGTATTTCAGAAGATTCGAACTATTTCACCTATTTCACCCACTAGCTCCAATAATATTGTTAAAATATTATGTTTATGACAATATGTGGCACTACTATTTCTATGAATACAGCTGCATACATATATAGAACATAGTATTGCATTCGCATCAAATATAAAGTTACTTTGCTTGATCAACATACTTTATATTAGTGGTATTCCACTTTATGTAGCTGGCACTCCTTAATGCATCTGTCATCCGGCTAAAAACTGACCCAAGAAACATATTTTGCAGTTTCTGTAACACAACAACAACAGCAACAACAGGAACAGCAGCAACAACAATGATGACGACGCCTTGAGGGCGTGTCTGCTGGCTGTCATAAACACAGCAAACTTATGACATTGGACACATTATTATGAAGCGCTTCGCAGTCAAAATGGAATGCCACAAAAATAAAGAAAGAAAAATTAAAATTAAAATTGCAGTTGGCAGCAGAAACCACAAAGGTGACCAGCGACCAGCGACCAGCGAGTGGACGGCCAAGTGGTGCGTGCTTGGGGCCAATGTTGAGAGCGGGAAAGAGATATTTAGCAGAGATGGCTTTGACGATGGAGTCAGTTAGGGTTGGGATGGGCTGAGCTGGGCTGGGCATGGGCACGGGCACGGGCACGGACTAAGCTTTGTATATATGTATATATAGATATAGGTAGGTAGATTGTGGAGCAGCCACAAATAAATCAAAGCAGGCTGAAAGCCGCACCCGCTGTTCAAGTTTTTTTTTTGTTTTTGTTTTTGTTTTTGGTTCAAGTCAAAGTCCAAGTCGTGTTCACATTTTAATACCCTGCCTCAGCCTCCCCTCACGCCCATTAAGAAAATTGTGCATAAACAGAAATTGATTAAGCGGCAAATATGGCGACAAAGTGTTTAAAAGTTTCTCTTCTTCTTCTTCTTCTTCTGGTTTTTATATATTTCGAACGATACGAAATTGCCAGACACAGCGTTTCGAGTTCTAGGCCCAAATATGGTAATGACACGTATAAACGCAATATCGAATAGAGCGAGATAGAGAGAGAGAGAGAGAGGAGGAGGAGGGGGAGGGTGTTGCAGGGTTGGGGGCAGTAGTTGAGCTGGCCAGAGAGTTGTGCATATGTTTTGCAAGCTCCACAGCAGATGAGTCATTCGCACATAACACACAACACACACAAGTCCACGTTACGCTTGAAATGCAGCCCAACTACTCTATAAAACACACACTGAAGCATGCAAAAGAGTCTGCTCGACTACCAAATACCCTGACTAGTCTCGTTGAGAGTGCTGCTGCTGCTTCGAGTCTTCGCTATGGCATGCTCTGTTCTTTATAGTTTAAACATTTGCTGATTTATTTATATTATTCTGCGTTTAATAGAGTGAAGTAAAACTCTTATAGAATCCCAGTTAAGGGCAAGATATTTTAGCTCATAGTCATTATTTATTCATATAAGTTAACCAATCGATATTTAACGATATACAATGATGTATCGATACATTTTAACAAGATTTAGCCATATGAGTTCACCTCATATAGCTTCGATACTTCAAAATGTTGCTATTCAACATTTCAGTCGCACTACTATTTTTATGAACACAACGCTTTATGTACATAAATTTCCCTTCGCTCTCTCTCTCTCTCCAACATCAATTTCTATGACCACAATATACCTTTCACAGCCATCTAATACTTTAGGGTATACAAAATACCGTGGCCAAAACAAAAACTCAGTCGAAAAGGAAACCAGTTTCCAGTTTTCAGCTTCAGATTAGGAATATGCAAAATACTCTTTTTATATATGCTGAAACATACACATAACACACATATGTCTATATATTTATCTGTATATATATTTAACTATTTAAAACTTGGCATGGCTATCTGTTAAACACAATGATTCACTATGTTTTTCCGGCTACTGCTGGGTGGGCCGGGGGCGGGGCTGACGTCAAGACCTAAAGCCGACCAACTTAAAAGAGTCTCTCATGGCTTGCTGCAGTCACGCAGTTCGCGGAAATTCAGGCAGAAAGCTTCAAGTCTTCTTCGGTTCGCTGATATCTTATCAAGGTATTTCTGGGTACGTTCTTTTGTTTGCTTTCTTCCTCTTCGCAGCTTTTAATTTATTTTGTTTGTTTGTTTGTTTATTTACTGAAGTCGGGAATTTTTATTTCGATAAAGCACAAAAAATGCGATACAAAAAAATGGCAAAAAATAAAAAGCGAACCAAATGTTCATAAAGCGCAGCCGATTATGCAGTTAAATATGTATATATATATATATATATATATATATATATATAAATAAATATGTAGCGTCAGATATATGGACTCTTATCGTAAGCACTCACCACCCAACATATTTCTATAGGCACTGTCCGTTATTGCAAATACATGCGGAGGCACTTCGTGTCGCTTTATGCCCTTATACCGCTCCATTATCTTTTCGGTATAGATGGGCAATTTCTTGTAGGGATTGACCACAACGCAGAAGAGACCGGAATATGTCTGCAAGAAGAACAAGAATTGAGTATTGGTATTAATTGGTAAAAATGCTCTAATTGTATATTGAATTATGTTAGATTATGAATATATATGATTCATTGTAGTTCAACTATCTTTGCAGAGTTATAGTTAGAAGATAAAGGAAACCCTTCGCAGAGAAAGGCGATAATGAATGGAGTAGTAGTGAGAGAATATAGAGAGAGAGAGAGAGAGAGAGAGTGTAAGATAGATAGAGGGAAGAGAGAGCGTGAGAGAAACAAAGCAATATATAAAGGAAAGTCTACAAGACCTACTAAAAGTTATGAGAACCGCATAGAAAGGCGATATTAAGTGTAGTAGTAGTGAAAGAGTAGAGAGAGATAGAGACGGAAGAAATATAGAAAGAGATAGATAGACAGAAGCATACGCAGAGAAAGAAGGAAAGTCTTCGAAGTTCGCAAGTTCTACTGAAACTAATGAAAATCGCACAGAAAGGCGATAATTTAAGTACATGATAATAGGAGTAGGCAGAAATACTAATAGACAATTGATATAGCAGTACAGAGAGCGAGAGAGAGAGAGAGAGAGAGAGAGAGAGAGAGTAGACAAAGTTGTATAAGATATATGTATGTATAGTGACGAACAAAAGAAAGGGAATATATAGAAACATAAATAGACAAATATAGTTAAAGATGAAAAGAATTAAACGGAATACACATATAAATATATAGACATGAAATATATGAAGTGATTCAACATATTTAATAAGGCATTAACATTAACATAACTAAAGCATAATTTAGTTATGTGAGAGCTACTGTGTGCAGCAAGATTTTCAAGCTAGCTTCATAGATTCGTATTCTAAATATTTCAGCTTTGAAAACTTAAAGCGAGCTACAAATTAGGCAGCAACAAGCGCAACAACAACAACAACAACAGCACGCTGGATGCTCGGTGGCCTAGTTAAAGTTGCCCAAACAAACACACAGCCACAACACAACCAACACACACACACACACACACACACACACACAGTCTAAAAAGTTGGACAGTCCATAAAAAGCAAACGCATGTAGCTGTATCTAAGGCTATGTATCTGTATCTGTATCTGTATCTGAAACTGTATCAGTATCTGGCCGGCGGCAAAGCCCACATAACTATATACAGATACACATATATATATGTATATATATATATATATAGCCGATATCTGCATGTACATAACTGGACTGCGTGGGCACTAAGTATGCGACTCTTGAATGATTTTTCAGTTATTAAACAAACATTAAAAACGCAAAAGCTGAATAGCCAAAAGCCCAAATTCGAATTCGAATTCAAATTCAAATTCAAATTCAAATGCTGCCCACACAGCGAACTAATCAAAAGAGAAATTGAAAGTTGTGAATTGTAAGTTATTTGGGTGGCAAAACAAACGCAAGCAAATTTTGTTGGAATTGTTTAAAAAGTGCCCAAATTGAATGCCTTTTGCACATGACGCACAGTGGGGGCCAAAGTGCGGGTGGTAGGGAGAGCGGGAGATAGGTGGGCAACAGCTTGGTAACTTCATTTCGGCATATGGCAAGAAAATCACGTCTTGACAATCAACCAAGACAACGCAACCTTGTGTCGGCGACAACCAAAAATGGCAGCTCAAAAACTTAGCGTTGTTCATTTTTGGCAATCGTTTTAGAAGTGACGACCATGACGCAGCCCGCACCGCATCTCCGCAGCAGCTTTGCTGATTCATTTGACTCTCACACACACACACACACACACACACACACTCGAGTCATTGTCCTGGCTCGGCTTAGTTAAACACGCTGGATGATCTGTTTGACCCCCAACCCCCCCCCCCCCTCCCCCCACTCACCTTTTCCGGCCAATCACTTAGCCAACCAGCCAGCCAGCCGGCCGGCATTTAAGCGTATGCCCAAATATGGTCAAGAACTCGTTCGAGTGTGAAACGTGGCGACAACAAAATATAAATTTGCGCATAATAATAAGTCAATATTATTAAGTGCCATGCTTGATGAAATTTATGCAAATGCCAAAACAACAAAAACAACAACAACAATGACAACAAATGCAATTTAATTAAAGCACGGCTTTAACGACCTTTAAGCTATCCTGTAAAAATGTTATGTTGAGCCGATCTTTTATGATCAATTCAAGTCGCACGTGTTTGGACATCAAATTTAATCATTAATCATTGACATCTTTAAAGCCATAAAGCTACAAATTGGAATTCCCTAATTTGAATCACCGTTTCACATTGAGTTGCAAATTCCAACTTAAATTCCAATTTGAACTGTCATAGCTGTGCGAGCTTGATTGTTAATATATATTTTCGTAGGCTGTTACCAATTCCACTTCCATATTCAATATGTTATTTTAGCTTACATTCAATTCCAATTGGAATCAATCTTTGTTTATATTCCAATTGTTTTCTATTCCAACTCAACTCAAATTCCAATTATAACTCTCTTCAAATTCCATCTCTAGTTCCAATTCCATCTCTAGCTCCAATTCAAACATAAGTTCCACTTCCATATTGAAGTCTAATACCAATTCAAATTCTATTTCTTATTCAAATTCCTATTCCATATACAATATGCTGTACCAGCTCAACTTTTATTCCAATTCGATTTAATTTTCTGATTCAATCTCTATAGTTCCCCTTCCATTCTGTGTTCTCTTTCAACTCAACCCCAATTTAAAATCGCTCTCTAGTTCCATTTACAATTCCTTCTCTACTTCCAATTCAAATATAAGTTCCAATTCCATATTGAAGTCTCATACCAACTCCAATTCCAATTCCATTTCCAGTTCTTATTCAAATTCCAATTCCACTTTCAATTCTAATTCCAATGCCCACACATATTCAATTCGAAAGCAGCTTTTGGCAAATCAAAGGAAACCCAGCCCAGCATACCCTTTCACCCAAACTGCGTACAGGGTATTTATGCACACACAAATCTTAGAACAAACGTAATTGATAGGAGCACCGTCGCTGCTCCGCTGACTGAACGTGTCACGCTTTCCAATTAGGCCGAGCTTTAAGCGGGAGCATTTTATTTTGTATTTTTCTGCTGTTCATTGGAATTTGCGTGCGGCTGGGCTGTGAGAAAATGTGCTAAATCACAGTCAATTGACGTCCAGCGAAAAGATATACATTTATTATTTATACTCGAGCTTGCCATGTGCAATGTGCAACGTGTTGCAAGCAATTACATACATTGGCAAATGCTAAAAGCGAAATGTTAAATGCAAAATGTCGGCGCTTTTCATGTTAATTACGTGTTACGTGTGCCGCCCCCCCACTGCACTCGCCCGCCCACACAAGCAACGGCACATGCAGCAAAGCTCGCGAACTGCCAATAATTGTCAAGCTAAATGTTTATTATATACCTATAGCTACATATACATATATCTATCTATCTATAGTATATGTGAATTAATTTATGTGCCGCAACGTGGCCACAATTCGCATGCATCATAAATAAATAAATATGAATATAAATACATATATATCTATATATATATATATATATATAGAGATATAGCCAAAGATCTGTCGGAATTTGTTGCACATGTAAATCTAGCCAAAAGCTAAATTAAATGTCATCAGGGCCACATAAAGAACAGAGAGAGCGCACGAGAGGGCGAGAGGGCGTGCGTGAGGCGCTTGCTGAATAGCTGAATTGACTTAAATGCTTGCGACGCTGCCAGTTCGCTATGAAATTTCAATTAGTGCATAACTCAAAGATAGTTAAAGCCAAATACAGCAGTTGTCGTTGCTGCTTATAGCTCTTCAGCTGCGAGGGCTGTTCAATGGGAAATGCCAAATATATTTATAGCTGGCAACGCATCTGCTGACAGCAATACAAACATGCGAAAGGTTCAACAATTTGTTTATTCATTAATTTCAGCTGGGTAAATTGCATGAAATTGGCAAAAATGAAGAGATCAAATCGAAGTACGTCGCAGCCAATTGGATTTGCAAGCGGGCGCGTCCAATTGGACAGCCAGCGGAGAGGGCGGCTGCGCTGTGGGCGGTGGGTTGTGGGTTGTGGACTGTGGGCTGTGCGTTGCGTTACCCGACAACATTTTGACGCCCATTCGCTTGGACATTCATGTCAAACAAATTGCCAGTCGCCATATTTGTTGCTAGGTGTTGACATTACATTTGCATTTGCACGTGAGTGTGTGTGTGTATGTGTGTATCTTTGTGTGTGTGTGTGTACGCAGTTTTGTGATATGTATTAATTATCAACATGTAACCAGCCAGGCAGGGGCAGCAGCTGCTACACAAATTAATTTAATTGCAATTTTCAAATCAAATTAAATGTCAACAAATTATAATAATTATGCCGTTAATAAAATGAAGAAAAAAGCTCTCTAAACAGTGCGCGCGTCAGCAACATTTTTCTGCTAAGCAACACGCAATTTAAATGGAACAGGTCAAAGTGAGTGAGGGAAAGAGCGAGAAAGAGCGTGCTGCGCTTGTATGAGTGCAAAGCTGACAGCGCAGTAGCAGCAGCAGCAACAATCTAAAACGCGTGCGTCGGCGTCGTGTGCGCTGAAGCGTGGCAGCACGGCAGCAGCGCCAGCAGCAGCAACAACAACAACAACAACAACAGCATAATGTGTATAAACAAATTCAAAGCAGTGCGCGCGCCCACATCAAAAACCCAACGCGTCGGCCGAAAACGTTTGCGCATTTAATTAGACTCCACAACAATAACAACCACAATGAAAATGTAATGTTAAGCAGCAGGCACATAAAATGTTTATGTAAAAACAGCGCCGCATAATTTGTTAGCAGCGAAAAAGAACAAAGAGCGCAAGAGAGATAGAGAGAGAAAGAGAGCGCACCCACCACCATTGTAAGCATAGCTTTAAAGCTCAACAGCTGCTGGCAACATGTTGCTAGCTTTGCTTAGATTGAAACTCAATTTGCAGTTGTTTATTTGATTGGGTTAATGAGGCAGACTGCTGTTGGCTAATAAATTCCCAATTTGTTGCTTATTTCGGTTTTCGTTTATTTATGTGTCGGCAGCAATTGCTATTAATTGAAATTGTAATTGCAGCAGAAGCAGAAGCAGCAGCAGCAGCCACAGCAGCAGCAGCCGCTCATTGATTTATATTTAAGCCGAATTTATGGGCTGCAGGCGTGGAATTCGTTATCCGCGTTAAACAACAATTTAGATATGCACAAATGAACAAATATACATACATATGTATACATACATGCACATACATAAGTATATATTTTGTTTAAGTTGCTTAACGCTTTTGGCATAACAATTAGCGGCGGATGTGTTGGCTTTTTAAAAAGGCATCACAGACATGTCAACTGCTGCTGCTGCTGCTCCTTCTTCGTCTTCTTCTTCTTCGTCTTTATCATTGTTTTTAGACATTGACAAATGCAGTGGAAACATCGCAAACGGCAATTGATGATTCGATGTTTGTGTTTGCTCTTATACATACATATGTATGTATGTATGTATGTATATCTATCCCTCTCCCTCTCTCTAGCTATGTGTGTGACAAATATTTGCCGCGCTTTTAAACAAATATGCACAGAATAATGGAGACTCCATGGCTTGCGCAAAGGGTTTCGCCTTTCAACATTTCCACAAAACTTTAAATCACCCGAAACAGCCAACGAGGGCGGTTTACAGTTTACTGGAATCGGCAGCTGTGCTGCATATGAAACCCTGTACAAACTGTATAACAGAGCATAGCAATGTCTGTAACATAACATAGTAAATGTTCACTCTCTCTCATTCTCTCTTACATTAAGATGTTCCAATGCAAATGAGCTGCCACTGTTAATTCGTTTACTGCTAGAATTTTAGCACTATATGAAACTGTAAAGCCATTCTATCACTCACACACTCTCTCTCTCTCTCTCTCATTCTCTTTTCTATTTAGATCTGACAATGCTCTTACCATTTGCACAATAACCCATTGATTACTCATTTACTATTCGAACAACCCACGCATTGAATAAAAAAGAAAAAGAAGAGTGGAAAAAAAACTATTGCTCAATGTTTATCTAAAGTTCGCGTCATCAGCGTCACATTGCCAGCAGCTGTGGCAGCTTTCGAGCAATCCCCCCTCCCTCTCTAATGGCATCTATTTGCCTTGGGTCTACACAAATGACTGTATATACATATGTACGTATGTATAGGGTATTTAGATGGGGCATATTGTTACTTACATAGATCAAGCCAGAGTAATATCTGTCTTTGATGTTGTGCAACACGGACGCCTCATTGAGGCACGTCAGCTCGGCCATATCCTCGACTTTGTCGAACTTTGGCGGATTCATCTTCTGTATGTCATCGCGTAGGATCATGACACGTTTGCCGGTCTCGGCCAATTCCACCTCCACCTCGTCGCCATGTTCGCGCTTAATACTGGCGGCAACGAAGCCCTGCAAAACAGAGAAAAGAAAAGAAAGAGAAAAAGAAATCAGAAATCGAATTCAAATTCATTGCGAGTTAGTCATACTCTCTGTGTGTGTGTGCGTGTGAGTGTGTGTGTGTGTGTGTGAGTCACACGTGTGAGTCAATTAACAACTAAATACCGTTATTTATAACATATACAAAATATCGAATTTATATATACCAGGAAATAACATACATAAATGCAAATTCAGCAAAAAATTTGTTATGAAAACAAAGCAGAAGCCGAAGCTACGGCAATTACAGTTAAAGCTCCTGCCTCGCTGGCTGCTTGTATAAAAACAATGCACACGCCTTGTAGTGCTGCTGCTTCTTCTTCCTCCACTTGCTTCTGCTTGTTTTGTATTCTTTTAGCTCCAATTGAGTGAGCTTGCTGTGTATATACATACATATGTACATATGTATGTATGTATGTGTGTGTGTGTGTAAGTGTGACTGTGAGTGCATCTCTTGACAGAGCGCTGCATGAGTCAAGCGCCAAGCGCATCAAGAACATCAGCAACAACAACAACAACAACGCCACCAACAGTGGCAGCCACAACAGAAACAAAAAGGAAATGCAGACGATAAAACTGACGCCCGTTCAAGTGCCGTTGCAGACGCAGCAGAGACAAAACAGCCAACGGGAAGGCAGCGACAGCAGCTGCCGCCGTCGTCGCTGCCGCTGCCCCAGCAGCAGCAGCAGCAGCAGAAAACAAACAGAAGCTGCGCCAACGACAACAGCAACAGCGACGCCGCCTTTGTCTGCCCTTTTTTCTGTTGTCTGTCTGTTGTCTAACTGTTGTCTGCCTATTGGCAAGTTCAAGGCTCTCCCTCTCTCTCTCTTGCACACACTGTTTAGCTATGCATGCATGCACAGTGTGTATAACATGAATATGTTATCTAGCGCTGCTAAAGTAGATTTTCTAATTTATAGTTTCTTTAATTACGCATTTTAATTAGCACTAATTGAGCGTGTTGACAACTTATTCAATTTAGTACGAGTGTGGGCTAAGCGATATTAATCTATAAATGCGTAAACTAGAAAAAAATATATATTAAAAAAAAATTGATTGATAAATGATCAATTTTAAAGTTAAAAAAAAAAATAAAAAAAAATATAAAAATATAAAAAAATGGTTGATATATAAAACTTTTTTTACTATAAATTTAAATTTTATCAAAAATTTAGAAAAATATTTATTTATATATTCTAAAAATTTCTTAAACATATATCTAAATATTCTATCAATTTTTTAAATATATATTTTATATTTTGAATCAATTCCTCAATTTGCCAAGCAAATTCAAACTATAAATAGAAATTTAATTTCGAGCGGAAACGGATGTTGTTCATATATGTATGTATGTATGTATGTATGTATGTAAGTATGTATGTAAGTATGTATGTATGTATGCATGTCATATCTTATAGCATTTTATATATATTTACATTATTTCTGAGGCTTACTCAGCCTTAACTCAACTGGAACCAAGTTAAATAGATAAATATTCTCGCATCTTTAAGTGTTAATTAATGTTGCAGAAATAAAGAGTTTTGTTGTTGTTGTTGTTGTTGTGGCTGAGGCAAGCATAAGCACTCAATTAATAAAACGCCATGCAGTTTTCCCCAAATTAGAATTCAATGATGAATCACAAGAAGTGAAAAACCAGCAGCAGAACATTTTCCAATTTCCACTTTGCGGCCATACGGAATAACATAATTTATGATACCTAATTCCAGTTCAGAGAGACTCATTAAAAGGGGTGGAAAAGAACAGAAGTGCAATGAAATGCATTAACGACCAACAACTCAAGCAAGCTGCAACTGCAACAACTGCAACAAAAACAACAACAAACAGAGGCAGGTCTCTGATCGTTAAGTTAAATACGCGCAGCACACGCCCCAACGATCCGAAAAGTTCCACAATTTCCACAGTGCCACATTTCCATTCTTGTCTTGTTTAGAGATAAACATGATCTGTGTATGTGCGTGCGTGCGCGTGCGTGTGTGTGTGTGTGTGTGTGTATCTTATTATCTTTGCGCTTTTCCGGCACAAGCGATAAACAGAAATCGAAAGAAAACAAAAACAACAAATAATCATTGCGTGTTCTTCTAGAAAAATAAGTTCGTAATGTGTGTGTAAATATACAAATATATATATATTAAATAAGTCATGCATCCAAAAGGTAAGCAATGCTGATTCAGTGTTGCACAATGCCATAAAAGCCAAGAGTTATTTAATGTGGTGTGAAGAGCCCTATTAACTCAGGCAGTAAAGACGCGTTAAGATGAACTTATTGGCTGCAGCGGTATATTTTTAATATGATTGAAGTTTTAATTAAATAAGTAAACAATTTAATTTACTAATAATAATATTAGCTTTATTAATTAAAATTATAATTATAAAATTATATTATAAATAATTAAAAATACAAAATTTAAGTTTTTTTTAATTTTTCATTATTTATCTTGTTTTTTTTTAATATAAATTATTTTATTTATGATGAAAAATATTATTTAATAATTTATTTATTTTTATTTAACCTTTTCATATACTTATTTTTTTTTTATTAATTTTGATATATTTTTTGGTTTATTTAAATAATATATATCAATTATTCCAAAGAAAAAAATATTATTTATAAATTTATTTATTTTTCTCTTTAATTTACTCAATTTTCTTGAAATATTTCATATTTTATTGAGACTTTATTACGTCTTTATTTCCATTTTATTTATCTACTTCACATTTCTTCAACTCGAGTCTTCACTGTACAACACACTTAACAAATATACTATATACATATAGAAATATTTATGTTTTTATTTTTATTATTATTGCCCAAAGATACTTAAAAACAAAAGAAATGATTTGCTGAAGTATGCGCGGGCCACCAATGAGATCATCAATCAGCTGTGCTCCCTCTCTCTTTCTCTCCCACACACACACACACACACACACACACGCATACACACTCCCTATCGTTCTCTCTCTCTCTCTCTCCGTCACCCTCTTTGCCACAAAGTATGTAGATTGTTATCCACATACATGACACATTCCAAGCAATCAGCGAATCACAACGAAGAGAACAACAAAAACAAATCAAAGCCAAAGACACAAACAAATTGTAAATGAATAAAAAAAAATAGCTTTTTATATGCGGGAGTTTTGTAATGGCTTCAAATATTGGAAGCCACACGATAAGGCAGACAGCAAACAGAATCAATAAAAAATATGTGAAAATATCTGGGAACGAAAACCTTGAACTTGAGATATATATTGTATTATATATTTATATCTATATATACTTCTTCTTTGGCTTCGATTTACCTATTGAATAATACGAACTGTATTGTATAAAGTGTAAGAAGTATGTGCTATAATAATACCAAAAATTGATATTATCTTTGAAGAAAATAAAGATTAAACACACTTATCGAGTTGATAACAAATTGATTAGCCCAATTAATGTGGCAATAGGACTCAATTGTATTGGGTAAAAGCATTCAATTATTATCTAACTGGATCTAAGCCAACATTCAACTAGATTTCCTACTATCTCTGTGTAAACATTTTCTTTACCTTTGTATTCACTACTATTTTAATGAACAGCTGATTTTTAATGCATCTTTCTTAAATCGTCAAAGAGCATAAAACAAATTAACAATTACCCAAATCCAACGGGACATTTGCGGAAGAAGTAACTTTTCATTTGGTTTATGTTTTGTATAGTGCAGCACTACTATTTCAATGATCACCACTGCATATGCATAGATTCTGCAAATCTATATAGACATATAGATAAATCTTTATGTTTATATAGATACTAAAAGTCTTTTTTAACATATATGGACATAAACATATGCATACATAGATATTATATTAGGCATAAGATTCCAATATTCCCGCCCTAAGTCTCTCTCTCTCTCTGTTCAAAACGTTCTCATGCAGCAGCAGCAGCAGCAGCAGCAGAAGCAGCAGCATTCCAATCATTCAATATATAATATAGTCTATGCACCTCTCGCTCGCACCCACACAATGCTTGTGCTTATGCGTTGCGGCTCACTGAACGCTTGCGAAGAAGAGATCGTGGGCTCGAGTTCTCTGTGAAAGCAAAGTTCACGCTGACCGACCGGCCATAATAATTTGTTATTTGCCTCTCTTTCAGTATTTTCGTATTTTTGTATTTTCAAATTTTTGTTGTATTTCTTTTCTTTGCGTTTAATCGATCAACGCATATGCATGGCATATACACACACACACACACACACACATGTGTGTATGTGACTCTCTCTGTGTGTGTGTGTGTAATTGAGAGAGATATGAGAGCCGCAGGTTCGTTGACCGTAAACCGGACGAGAGCCGAATCTTGAAAGCTTCGGCTACGTTTTGTCATTAGCGGTAAAGAAGAGACATTTGTAACAAAAAAAAAAAAAACAAACAAAATAAATGAAAATAAAGCAATAAAGAGAAAAACCCGCCTGCGTTTCTTGTGGTTTTTCAATTTTTTTTTTCTTTTTTTTTTTTTTGTAAACAGCTCATAAATACTTATCAACTTATGTGTGTGGGTGGTTAAGTATGTCTATCTCTCTCTCTCTCTCTCTCGCTCTTACTGTCTCTGCTATCTGTTTAGCTACAAAGCTTGGCTTGCGGTTCGAGTTGTTAACAACAATTTGTGGTGGGAGCAGCAGCTCAAGCTCATTTCAAAGACCATCAATAACCAAGTTTTTTTGTTTTGTTTTTAACTCTAATAACTTGGCCAAAACTGAAATGGTTTGCCTTGTCTTTTAACTAGTCATAACTGTATAACTAGCGAATATCGTATATAGAATATCGAATATTTAATACCCTTGCAACTTGTAATTATTATGTTTATCTAAATTACATATTTATATATCTAGAAGTACATACAGCTGTGGTCATAAAAATAGTAGTGCGTCTGGCAAAATTCTGCGCCAAAGATAATATTTTGTAAACAATTTGATACGAGTATTCAGATTTGAATATAAATAGGTTTCCAATACAATATGCCTATCACAAAATGTTGTTATCCAACATTTCAGTCGCACTACTATTTTCATGAACACAGTTGTACACATATCTATATCATAGATAACTGTATATCTGGCGATTATCGTATATCTATCTAATGACAGCTATCTATCTATATCTATTTGCATAAATGTTATATATTCCAAATAAAAGATGTCAGTCTGAGCTCGTCTACCTCTGTGAGGTGTGTGGCGCTGGCGACCTGTAGCCCTCATTAACTTCATCAACTACTACTACGTGCACACGCACAATGCGGTCCATTGTTCAATTATTTACATAGACACACACACACACACACATACACACATACATATATATGTACATATGTGTATAAGTATTTTTAAGTTATTTGGTATTATTTTTCTTTACATTGCGCAAAGTTTGAACAGTTGTTGTTGGGCAGGCAAAAAAAAAAAACAACAACAACAACAAAATGAGTGCACAAAATGTGTTGACACAATTCCGAATACCCTTTTGCCATGAAACACAAGAAAGAAATAAAAACTGTAACTGTAGTCAGCGAAGCAGCTGTATTTGTGCATGTGTGTGTGTGTGTGTGTGTGTGTGTTGGACATTCCAGCAGCGCAACAGTTTGTGCCATATGCAAATTTCTTACATTATCTGTCTAACTGTCTGTCTCTGTCGCTCGCTGCCTGACAACGCATGACAATCGTCTGTCTGTCGCAGAGTCGTGCCGTTTTCTGCCTCCCTCCTCTCTCGCTCTGCTCTCCTCTCTCACTCCCCCCCTCTCTCTCTCTCTCTCTCTCTTTCGTCTTTTCTTTTATTTTTGTTGCTGTCTGTTTTATGTCTTGCTTTATCGCTAAGTGTGTGTGTGTGTGCGCGCTTGAAATTCCTTTGGGCCAAAGCAAATGACTTTGTAAGTAAATGCGTAATTACAAAAAAATGCGACAAGTTGTTGCTGCTATTATAATTATGATTAACTTTGAATACCCTATAATAGTGAGATAAAGCAAAGATAAACAATATATACATATTTTAATATATATTTGCGCATTTATTAAAAAAAAAAAATGAAATTTGCAAAACCAAAATCAACAATTGCTAAACAACTTGACTTTTACAGGGTATTTTCCTGTCTTTATCTTCTTCAAGCTCAGTAGCACCTTAGCTAGGCACCTTAGCTATGCCGTCAGTTATTCCAGTGCCCATTGTTAGGAACGACAGTTTTATCTCTCTGGGCGGGCACAAAGTCTGGGCCATTGTATACATTCCTATATAAACATATGCGAATATATATATACATATATATATACATATATATACTATATAATATAATATATTCTGTTAGGTAGCAGGTTGAATGACATCTGAATTTGGTTTAGTTATCTGTGAATGAGCCAACTTCGCTGCAAACAGCATTTGGCAAAGGCCAACAAATAGAACGACAGCGTTGCGTGTCATCCCTATCGCTATCGTTATCGTTATCGTTATCGCGCACACACAAACCTACCGCTATAAATTATTGTATTGAATGCATTTTGAAAAGTTTGTTTTTTATTTTGCTTTCGTTATCACGACTGTCTGCTTCCTCTTCCTCCGCATCTACTCGAGTGACTCAGTTGCGCGCTTGCAAATTGGAAATATTGACAAATTGGGGAAATTGAGCAACTAACTGTTTAATTAATACAGTCAATACAGGCGCCATTCGCAAATTACCTCGACTTCATCTTTGCAGTGATTCAAGCTGAGAAAGAAGCAGAAGAAGAAAACTACAACAAGCAAAACTTTTGTGTGCTGTGCGGATGTTTATTCAATTTTATGGCCGTTAAAAATGAAGCGTACAAATTCAAAGAAGTTAACCCACTGCATGATTCATGCGGCGATGAGTGTGCAGTGCCGAAAAGGCGATAACTGCACGAATAGAGCGAGACAGAAATATGCAGTTAATCAGTCAGTCAGTTGGGAGTTGGGAATTTAACATGATTTCCAGTTTCAGTTCCAGTTTCAGTTCCAATTCCAATTCCTATCGTCAGCTGTGGCCATGCTAGAGTTGTAGATTGGCCAGGCCCTGAGCCCGACCCTTAATCGGCTTAAAAATGCTTTCAATAAAATATGAAGAAACTAAGAAAACATCTACGGACATGCCGCACTCGAAATACCCTTACAGCTGCACTCATGCTAAGAGGCAATTATTCTGGAAGTATAAGAGTCAAATGTGCTGCTTCTTCATCCACTAGCCTGGGCAGTATAAGAGCTTCTATGTTAAGCTGCTTCTTCTTCTTCTTCTTCGTCGCTCATCTATTTACTTTGGCATTTGCCAACTGCTTTGACAAAGTTCACAATAGCCTGCGGCAAGTGTATTAAGATAACATTTACAAAGAACAACAGCAACAGCAACAACAACAATAACAGAAAACTGGTCAAACTCGCGCCCAGCAACAAAGCAGAACAGCGGCGCGCGAGCGCGCGCGGCCAACGCCTGCGCAACGCAACGCAACGCAACGAAGGCGCTCTACAGGTTTTTCAGGTCGTTTGGCGACGCCAGCGACGACTGCTGCGCGGCCGGGTGAAAGCCCAGAGAGCCCGGCGAGTGCAAGGAGCATGACAGCGCCCAAAGAAACAGTAAAACAGTAAAACGAAAGAAAAAAATAACAGAATGCGCGTACGTAAACAAATGAGAAAATTGTGGAATGTGTTCCAGTGTTGCTAAACGCAACAATGTTAAATAATAATCCTTAAAATTACCAACAGCAAATTCCCTTATACTCTGCTTACCTGATTCTCGTGGGGCACCCAAACCAAACGTTTCTGTGTCCATTCGGCTTGTGTGGCCGGATCGTTGAATTGATTTCGCTCCACCGAGAGATATTTCAGCTCGGGGTCGTTGCGATCAACTTCTTCTGACATGTTTAGGTTTTTTTTCTTTTATTATATTTTCTGCGTTTTGATATTCGTGTTATTTATTGTTTTGTCGTGGTTTCTTTATGATTTGGTTTTATTTTTGTATGCAGTTGCAGATTTTTTAAATATTTTTCTGTTGGTTTGGCAGAGAAGATTAAATGCACATTAATATTTAAAAAAAAAAACTTTTTAGCACATGTCACACACACACACACATACAAACACAGCCACATGCATTGTAAACAAACACACACACACACACACACACACACACACATGCACACATTCACACAGTGAGTTTCAAACGTCAAGATACACTTTTTGCGGCACATTTTTATCTGCAAGAAACGTTTCTTTCTCTCTCTCTTTTTATCTAAGAAATGCGGCAGCAAAAGGCAGACGGCGAGAACGGCAACAGCAGCAGCAGCAGCAGAACATAGTTTCAAAAGGGAACCGACAAGAAACAAATATGGCCATACATTTTCTTAAGCCAGCGCTTTGCTCTCACTCTCTCTCTCCCTCTCTCTCTCTGTCTATGTTACTCTCAATTGCCGCAGCAGACATATTCAAACATCGTAGATGAGCGGAGCAGCGGAAAATAGCATTACGTAGACTCTGTTTGGCAATTAAAGTAACCAGTTTTTGCATTTTTTTAACAGCCGCAACATTTGCCTTGATTTTCGGTTATGGTTACTCTAATTGCGGAGCAGGTAACGTCAGCAAAATACGACGATTGCTGCTGCTGCTGTTGCTGATGCCGCTTCCATCGTTCCTGCTTTGCTTGTTCTGCACACACACACGCGCACATACTCATGCACACTCTCATACACACGAAGCGCAGTTTTCATTTCGTTTTTGATTTTTCATTCGCTTATGAATTTGTTAATATGTTATATTTGTGTTGCCGTTTCACTGTGTCAGCACTGTGCATCTTAATAAATTCAACGCAATTCGCACTCAATGCACATATTTCATTTCATTTGTTTCAACAAGCGGCAGCGACTGCGACGACAACGGCGGCGTCTGCTGGCCGGCGACTTTTTGGGCGTTGAAATTATTTTACATGAATTTCTTTTTTTTTTATAAATTTGCTTGGCTAGTCAGGCTGGCTTTGCGTGCACTTGGTTGTTGCTCGGTTGCAATTTGATTTCTTAATAAGCGGCAATTATGCGGTTTTTATTTGTTTTAAGCGACAGCTGCACTTCTTCAATTTTGAACACCAACACACATACACACACACTCTTATACAAATCGTGAACGCACCCAAAACGCGTCTTTCTCGTTCGCTGCTACCAGCACGAATGTACGATGTTTAGTAACAGTGGCACGGCAGAGCCAAAGCTAAACATTTCGCTGGACTGTTATTAACAGTCGATGTACACTTTAGGTTGGAAAACAATTTATTTCTTTATAAAGTACATTAAAAGGATGATTGATATACATTTTATGGAATAGATTTATAATTTGCGATAAAAACACACTATTTAATAGCAAATAATTGTAGAAATCTGCATCATTAACAGCAAACGGCAATCGCATTTGAATTTAACAGCTGTTAGCTGAGCTGTTGCATCGATTACAGAGCAATAGCTGCATTAAATATTATTTTATCGATAGGAAGAGTGTTGCACTTTGGTTTAAAATCAAATTACAGCTGCCTAATTTTTTTAACGACATCAACGCGAGCTCTTTCTGTTTACAATGAGAACCATGCAAAATGTAAAAATATTCGATAATATTATATTCGATATTCGATATAATATATGTTAACTCAAAGTGCAAGTAAGCAAATAAATGTGACATAAAGTGTATGTTAGCAATAGAAATATCTATAAATATATGCCATAAAATTGTGTAACCAAAAAGCTGTAAATATATATATAAAAATATCGACATAAGTATGTTATACTCAAAATGGCACAGTAAATTTTGTGAAAAAAAAGATCGATTACACGTTTTAGGGTGGCCTTAATTTTTAGAATTGCCGCCACATCGGCAGTTCCCCAATATGTGGCGGCCGTTGATTGCTATTTACGGTGCAGTGTCAAATGCGCATATCGATTGTGTTCATCGCGCGTCTGTAACTTGCTGGTCGCAGCTCAGTAGTGCGACTAATTAAATTTAATACAAAGTCAACAAAAGATAAATTAGTGCAACACATGCCAGCGCGCAATACATATTGGGAGGAAAGCCAGCACAATAAAGTAAATGAGCTAAATTTCAATTTATTGCCAACACAAAAGAAAAGCAATACAATTACAATACAGCCACGCAGCATTGCATGAGTGTGTGTGCGTGCGTGTGGATGTGTGTACATATACATGTGTATATGACATACATATGTGAAGTTTATAACGAAGCGTAGCTTTGTGGAGGCGCATTTTACGTGCAGGGCATACAAAAAGTTCGTAGGCGTTGAAGCTTCGTCAGCAGCAGCGGGAGCAGCAGCATAAAATCGATTCCCAGTGCATGCCTGCTGTACATATGTGTGTGAGTGTGCGTGCGTGTTTGTTACAAATGTAAGAAGCAGAGCCTCACGCGCTTTTCTGTCTTGCTGTAGCTAAGCTAACAGAAAAAGAAAAAATTCCATTAAAAATCTTTGGCAAAAATCTCTGTGAACGTGACCAGTTGCTACAGCTGCGAGAGCGAGAGAGAAAGAGTGAAAATACAAATTGACAGATTTTTTGTTACCTTGTGGCATGTTTTGAGCCAACTTTTAACCAGGTATGTGTGCAATCAAATATCTAATTTAAGCAGTGTTAATAATAATATGTATATATAGAAAAAATGCGCGCCCATTATTTGCTATATACGTGTGCGTACACATACACATGCGTGCGTGTGTATAAGAGAGTGTTGTGCTAAGTGTATGTATGTGTGTGTGTGTAATTTGTACATAACCTCAATACAGCTCAATTGATTACGCTCTCTGCGTTAGCGTTTGGTAGAATCAGGCGTCTCATGGCTAAATGAAATTCCCTGCAAGTGTTATACATTAATTAATAATTAATTAATTGAACACAAAAGGTGGTTGCCTGTGCCTTTGTCAATGTACATATGTGTATGTGTGTGTGCAATTTCCGCAAGTCAACTGCATTTGTGTGCGACTGTGAACTTATTCATTATGCTCTTATTATATATTTGATAAAAATGTATAGAAATACATATATATATATATATATATATATATATATATATATATATATATATATACATTTATATATAAAACGCTACACAATAAATATTGCTGTAAAATGGCAGGTATATTGGAGCAGAGCAACAACAATGACGCATATCGTGCTTATACAAACACACGCTTGCAATCGCACACCGTTAAATGAAAACGTTTACTTGCGTGTGCGTGTGTGTGTGTTGTTTGAGAGAGCGGGCGCGCTCCGCCGCTCTCCCGTTCCCACTCTCTCACATTTGCCTAAGCACAAGAACAACAAAATACAATGTTGTCAGCAGCTCAATTGCTCGCTCTCAATGCCGCCCCCCTCCCCTCTCTCGCTCTCTTACTCTCCCCGTGTCTATTGCAAACTTGAGCTAGGCTAGAACAAAAATGTTTTTAAATGTAAAATGTGACGAATAGTTAATTTTAAAATATGTTTTATATTTCTAATATGTATATAGTTTTTCAGACACTTTTTTTTTTTTACTTATTTATCACAGTTTTTGCAATTCTATTTACATTTCTAGCATATTCCATTTGTTACCTCTCGCCCGTTGCTTTGCTGCTTTGCATTTTCTTGATAAGACCTAAATTTGTATTTTTTCTATATTTTTTTTTTTACCAATTCTGGTTTTTAGTTTGGGCTTTGCTGCGAAGCTTTTGGCTTTTTGTTGCCTTCTCTTTTGCTCTTTACCAAAAAGATGTGAAACTTGAAAAACGAGTTATAGTTGCAAACGATCGCGCCTCATACGAAATACTCTTTCTTCTGAGTTCTGTTCAATTGGTGACAAATTTTGCAGCAATAACTTGAATTTTCTAATAATAATTAACAAATATTAAGAATAGAAAACTAAATAAAATTAATTTTGGTTTAGGCCTTTAGAAATTGCCAAGTGTATACAAAATTCGTTTTTAAACTTGATCAGGTGTTTATTTAGTACATTGTATTTGTTTTGTGTCACCTTTTATGTAAATAGAGAGACTAGCTCAACGCGTTTTTTCTTTGAGAAATGCCTTTGTTTTCCTTTCTTCTACTTTGCCAAGGGCCAATGAACAAATGTTTAACCCCAATGCGAACATTTTGTGCGAAATTCTAGATGTTTACAAGCAGTTGAAGTTACTTTAGTTGTACAGTATTGCAGCATGTTAGACTGGTATATATAATATTTAATATATATATAAAATCAAAAATAATATCCGATATATAGATGTGTTCATTAAAATAGTAGTGCGACTGAAATGCTGGACAGCCAAATGTGGTGATAAACATTATATATTTTGAAAACAATTTGAAACATGTATAAAAATTAATTTATCACAAAATTTTGTAGTAAACATGCCATATAGTCGCACTACTATTTTTACGAACAGCTTTATATTCATTAATTATAGATTATAAGAAATTTATCTTTTTTCAGTCTTAATGGGGCACAAAAATAGTCTTATTTGAATAGTAAACCCTTCTATTTGAGGTTTTCTTTAAATGCCTCAACTTTCTGGAACTTGAACTGTGTGCAGTCTTCAGCTATTATACAGCTTGAACTACGCTAACACCTCAGATAGATTATAATTAATTTGTTAATATTTGTAGTGTATAAAACTAAGCAGGCTAAGCCTCCACAATATATAAATATTATAAGCAATCTTGAATACAAAGTTTTCAGTCAATTTCCAAATCATTTTCATTAATTTTACAGAGAAATAAATTACTTTCTTTCTTATCAAAACTTTGAATCTTTCAGTTTAACGTATTGCTCATCGTTTTAAACATGCTTTGTTTTCATTTTTTTCTTTTCTTGATTTATGCAATGTGATTTTTTGTATTCGCACATTTTTGCTGATTTTGCACGTAATTGTAAACTCTAATCGGATATCACGAATAATTTCTTGTTGCATTTACATACAAATTAAATTCAATTTGCAAAACGGGCATAAAATTACAGTTGATATTGTTCATCACAAATTGCAATTTGCATTATGTTGACAATTCTATAGCTGTGTATATATTATATATATATATATATTTATATATATATATATATATATAAATATACATATATATATATATATATATATATATATATATATATATATATAAATATACATATATATATATATATACATATACATATAAATATATATATATATATATATATATATATATATATATATATATATATATATATATATATATATATATATATATATATTAATATTGTTGCGCAATAGCAAAAAAACATCGCAAGGCATCTGAAATTATTTGTATACCAATTAGTTTATAAATTAAACCAGCTGAGAACACATACATACATACATACGTAAACAAGCAACGGAAGTACCTGGAAAAAGGCAAACAAACAGCCATGTGTGTGTGTGTGTACACTGGACAGCATGTATGAAGATTGCAGCAGGCTCACTCACACTCACACACACATGTGCACAAACTCAAATGCACGCACACACATGTGTGGTTGTCCCTTTTGCACTTGTCTTTCTTGTAGGTGCACGCTAAGGCTGTGGTGCTACGCGCTGCTCTTGTAGGCGTTGCTTGTCCCATGGTGCTGCTGCACAAGGCGCCTGCTCGTGAACTTTGAACTTTGGCAGCACGTCATATGTGTGTCTAAAAATTCGTTCACTCAATTTGCATTGACTAACGCAGTTGCAGTTGCAGTTGCAGTTGTTGTGTGTAGATAGCAGGTGACAGTGGCGGCGCTCTCACTCTCTTTCTCTTACTGTCGAGTGCTCTCTACGCTTAAGTTGCTCTCTCGCCGCAATGCAGCAGAAGTGAGCGCATGAAAAAGAAATCGATAATTGCAAGGTTTCCATTTCCACCACCACCACCATCGTCACCATCACCATTACCATCGCCACCACCATGATGAGCGCACAATTCGCAAGTATACAGATTTTTATTGACGCTTCGTCGCCGCTAAGTTATTGAGTTGTTGCTTTGCTCTTTTCTCGCGGCCGATCAAATTCCAACATGTGTTTGACCATTGCAGAGAGAAAGAGATGGGAAGAGAGCGGCAAGACCAATGCGCTCACTGCTGGCCATTGAGTGTATGTATATATGTATACATGATGTGCATACATATGTGTACATCATTGCCATGGTGAGACGGCGTTGCATCCACTTTTTTTCTCCTTTTTTTTTACCTTGTGCTCGAATTGTCTGGTTGCTTTCTATGCCCGCGTGTGATGTCTCTGTATTTGTGTGCTTCTTCTCGTTTCCGTTTTGACAGCAGCAAAAACTACAATTTCACCACCACTTGCAAAGAATATACACACACATATGTACATAACTGCATGAATGTGTGTGTGTTTTGATGGTGTGGTGAGGTAAGGTGTATGCCGCCGCCGCCGCAAACTGTAACCGTGGCAGTGTTGTAGCCAGCTACTCGTCTGTTTGGTTTCTGATTTTCAGTTTTGTCGATTTCATTATGTACTGCAATATCGCTGTTTGCCGCTCCGAACTCTTTGTCGTTTGCTTAGTGTGGGTGTTCTCATCACTCTCTGTATTTCGCTCTCACAAAACAGGGTGTCACTATGCTAAACGACAAAAAACACCCTGTTGTCGTTGATTAGATAGTCATGCTGACTCTGTCACACCGCATACAACCAGTCGTGCCTTTTGCACTTACGTAAGCTTTACGTATTCAAGTTGAGCTATTTTTTGCACTTTGCTGGATTTTGTCAAGCATTTTCTTTTTTCTCTTGATTGTTTTAGATTACACATCAATGAAAATCTTTTTTCATTAAACTCGTGCTCTTGACTAACTTAACCGTCTATATTTTGTTGGAATTTATGCTGTCTCTCTGCACCAACGTCGTACAATTGTGGCCAAAGAACAGCGTATGAGCTCTCTCCGTATGAATACAGCGTGCTTTATTCCGCCGCACACACATCCAACCGCTTGGCCGTTTCCACGAAATGTTTGCAGCCACACACAGATTGCAATTTGAACGCACAGCAACAAGACTCGTCGAATACATATATGCTACATATTATATACATAGCATATGTATTTGCTTTTACTACTCAAAGAGCAGCATTTTCCCCATTTTAATATATTTTTTTATGCTCGATGTTGCTCTGCTGCGTTGTGCCTCCCTGTTTGATATGCTGCTGTTGCTGCTGCTCGTAGTCCGTTGCCACTGTAGCGCAATAGCAACAACAACAGCAACTAAAATGAAAATGAAGAATTCCAAAGCAACACTGCGCGCGCGTTTACTCTCCGCTCCATCTCATCCACCCGTTTTTATTTTTTTTGTGTTTCTTGCGCTCTCTCCGTCTCTTCGCTGTCTGGTTGGTTTGGTTTGCTCTCTCTCTCTGCATTTCGCGCTCTTTTGTTTCTTTGCTCACACTGTGGCCGTCGTTTAATCGAAAATGTTTGCGGCGGCGTTAAGACGTACGAAAACGTTTCCTCGCCAAATTTTTGTGAATATCTGTAGAAATTCACTGGGAGGAAAATTGTTAAAAACTGAATTTCAATTAAATTGTGTTAAAGTATTCAAACTACATCCGCGTAGCTGATTCTTCAATTCAATAGATTGTGAAAAACTACTCCAATACATACATACATACAATACAAATACAATGCCCATGTACTGAAAGAAAAAAAGAAGGTGAAAAGTTGTACAGTGTGTGAAACAAATGTTAGTGCAAAATACTGCGTAAAACGTGAAAGTTTTGAATAACAACGGCCAACGGTTTATAGTAAATATATTTATATATGTATGTGTGCATACATACATATTTTTTGAATACATACATATGTACAGCGTTTCTGATGTAAGTTCCCTCTCGCGGGGTGAGGAATATATAAGAAAACACACAAAAATTGTGTCTAAATGTATGAGAGTTGTTTAGTTATATGATAATTTAAACCAGCTGCGTACTTGTGCACAGCTAAAACTTGTGAAAAATACAACATTTTTAGGTTAGGTCAATTTCAATTGGTTTATATACGACGACGGCACACAAACACACACACACGCATACACGCAAGCGAGCGACATGCACAAAAGACATGCATACACATACATATATAAAGCGCACAGACAAAAAGTCGTCGACGGGCTGCTCGCACTCAACACACACACACACACACATTCACTTACTCGCGCACAGCCATATACATATATACACAGACACACACATAGAAGTTTTTAACATTGCTTTTGGCTTGCTTGTGAACTGACTGTATTTTTTCAACGTAGTGTCGTTTTATTTTCGTTCGTTCATTCGTCCGCCTGTTCTCAGTTCGTGCGCTTATCTCAACTTTTGCTTTGATGCGCCATTCGCATGTACGTTTGTGTGTAAGAATATATATATATATTTATATATGCGCGCATTTTAGAATGTGTGTGCGTACGTGTATATATGTATATATATTTATATATATAAATGGGCTCCCAACGCAGAATAACTCACTGCCAGCGGCTCCAAGAGCAATTGCCAACGTCTCTCTGCCTCGCTCTCTCTCACACTCTCTACATATACAGACATACATGAGTGTGTGTTTTAATGAGAGCATCTTCTTCGCTCACAACAACTATTCAGATTGAATCTACTACTAGTCAGTCTACCTTCTAGATTGTTGTTCTTCTTTTGTATAATATTTTTTTTTATTTTTTTATATATATACATATACGTACAACTATAGGTACATAATTCTCTACACACATCCATATGTTTTATGTATTTTGCAAAAATTTATTAATAGCATTTAGAGTGTGAGTGTTACCTACTATGTGTGTGTTGGTGTGTGTGTGCAAAAAGCAGAAGAAAAAACTATTAATAATGCAAATATATCGTGCAAAATAATAAGAAGTTGCCGTCGTCGAAACTAAATATTTTTGCATACTTCTTTGCCCACATTTGCGTTATTTTCCCTGCTGTGTATACATAACAAAACAGATAAGATAATAGACGTGTGCACGTAATACAGCTAGCTATACAGCTATGATGAACAAAAATAAAAAGAAAAAATGGAGGGAAAATTTGCCCACATGTCGCCCCTGCACACACACACACGCACACAAACAAACACACGCACAGGCACAACTACAACGAACGCCCCAATTTTGCTCGAATGAGCTCTGCAACGGCGCGAGAGCGACAAAAAGATATACATATATAAGCAGTTATGTGTGTGTGTGTGTGGCTGTGTGCGTGCTATAGCTGGCACCGCTGCTCCAAAATACAGACAGCAGCAGCCACAGCACATAAGAGCAATAACAACAAAAGGCCACACACAGTTATGCAGAGAGAGAGAGAGAGAGAGAACGGGCAAGAGCAAGAGCACGGGAGAGTCATGCCTTGTCGTATCGTGCCGTGTTGTGTCGTGTCGTGTGCCGCGACAAACGCTTTCAACTTGTTTTCGCATTTTGGCCATAACACTTGAAGGATTATTTGCTGCGGCAAGCGCTACACACACACACACACACACACACACACACACACACACAGGGGCATAGACACACACGCGCGCTCTCTTGATAACCAAAAGTGTGCTGTGTGTGGGGGCCCCGGTACAGTTTTCAAATGCAAATTACTGTAATTTGTTGTTTACAAATGCACATATTTCAAGCGTTTGCTCATTGGGACTCGAAACAATTATTATTTTGCTAGGCAGATTCACAGAGGAGGTTGGCCAACGAGTCATACCATGGTATTTTTATGCCACTACCTCCCGCTAGCATACACACACACACATACAGAAATATATACATATGTGTATATACATGTATCTATAGCCACAGACATTCGCTTCTAAATTCAAGTTATATTTACACTTTTAACGACACGAAAACGCACACAACACAAATGGCTTGCTGCTCGTTCTTTGCTGTTGTTGTAGTTGTTGCCACTACTGAGAGCCCGCCAAATACTTGTTTATAGTTGTTGCTGTTATTGAGCCAACAAAAAGTCTTTGAATATATCCAAACTGCGCCACAAAACAAATATGCGGCCCTCTTTCCACTTCCTCTCTTGATGCGCTTACTCTCTCTCTCTCTCTTGCATTGTAATGCTGCAGCAGCAGCAGCACTGAAAGCAAGAAGAAAAGCAAAGAGAGAGAGTAACAGCCTTCTCACCACCACCACCACTGCCACACTATGTACTCATTCTTTTGTGTGGCGGCTGCTGCGCTAGCCTGCCTGCCTGCCTGCCTGCCTGCTTGTGTAGATACAGGCAAACACCCTGTGTACACCCCCTTTGAGAGAGAGACCCCTTCTTTCCCTCTCTCTCTCTCTTTCTCTCTCTCTCGCTCTTGCTCTCACGTCACACACTCGCTTTTTATGCATGTTGACGTCGTCATCGTCGTACATGGCTCATAAAAAGCTCTCAGCAGTCTCTTGGCTGCTGCCCTCCCTCCGTTGCTAGTTTTTACTGTACCCGTTAAAAACAACAAAGCGCGCGCGCCCAATTCCGGTTGTGGTTACTTACACACACATACACACACTCACACACACGCATGCAGTACACAAACACATTGATGACTCTCTGATCTGCTGTGTGCTCTGCTCTCAGCCCTGCTGCTGCTGCTCTTGCTGCTTTTATTGTAGTGTTGAACATACAAAGAAATCATTTTCTACTACTCATACGTGAGCATGCATAGTTTAGTGTATGTGTGTGTGTGTGTGTGTGTGTGTGTGTGGATATAGTGAAGAATTTAATGTCGAATAATTCTTAATTTCATAGGAATGATCAAGTATTCTATTCTAAAATGCAATCAAAATGCAAAATGAAGTGTTGCTGTTACTAAATACCTATCGAGAATCGAAAATCGATATACTTTGCCTAAACTATCGATGCTTGGCATTGAACAGCTGATTTGAAACTTATAATATATCGAGTGATCGTTGTTGTTGCTTATACCTTTAAAAAGTATGTCAACGGCAAAGCGATTGCTCTGTACATATGTATATATGTATATATAATATAATATATATACATTGTCTAACTAATTTCACGGTTATTTAATTTCTTATATTTCCTTGTTTGCTTGCAGTGTAATTGCCAATTGCCGAACGCAAACAGCGACTGCGACGTGGCAGCGCTAGAGGAGACAGCGACGAAATCTTAACGTTAAAACAGTTGAAAGTGTGGGGAAAAGTTCAAGTATTTTTTTGTGGCCTGCCGCTAAAGCGGACTGGCACGCGTCTATATCCAAATGCATAGACAACAAAAACAACAACAACAACATCACCAAACAGAGCAACATATGTTGGATACACGATCAGAGCAACAAGCGCTGCACTCCAATTACAGTTATCAGCTACGACCACGACCGTTTGTTGCCTACTACTACATACGCTCGTAGAAAGTACAACAACCCAACATTCTACCCACCTAGGCGGCAACAATCAGCCACCTTCGAAGTGCAACTCACAATAATTTGGAGTAGCAATAGTACAGAAAAGAGAGCCACAAGCGACAGCTAATCCAACAGTACTCAAAATTCCTATCAAGCATGATGAAACGCACGCGAATCGATGAAGTCCAATTTGGCACACGTTCCGGCCCTGGACCGGGCGGTGGCGGTGGTGGTGGTGTTGGTGGCGCCAACAGTGGCACCACCACCAGCGTTGGCGTTAATACAGCTGGCGGTGTTACCATTGGCACTGTGGTGCCAAATGCACACAGCGCCACAATCAGCGGCATTGGTTCCATACACCATCGCATCCTGACACCGCAGCACGGCGGTGCACAGACCATTGCCTATCTGCCGTCCACAACGCCGACGGCAACGAATCTTAAAACAACGAGCAGCATTGTCGATAGTGCCAGCACCCAAACAAATGTGACAGGCGTTGGCGGAGGCGGAGGCGTTGTCGTCTCCACTGGCAGTGCGGGCACACAAACCTTGCAGTATACCACATGTAAGTGCCATCAAATTGCCTGATATTGGGTCAGCAGCTTATGCAAATTTCTTTTCTTTATTTTCACTTCAGCTTATAGCGTTGCCTCCATTCAAGCTGGCGGCACTATGAAGGCCAGCACAGCGGATGGCAATGCGGTGCAAATTCATGTTACTGGCGGTGGTGCTGCAGTTGCCGCAGCAGCAGCAGCAGCTGGCGGCGGCGGCTCTCAAACAGTCTCCAGCAGCTGTCAAACGGGTAGCATTCGCCAGCGCACAATAAGCGGCACACAGACAAATGCCACCAGCAGTTTGACAACTACAGCACAACAGACGCAACCATCGGTACAGTTATCAACACCGCCCAATGGACCAGGAACAGTAACAGTATCTGTTGGAGCTGGCAATAGCACGCCACCGCAGGGACAGGCTGCGGCAGCGGCAGCTGGTGGTGGTGGCGGCGCCAGCGCTGCGCCACGACTCAAGGTTGAGGATGCGTTGAGCTATCTGGATCAGGTTAAATACCAATATGCTGACCAGCCGCAGATCTACAACAATTTCCTGGACATTATGAAGGAGTTCAAGTCGCATTGCATCGATACACCGGGCGTCATTGAGCGTGTCTCGACGCTCTTCAAGGGCCACACTGAGCTGATCTATGGCTTCAATATGTTCTTGCCGCCTGGTTATAAAATTGAAATCCATTCCGATGCGCTTGGCTGCTCTGTTCCGGTTGTTTCGATGCCATCACCACCTGGTGCACCGAGCAGCACGGGCACAGTTCATATGATTGCCGCAGCGGGCAACAGTCCGTTGGCTAGCAGCGTGAATGCGGTACACACAACACTCAAGCCGATAGCACAGGCTCAGGGTCCAGGTGGTCCTGTTGGTGCCGCTGGTGGTGGTGGTGCAGCAGCGGCAGCCGCTGCAGCTGTGGCACAGATACAAACGGCTGGCGCCGTCAATTTAATGACCCACGGTGGCGCCTCACTCACCCAGACCACGATACACGCTTTGCAGCCAGCAGCAGCAGCAGCAGCTGCAGCTCAATCACCGGGCGGCCATGTGCATGTGACCAGTAGCTCAGCAGTGCCACCAAGTGGCGTTGGTGTTAATGTGGGCGTCGGTGTCGGTGTATCGCCGTATGTGCCACAGAACTATTCACGGGATCGAGCAGAGCAACGGGCAACGATAACGCCAACGGGTCCAGGTGGTCAGGTGGCTGCTGCCAGTGTTTCATCAACGGCTGGCTCCAGTATTGCGGTTGGCCCGCCCACACCCAATTCATTGAGTGAGTTAAGTCCGCACGCCGGACCCGCTGCTGCACAGCACAATTTGCATCACATCCAGCAGGCGCATCAGTCCATTTTGCTTGGCGAGACGACGGGCCAACAGAATCAGCCGGTGGAGTTCAATCACGCCATAACCTATGTCAATAAGATCAAGGTAGGCAACAGATAATATATGAGAATGATTCCGTATAGTATTAATCGTAACTCATTTTGCTTTGTTTAGAATCGATTCCAAAGCCAGCCGGCCAAGTATAAGAAATTCCTGGAAATACTGCACGCCTATCAGAAGGAGCAGAAGGTGATGAAGGAGGGCAGCAGTGGCAGCGGTTTGAATCAAGGCAAAATGCTAACCGAACAGGAGGTGTACACGCAGGTGGCCAAACTCTTTGGCCAGGATGAGGATCTGTTGCGTGAATTTGGTCAATTTTTGCCAGATGCCACAAATCATCAATCGTCCGCTGCCGCTGCCGCCGCTGCGCAATATATGTCAAAATCGGCGCTGCACAACGATCATCACAACAAACAGCAGCAGCAACAACAACAGCAGCAGCAGCAGCGCACCACAACAACGGCCACATTGAGCGGTGGTGCACACATCAGCATGTCCACGGCATCGCCATCGGCGGTGCCCAACAGTGGCTCACCAATGCATTTGAGCAGTGGTGCGACGCTCTCGCAGATCGACAGCAGCAGCGCGCATGCACATGCCGCAGCCATTGGCAATCTGTCGGCTGTAAATACGAGTGTCAGCATCAAGTCTTGTGCCGTGCCACAGAATCATATTATCAGTGGCAGCATTTTTGAGAAGGACTATCATGGACTGGGACAACAGCAGCTGCAGCAGCAACAGCAGCAGCAGCAGCAGCAGCAACAACAACAGCAGCAGCAGCAGCGACATCCGAGCCTGCAACCACCTCATATACTCTCCAGCACACCGCCCAGTGGCCTGAGAGGCAGTGCTGTTGGCGTTGGAGCTGTACTCGATCAGCGTAACAATCATCATGCGCAAAAGTATGTGGCTCAGCATGCGAACATGTCGCAGAAGAAATCGCCCAGCTATGGCGGCATAGCCAACATTCAACATCTGCCACATCTAAATGACAATTCACTGGATCGCAACTCGCCAAACATTGCCAGCTATGTGACGCCCACACAACAGTTGCCCGCACATCCACATCCGCATCCGCATCACAATGCGCACAATTCAAGCAGCAGCAGCAGTAGCCGACGGCAGGCGGTCGATGAGCTAGCGGCGTCCGTTTCGAGTGGCTTTGGCACCACCGGTGGCAATGGACCACCGCCAGCGAAACGGCCGAAGCCTTATTGCCGTGATGTCAGCTTCTCGGAGGCATCGCGTAAGTGTACCATCGCGGATGTGGCCTTCTTTGATAAGGTGCGTAAGGCGCTACGCAGTCCGCAGGTCTACGACAATTTCCTGCGCTGTTTGACGCTCTTCAATCAGGAGATTGTCTCGAAGACGGAACTGCTGGGCCTTGTCTCGCCGTTCCTCATGAAATTTCCGGATCTGTTACGTTGGTTTACAGACTTTCTCGGCCCACCATCGTCCGGCCAGGTGGGTGCAGCAGGCGCTGGCGGCCTCATCGATGGTCTGCCATTAGCGGCAACTCAGCGTCAGGGCAGCAATAGCAGTTCGCATGATCGGGCGAGCAGTCACCAAAGCACGGACTACGTTCAGGATGTCGATTTGTCACTGTGCAAACGTTTGGGCGCCTCGTATTGCGCCCTGCCTCAGTCGACAGTGCCGAAGAAGTGCAGCGGCCGCACCGCCTTGTGTCGCGAAGTGCTCAACGACAAGTGGGTCTCGTTCCCAACATGGGCCAGTGAGGATTCGACATTTGTCACCTCGCGCAAGACCCAGTTTGAGGAGACTATCTACAGGTGAGTGGTTGCTAATGAATAGGCCTCATAGTACATAGCTGTATGCTCCATACCCTCCCTTCCTATCTCTTCTCCTTTGTTCTTGCTTTCTTTTTCTGTTTTTCTTTTCTTTTTTTTTTTTTTTGTCACTGTTACTGTTTCTGTTCTTTGGCTTTCGTTTATATTTTATGAATTAACCAATCAACAAACGCTCTAAACAAAAGGAATATTCACAGAACGGAAGACGAGCGCTTCGAACTGGATCTGGTGATTGAGGTGAACAGCACCACCATACGTGTCCTGGAGAATGTACAAAAGAAAATGTCTCGCATGTCGCCCGAAGAGTTGGCCAAATATCATTTGGATGATCATCTCGGTGGCACCTCGCAAACCATCCACCAACGGGCCATACATCGCATTTATGGCGACAAGTCGGGCGAGATAATCCAAGGCATGAAAAAGAATCCCTCAGTGGCTGTGCCCATTGTCCTCAAACGACTGAAGGTCAAGGAAGAGGAGTGGCGGGATGCACAAAAGGTTTGCCCACATCATTAAGAAATCAATTTGAAATATCTCTTTATATATTAATATATACATATATTCATGATGAACTTTTCATCCTTGCAGAACTTCAATAAGCAATGGCGCGAACAGAATGAGAAATATTATTTGAAATCTCTGGATCATCAGGCAATCAATTTCAAGCCCAACGATATGAAGGCACTGCGCTCGAAGAGTCTCTTCAATGAGATCGAGACGCTGTATGATGAGCGTCACGATGCGGACGATGATGCGATGGAAGCGGCAGGGCCGCATCTGGTGCTGCCGTACAAGGACAAGACCATACTGGACGATGCGGCCAATCTGCTGATACATCATGTCAAACGTCAGACGGGCATCCAGAAGCAGGAGAAGCAGAAAATCAAACAAATCATACGACAATTTGTGCCTGATCTATTCTTTGCGCCACGACAACCGCTCAGCGATGATGAACGCGATGACGGTAAGCGGCAAAGCACATACAAATCTTAGAAAACTTTTTAGCCACACCAAACACAAAGCCATACATTAATTTAATTTTATATTATATAATTATTAATTATTGATTGTTATTTATTAGTTGTTTAAAAGGCAACCTAGTTTATAGAGAGAGCTGCATGAGGTTTTATATATAATTATAGTATATGTATATATATTGAATTATATATAAGATTATCTAACTTATAGCCCAATCATATAGCTTATTAAAAATGATTAATATTATGAATTAAAGTAAATACTAATATAGTCAAGTCAAGACTTAGGAAACGATTCATAAATGGAAGTAAATGTTAATGTAGTCAAGCCAAAGCTTAATTTCTGACTATACAAATAGTCTGACGATGTCAAATGTTTAAGAAATATTTATGTTCAAATGGTATTAAGCATCAAGACAACTTTCAGTATCAAATATTAAATTGAAATTCCAATTCATTATCTTAAAAAAAAAACCAAAACAATCCAAACTCATGCAGTGATCTGAGCACAATTAACACATTAGAATTTTATATTTTATACACAAAGTAAACTTTAATTTATAATTAGTTTCATTTTTATTTAATTGCCACTAACCAGTTTTAGTTAATTGCCAACTAACTAAATAGCGTTTGACAGCACCTTTAGCTTAAGTATTTATTAACAACATTTGAATTCCAAACAAGCAAAAATTAATCTTAAACCCAAACAATTTGTTAATTTCAAGTATTTTTAACTTAGAGAATGTTTTTTTCGTTTTCTTTTTCTTTTTTTCTTCTTTTTGAACTACGAAATTTGCAATACATTTTTACAAAATGATTTGTAATTTAACCAACTGTAACTTGAATTGCATAATTTTGACTAACAAACAAACAATCAAACAAAAATCTGGGCGAACCACCAATCAATTATATATATGTATATATATGTATATATATAAAAACCCACCACCAACGAACCACGATCACACACACAAACACATACACACACAAAACCATGTTGTCGTTGTTGTTGTTGCACGCGAATATCTCTATAGCATTTCCATTTTTGGTAGATGACACTAAAATGGAAGTCGACTCGCCGCTGAGTCGTGTTGCTCCCAAAGGCGGTGGAACGGGTGGAGGTGGAGGTGGAGAGAGTGCCTCGCCAGCGCGCAGCAATGTGAGCAGCAGCAGCAGCAGCGTTCCCGGTGGAGCCAGTGGATCAGCAGTGTCAGCAGCGGCTGCAGCTGTGACGGCCATTAAAAAGGAGTCCGAGTCAGAGTCGTCTAGCAAAACGTTGGCAGCAACAGCAACTACAACGGCTGATGATGCAACGCCGTCTACTTCATCAGCTGCAGCGGCGGCGGCAGCAGCAGCTGGCGACGTTAAGGAAAAGTCTGAAACAGATACAGCGCAAAGAGTTGTAGCAGGAAGAGACGATGAGACGGCAGCAAAGACAGCCAATAGCAACAGCAATAGCAGTACAGTGGCAGGCAGTCCCAGGCGGGGCGAAGATGGAGCAGCAGCAGCAACAACAGCTGCACCGGGTAGCGATGTGAGTGTGAAGTTGGAGCAGGGCGAGTGTGCGAATCCCTCGTTGCTGCCAGCGCACGCGCAGGGTCAGCGAGAGGTGAGTGAAAATCTCGGAGATTCTAATCGCATTTTCAATTTATACTCATGCCAATCAATTGCTTACGATTACAGGATGAATCCTATTCGCTGTTCTTTGCCAACAACAATTGGTACCTGTTCCTGCGACTACACGCCATCCTCTGTGATCGACTGCATGTGATGTATGAGCGGGCGCGCCTGCTGGCCATTGAGGAGGAGCGCTGTCGTGTGAATCGACGCGAAAGCACAGCGACAGCATTACGTTTGAAACCCAAGCCGGATGTGCAAGTGGAAGACTATTATCCCACGTTTCTTGATATGCTGAAGAATGTGCTCGATGGCAACATGGATTCGAATACCTTCGAAGATACTATGCGTGAAATGTTTGGCATCTATGCGTACATATCCTTTACGCTCGATAAGGTAAGCTACGCTAAAAAGAATATTTCTATCGAATATGAAATCTAATTGCTTTCTGTACTTGACCGCCAGGTTGTTTCTAATGCTGTCCGTCAGCTGCAATACTGCGTCACGGAACGCGCCGCCTTGGATTGTGTGGAGCTTTATGCGAACGAGCAGCGACGCAACAGCACCGGAGGCTACTGTCGCGATGCACACAAGAGCTATGAGCGAGAGATGAGCTATCAGCGTAAAGCGGAGAGCATACTCAACGAGGAGAACTGTTTCAAAGTGTATATTGTATGTATAATTAGCTAACTGAAAGATATATATATATTCGAAAGGATCTAACGATTTTTGTTTATTTACAGTACAAGATCGATTGTCGTGTGACCATTGAGCTGCTCGACTCAGAGCCGGAGGAGGTGGAAAAGCCGGCTGCATTAAAGGCGCAAAAGTTTAGCAAATATGTGGAGCGTTTAGCAAATCCTGCCTTAGGCGCCGGCAGCGGCGGCAACAACAACAATAACAACAGCAGCAGTAGCAACAACAACAACAATAATAATAACAGCAGCAATCAAGCTGCAGGCAATGACAATCTGGTGGAAACGTCCGGCATCAAAACGGAGGAGGCAGAGGAGATTGCCGAGGTGAGTGAAGCAACAAAATGAAGAAAGATATAAGCGATGGTGCGCTTACAGCTACATCAGCTAGAGCAGCAGCAGCTTTGTGTGTGCTTGACGAGTGGTTAAAAACATGTTGTTTGTGTATTCTCTGTTGTGTTCATTTGTTTGTTTTGTTGTTGTTAAGTTTACGAATTCACCTTGATTACGACTTGAGGAACTTTCAAATTGAATAGTTTGAATATAGAGCTGGGTTAAGATAGAACTTATCCAAATTAATTTGTGTAACATTGCAGGATAAACTTTAGGAGCTAAATCTTTGCATTGTTACTGTATATATATAAGCTATATACTTTTGCCTATGGCAATTAAATTCAATGCGATTTTATGCATTTCAAAATCAAATTCCCGCAACAAAAACCTTTACAATGGGAGCTTTGGGTTTTTTATTAAAAAAGTAACTTTAAGAAATATATTTTCTTGTGTAGACTCCCATGTGTAACCTAGCGACAATTAGGTTAAAAATTTAGTTAATTTATTTATATTTTAATACAAATTAGTAGTAGTTTTGTATAAATAAGACCTTCGATACTTTGGTCGTTCAGCAGCTTAAACAAAAAACTATCGAACTAGTTCCGAACCAGACAGTTATTGAAATTATATATTTTTTTATGCATATGTACATATACATGCATATCTCTGATTGCTCTCTTGTATTGCGTTTGTATATATATACATATTTATGTTTTCTCTCTTACTTCATTCACTTGCCTTAACAGTTCTCATATCCGATGACAGTGATTATGATTAAGTTTTGATTTTTGTTTTGATTATCTGTGATGAGCCTTTTAGTTTTGCCGACCAATTGCGTTTTCTATCACATTTTCAACAACTTTCTTTTTATCGTTCTCTTTTCTTTCCGTTTCGTCTCTCATTTCAACATGCCGCCTACCAATCGCCCACATATCCGTATGCGAAACAAACTAAAAAACAAATAAAAAAAAAAACACAAACAAACAAAAAAGAAAAAAAGAAAAATGTTCACTAATTAATGCTTTTTTCTGCATTTTTTTCTCTCATTTTTTCCACTTTATTTTTTGTACCAGGTCAATTCCAAGGCTTGAAATAACAAAATAGTTTTGATAATTTCATTGAATAAGAAGAAGAAAAAGTCGTATTGCAAAATGAAATAGTAATAAATGAATTTGTTTTTTGAGATTAACCAACCAAAAACCGCAATAACAACAACAACCAACCAACCACAGCAACATCGAAAACAGTTTTCATCCAGCCACCCACCCACCTACAAACCAACACCACCACCACATACACACATACACGCCCACCCATTCATCCATCCATTCATTCACAATAGAACATTTTGAATGTAAAAAGTTGCAAATCATTTTGAAACATAAACATATGTAAATTTTAGTACATAGCCGAAATGAACACAAAAGTTATATGCATATATATAAATATGTTAAATAGTAGTTTCCCAATAATAATATTCATAGGCACGCATTTATTGCAATTTATTTCTAATTTCGTTCATGTTTTGCGTTACGTTTCTCTTAAAACTCAAGCAAGAATTGCAAAATACCAAAAATTACTGTATAAAGAAGAGAGAGTGAAATTATAGTGATGGGTGCAGAGTGTAATTTGTGTGTGTGTGTGTGTGTTTGTGAGTGTGTGGCAAAAGGTGATCGATTGCCGCATCGATATGTTATCGAATAATGTGTTGGTGCCAAGCCAAGATACTAGAGCAATGAAAACGTATAAATAAAAATGTCAAAGCAAATGTAAATAATGTTTGTATGTATGTATTAACTATCTAGTTTAGTTTAAGTGTTCAGCGTAGCAAATTTTTGTAAAGGGACGACAGAGCATGAGTGAGTGAGTGAGAGAGAGAGAGAGATTACTTTAAAAAATGGCGCCTGCTCCCGCAGCAGGCAGGCCGTAGTCGTGTTATATATATATACAACTTTATATATGTATATATATATATATATCTGTATGTATATATATTTAACAATTTTTATAATTCTACACAAAACAAAAATATCAATTGTAAAAACCAATTGAAAAATATATCGATATATTATAACAGAGCATTTGATGACTTTTGAGGTTCTTTTGTGGGTTTTTCTGGTTGTTTTTGGTTTTCTTAGTTTTTCTTTTCATTTTTAAATTTGCATTATTGGGCTATCCTTTTTGGGCTTAGTGCAGCTGGTGTGTCGCATACATACATACATTATGTACATATAATAGAGTGTGTATATAGTTGTATACGCTTTTAAGTTTTACGCAAGGTAAGTTCGATGCCTTACAACGCATTATTATGCATACAATTCATTTAAAATTAATTTTTAGCTATTTGTATGACAAAATGGTTTTTGCCAGACACGCTTTAAATGTGACTTTTTGTTTTACTTTCTCTGTGTATGTAAATGTTTTCATTTTAGTCTGTGTGCGTATGAGCACATTTTTTGTATGTGTGCGTGAGAGAGAGTGTATTATTTGTATATGTGTGTGCTTGGAAGAGAGAGAGAGTAAAGTATTTGTATGTTTGCGTGTTTGTGTGTGTCCAGTCTTGGCCTGGTACTCTCCACAATTTGTGTCTCTTTTGTTTTTCTTATTCTAGCTAATCTCGTAATAGTTGATATACTTAGTTACACATACACAAACACCCACACAGACTCTCTTTTTAGACACACACACATACAGAGACACGTATACCTTAGGCTTAAGTACTTTTACCGTCTTTCGTCATTTGTTTATGTGAGATAGCATGCTCGATTGCATTTTACAATTTGTTTACTTTGCTAGTCTCAAGCACAAAGATGTACTAAATATGTTCTTCTTTGTTCTCGTCACTTTTGCAGCTGGTGCGCGGCTCGCGTAAAGCGCGTTTTCTGTTGCGGAACAAACGACGCTCGCAGCTGCACGAGGAGCAAGTGCGTCAGCTCTTTGAACAGAAGCGCCATTGCAGCGGCGTCGAATCGAATGCTGCACCCAATGAAGCAACGCCCAATGCCAACAACAATAATAATAACAATAACAACAACAATAACAACAGTTGGAGCAAACAGCGTGCGCCTGAACGCTTGGGCGCTGCACAGGTGGGACTGGCGGAGCAATATGCATTCAATGATCGCGACGAGATCAGCACAAATACGACCAATGGCCGCTGCTTTGTGTCCAGCAAGAATCTCAATTTATTCAAATACGATGCAGTGCGTCGTGCCAAGAAGGTAAGTCGGCTAACAACATCGACTGTAGCATTCAATCTAACTGTTGACTTACCATTGCAGAGTCATTGCCGTGTCACACAGGCCAAGTACTTGCGTTTCCAGAGCTATGTCAATCGATGGATGCAGCAGCATGTCAGCGAGCAACTACAGCAGCATTGCAGCGACTGGCTGCTGGGCAAGACGCCGGAACAGATTAATGCTAGCGGCTGGGGTGCCACCAGCAAAACGAAGTCGTTGCAGCAAAAGGATACGACCAAGACGCCCTATCGCGTCTATACGCGTTATAGAGTGTTGCAGCCCAGCAGCAGCGCGACAACTGTTGCTGCGGGACAAGCGCCGGCAACAGCAACAGCTGCAGCTACAGCTCAAGCCGCAACAGTTGCCGCTGCTCTGACAGTTACAACAGCTGTCAACAATGCCAACATCAACAGCAGCAGCAGCAGCAACATTTTGAATGTTGACACAACAACAACAACATCAGCAGCCGCAGCTGCCGCAGCGACAACAAATGCAACATCGCAGCAACATTGCAATAGCGCTGCAGCAGCAGCAGCCGCCGCCACAGCGGGCAATGCAGAGACAACACTGCAACAAGTTCGACCAATGGAAAGCTAACCTCCAGTTGCAGTTACACCGGTTGCCATCGCCAGCTGGCCAAATGCAGCCTACATGTGAAGTCGCTGTACCATAGCCAGGCTTCACTGTATGTACGTGTTTGTATAAACTAAACTGTGATAGCAGTTGCAGACGATGGCTTGGCCGACAATCAAAACTGAATTGGCTGAAAACCCCCAAAAACAAATCGGCAGACAAAGCTATTTTTCACTTTGTACAAAAAGTCATTTAAATTCTAAAAATAATAATAAAATAATAATAATTACATATACATTACTAAGCATACTACAAAATCTTGAGTAGCGTTTAGTGTTAGTCTTACAATAATTATAATGGCAGCGTTTGTAGTTGATAAGCTATTCAAACTCACACACTCACACAGGACCGAACGTCCGCCCGCCTGCCCGTATACCCTGTAAATTGTTGCGGTCGTTCGCTAAGCATGTTAAAAATAAACCTTAACTGAACATGATTGTGAGGGAAAAGTTTGTGAAGTTTGTTCGTGCTAATTAAGTTGATATCAACGTCTGTTTAGCTAGTAAGCGATTTTATGAAAACAAACAGAACTTTTAATTTTACACAAAAATTTCATGTATTTTTATACAAAACAAACCTTGTACAATTCCTTGTGAATACTATTGATTATACACCACTAATTTTTAAGCATAACACTTAAGTTGTAAAAATCTAATGAGATAATTAAAAACAAAAATCAACAAAAAATATATCAAAAGTGAAACATTAAATTAACGAATTGTGCTGAAATGGGCGGCATTTAGCAAGAATCGATGGGTATATCGAAAATCGAAAGTGAAAGGGAGAGAGAACGTGGATTTTTTTAAAGATATGCATACACTTTAAGCCGCACATCTCTAAGGGAACGCAAGAGAGCAACTGGAAGGAATGTTACTGCAAGAGAGTGAATTATATGGGGATCGCACGCAGAATTTATTTGTATTTCTATAATTGGTTGGTATTCAATTTAAAGGCAAAGTGTGTATTACAAGTGTGTTAAAAGCATAAAAATGTATGTAAAATATATTATACAGCGCCGAAGAGAGGCTTAGTGCAACTTGGACTTTGCGTGGTAAGCGAGCACACATGCATACATAGATTTGGTCATAAAAATAGAAGTGCAAGTGAAATAGTGGACAGCAAAACATACTATTCTCAAAACAATTTGAAACGAGTATTAAACTTATTGTTTGTTTTCAAAATATTAAGTTCATCATTTTCAACATTTCAATCGCACTACTATTTTTATGACCACAGCTGTGTATGTATACTAAACTAACACAGTAACAAAATCTATTCAGCACTGTCCCGTTCGCCTCACATATGTATACATACATACACATACGTAGACGCCCACAATGCTGTCAAGTTAATATACACTCACACACAGACTTATACATAATACACAGTTACTTTGAAGCTGTAAGCTCCAATAACATATTGGAGATTATTTATTAAATGAGATATAAAAGTAATTCAGTTACAAACAATTTAAAAAAGTATTTGGACTTTACATAATTACACTTTTACACTTAACTAAATTCGTTACGTATTAAAAACGATTTGATGAGCAATACGAATCAAAAATATGCATGTGTGATGTACGCTTAAGAGCAATAATAATAATTTGCATAAATCGAAGATCATTTATATATGAAATCACGACGCGTAATGATGCCTGCAATACGATTCTCATTGTTGATGACCAGCAAATGGCGCAGCCCCAAGGCCCGAAAGATATTAAAGATCCTGGGCACCGAATCGTACTGTAAGTCAAATATTTAATATTATTATTTAATATAAAATAATGTAAGATGACAAATACAAACCGTATTGACGCGCACGGGCGATGGATTCATAAACATGGACAGATCAACGGTATAGTTAAGCTTACGATCCAAAGGTTTTACGCTCTAAAATATACAAATTCAATACAAAATTAATTAAAAGCACAGATCAAAATATAGGTGTGTAGAACTGCTTACGGTAATGAGAGGATATCGTGGATAAACATCACGGAATGTTTGTATTGTCGTCTCCGGCTGCCAGAAGCGTTGATTCTCCACGTAGAGCGATTTGAGCAATATGACAATTAGCTGCGATCTCAAGATAATGCCACAGACACGTCCCTCAGAGCGACGATCCTGCAAGGCAAATACATGCATTGGGACTTAAGATCTAACAATTGAAAGAGAGAGAGAGAGAGAGAGAGAGAGAGAGTACAACAGCTACTTACGTCGCGAACATCATCTACAACGGGAAATCCATTGTGATTGCATTTTTGTAGCACTTCATAGATGTAATGTGCTCGATCGCGCAGTTTGATGCAGATCACCGGCTTGCTAAGGATCTCTTGGGCAGTTAGTCCCTTGAATTGTGGCAGTGGCTCCCATGGAAGCAGGGGCACATGATTCACTTCGATGACAGTGTCATAGATGCCCACGTTGAAATAGTCGCCCACCCATTTGGCACTGATCAGCGCTATGATCAGTGGAAAGAAGAAGGACGTCTCCACGCCCGTCGTTTCCATCAGAATAACGGACAGGCTGATGGTCATGCGCAGGACACCACCCAAATTGGCAGCGGCTCCAATAAGAGCGTATTTTCCAGGATGCAGAAATACGGCTTGCGGGAACATATAGAAGAGCAGCATGGCTACAAGACGACCCCAGGCAGCGCCCACCAGAGCCGTGGGTATAAAGACACCCAAAGACACATTCAGCCCAAATGTGGCGCACGATAAAAAGTAATAGACAACTGTGAAAACAGCCAGCGTAAGGATTTTATGAGAGCCTGAAAGAAAACAGCAACAATAAAAATTAGCTAAAGCATTGAAAGTTGATTAGAACAGCTCACCTGGTGGATCGTGGAAGAGCGCACGTACCGTAGCTTCTGGCGTTTGAAACCAGAGCGCTGCCACGGCATTATATTCGTTATCCTCGCAGTAAAGCTGCACGGGATGTATGGTTGGATCGTTGCCCAAAGGACGACAATCCTCGATGTTGTAAACCATGACGCAGGCCAAGGTAACGCCCAATATGGCAATGAGCACAGCTTCGCACACTTTGCCAGCTCGCCAGGGCACAAATCGTTTGCGGAAGTTGTTGATGTGTGTATTCAAAGAGTTCCAGGCGGCGCCCAATAGACCACCAACCACGCCCAACAGCATGAACAGAGGCAACTCGAAATACTCAAAGGTCAGCGGCTGATCGAATTTGCCCAAATTGAAGAGGCCCGTAAATGTCAAATCGTTCACGCCATGATAAGCAGAGAGCACAATATTTAGAGTAAACGAACTGATGATTGAGGCGATGAGAGTGCGCCAAATGAGATTCTGATTCCAGAAGCTGGCCGCCTCCTCCAGTGAGAAGAGCATGCCGCCGATGGGCGCACCAAAGGCAGCTGAAACGCCTGCTGCACCGCCGCCCAGCACAAAGTCTCGCTTCTCGTGGTCATCGCGAAATTCCTTAAATATGCGAAAATCCTTGACAAATGTGGTGCTTTTGCCCTGGGATATGCCTGCGGCTACAACAGCACCAGCATGTATCATTGGTCCCTCCTTGCCACCAGCCAGACCGCCCACCACAGATGTAATGACTCCGATCGACTTTACGGCCAGTGTCTTGATGCGGACAATGCGAGGTATCTTCACACCATTCAAATAGCACTTCACTTGCGGTATGCCACTGCCAGCGGTTATGGGTTCAATGTATGTGACCATGCCGGCACCAATGGCCACTGGCACAGCACTGAACAGCAGCCACCATAAATAAGGGACAGCCAGATCGCCTCCGTTCCCATTCACAGTGACGTTCTCGTCCACAGCTAAGAGAGAATAGTGTTAGATGAGTCAATAGAGCTCAGAGCTGTACACATACATGACTTGAGGAAGTTGTACTTCAATTCGGACAGCTCCTCGATGATTATATCAATGGAGCAAGCTATAACAGCTGTTATAATGCCGATTAGTATAAAGATGATCCAGCGTATGAAATGGGTGCGCAGCGAGAACCGATCCCGAAGCCGACTGAGCTGTTCATCCTGAAAGAGCTTGTTCTCGCACACATCGTAGTCCAGGCTCTTGACAGAAAGTTTGTACACAAATTTAGATTAGATTAACTATTATACACAAATATATAATAAAATAAATAAATATTACCTCATATTGACTTTGTTTTTCTTGAGGAACTCCAGCCAAAGCAGCTGCTGTACGCGAGCGTACATGAAAAATGGGCTCAGCATTGGCATTTACATTTGGATTGATATTGCCCGCATGACCTATGCTTTCCTTTAGTTGTAAATTCTTTAGTTAGTGCGTACTGAATACGTGTACGTTTGTGTGTATATATTTTCCGATTATTGCATGAATCATTTCTGGGTGGAAACGATATTATAATGGCAATAATTCAAACGTTAACTTACATAAGTGCGCGGGGTTTCAGACGCGGGCGGCTCTGTTTCAATGGGTAATAAGGGTGGCACATCTTCCATATTTTGGTGGTTCCCCGTTTCAGGAATTGGATGCTGGCGGCTGCTAGTGGAAAGTTTTTCTGTTCTTTTTGAACTCTTTATTTTATCAATAATTTGCATATCATCATCGTCATCGCTTGTTGGTTCATCGATTAGTTGCCGTTTATCTGCCATATTAAAAACTATGAAATCAGATTAACACACAAAAACTTATAAATAAAAGAAATACGACGTCGTATCTACTGTCCACAGAAAACAAGATGTTTTATCGCCGGACGCACAAGTGTTTCGATAACTGCAAGCAATCGAGCAATCGAGTAACTGGTTCAATGCTCTTTTGAACACAAAATATACCAAAAGTATGTTATTTTATTTTGCATATGAATTACATGGAATCGCAACAGGTGCGACGATATTATTTTTACTGGGTCGATTCAAAATTAAAATTAGGATGTTGATACTGAAATTTAGCCACGTCGAACAACAAGCGTCTACGCTCAATTTCATTGCGTGCCTGCAGTTCATCCTTAATATCGGCCAAAGTGTTGTCAATGCGCATCAAAATATCGCGCGGCGGCCCATTAACAATTGGAGTTAATTCGTTTGCGCGCGTTATGCCAATTTGTACATTCTGCACCGCCTGGGTGAAGACTCCATGCTCCATATCATCGCTTTGCATCGATGAGCTTCTGCTGAGATCGATCGCTTCCGGTTGCTCGTTTTGTACTTGTTGGTTCTGTTCCGGCTTGATTGCATTGAAGGGAAGCATGCGCGGTATGCTCACCATAGCTGGAAAGCCGATTGCATTTCCAATCTCTGGATTCGCTTCGAATGCGGGGCTTACCATTCTTGAGCTCAGATTTGATAGCTACGAATGATCATTATAGTTGATAGTCACTATTTAAATTTGTATACTTACGTTTTGCATATCCTGTATGTTAGTATTATTTTTATTATAATTATTATTATTGTCCTGCTTTAAGGGGGTAATGGAGAGTTTGCCCGAACTCTGGCTATTGTCCATCGAAGAATCGCTGATTGAAATTGACTTAAAAAAAGTGACAAATAGAGTGCAAAATTGCATTCAGTATGTACATACATATAAACATATACATAGGTAATTACTACAGCTTTTCCCATTCAAGTACGTGCTGTAGCAGATACACATACATACATACATGAGTATGTCGCTCTCAATTTTTTGACATTTATTGTATGTGTATGTATGTATGTGTGAGCTATAACGGCACATTGTATGCATAAATATGATGATCTCGCTCGCTCTTCACGCCCCTAACACAGTTAGACAAAGACAACACATTATTTTTAGGTTCTCTTACTGCTCGTACGGCCGCTGCTTCCTCCTGTTCGTGATGCTCTTGTTTGTGTCGTTGAAATACCGTTTTAATTTTTAGCTCGTGTGTCTCTGTGCTCTTTTGCACTTCTGCAGACGAGGCGGTGGTAACTGCAGCTAAAGCTGAAATAGCGCCCGACGATGTGGATTTTTTGAGACATTTGGCAATACGTCTATTTTTCATAATTCGATCCCGTCGTTCCACCAATGCTGCCACCTTCATTTCATGCAATTTTCCCAGCAAAGATGCATGCCTCCGCTATTAAAAATTTGCGATAAAGTTTTAATAATCATGCTTAGCTTTCCTTTGTCCGGTAATTTACAAATCCTTGTATCTCTCGGCCTACCTTGATATGCATGTGAAAGTTTCCTGTGGAGCGCACACTGCCTCTATAAATTCGATCCGGCGGACAGGAACAGCACTTGACAGTCACATTGTCGCCAATCTGGCTTTCGATGCGATAGAGCTCACCGTTTAATATGTAAGGTACATGCTGGCGACGTTCTGGATCCGTTTTTATTTCACTTACATTTGACCCTTGGTCGTCGGATTGTTCAGGTTGCTCTGCTTTTGGCATTTCACCAAAAAAAGTAACATTTAAGCTAAGAAAATTGCGATCCGTCGCCTGCGAGCTACCGAAAGCAATTGAAATTTTGCTATCCCAGTTCTGTGAAGGTATGTACATATGTATGTATGTATGTGAGTGTTGAAAAGGAAATAAGAACTCTCCGAAACTAGATACATACGCACATGCATCTGTGACTACAAAGTGCCGTTAAAGAGGAATTCAAAATAATGTCAGAAGTAGAGCAAAGCGCACACAAATACATATGTATGTAGCTTTGACAGGCAATGTCACAAGGCAACCAGTAAATAATTAAAATTAACTATTAAGCATAGTTAATATATTTGCTTGAATTAATTTTAGATATTTAACATCAAATTGTATTTGTTAATAGCTTTCATTAAAATCTAATTGATAAGGATAAAAACCTAAATCTATTTGATTTGTAATTAGAGAGCTTGTGACTCGCGCGCTGTGAATTTACGATTTACTCAGTTTGTTATCGATAAATTTGGTCATTTATGTGCTGCAGCCCTGACAATCTCACGTTTTTTGTTTTATTTTTTTTTTTTTAACAGAGACAACTAGAAACGATTAGAAATGACGGAAATAGGAAAACCTAATATATTAATAACAGGTAATAATTATTTTGAAACTACATGGACTGAGTAAAAAAACATATTAATGCGCAGGCACACCCGGAGTCGGTAAATCGTATTTGTGCGAACGTTTGGCCGCACAATTGAAGTTCACCTGGTTGGATTGCTCAAAAATAGCAAAGGAAAAGAATTTCATTGAGGAATATGATGATGAATACGACTGCCCCATACTTGATGAGGATAAGGTACATATATACACATAGGAAATAATATTTTCAGCTAATACAGCCTAACTGCTTCAGCTCATGGATTATCTAGAGCCGCTGATGACCGACGGCGGCAACATTGTGGAATACCATGGCTGTGATTTCTTTCCCGAACGTTGGTTCCATGCCGTCTTCGTCGTTACCTGTCCCAATGACATCCTCTACGACAGGCTCAAGGTGCGCAACTACAATGAGAAGAAGCTAACATCCAATATAGAATGCGAAATATTTGGCACAATATTGGAGGAAGCGCACGAATCATATAAGTTGGACATTGTCTACGAGCTGAAAGGAGAAACCACGGCCGATGCTGAACAGAGCATAAAAGCTGTTAAGAATTGGTATAGCATGTGGAAGCGCAAGTAAACGCGAGTTTATAAATACTACGAATCGCTTGATATGTTTGCATTTTAAGATATATTAGGAATATGGGTCTATGCCTCGCATATGAACTAAGTCTAATCCCACAGCTAATATGGGTTTCAGTTTTTAAGTCTTTTAAGATATGTCAGTAGCTGCTCAAGCTCTGCCTGAGATTTGAGCAGTTTAGCTATTAGGTTATGTATTAGTCTATAAGAATTAGGTTTGCCTTAAGCCAAATTTAAGAATTAGTATAAAGACATAAGTATGGAGAGCAGGGCCTCTTCATTTTCGACACCCCAAAGATATATTTTACAAATGAAAAAGTCTTGGAGCATAAACAAATTGAAAGAAGTAACAGCAACAACAACAGCTAGATGCGCGTCATTTTGAAGCGCAGCGGACCATCCGGCGCATACATGAAGGTAACCGCATAGTCCAACGGCGCATGATTGTATTCCAGTTTGTAGTTGCGCAGCAGCTTCGCTAGCAATATTTGCATTTCCAAATCGGCAAAGCGCCGTCCTAGACACATGCGTGCGCCATAGCCGTAGGGCAATGAGGCAAATGGATGCAGTTTTCCTGGCGTGCCACCCTGATGTTCCTTCAGCCAGCGCTCGGGCCGGAAGGTGGCTGCATCTGTAACATATTCCTCCATGTTGCCAGTGACAATTGTGGGGAATACGGCCTGAAAGGAAAATATATATATAATTATATATAAAGTATAAAGTGAAGTACATTTGACTTACCTGTACGCCCTTGGGCACCTGATAACCGCATATAACGCTGTCCTCTTGCAGTGTGCGTCCATTGCCAATAACCGTGCTGTACATGCGGAAGACCTCCTTGATGAATGCCTTCAGGTGGTGCATTTGGTCTAGCAGTGGAATGGTTAGTGGTGTCTTAGCATCAGGCAGCAGACGCTTGAGCTCTTCGTGCACCTTTTGCTGCTCCACGGGTCGCGTGGCCAATTGATACAGAATGGAGCATACGGCCATCGAAATCTGTGATATGGAAGATATTATAGTTTGGGCATTGATAGATAGGGAATCTACTCTGCTACTTACTGTGTCTATGCCAACGAGTATCAGATCCAATGCCATAATGGTGGCTATCTTCTCATCCTTCTCCGACATAATCACTTTCTCTAGCAGCGATGGCTCGCCCGCGCGCTGACTGGGATCCTGTGTCTTCAAGCGCTCTGTTGCGCTTTGTATATACTTCATGCAAACGCTGGAGCAGGATTTAAAAACATTAGATTAAGTAGGATATGCTTGGATTGTGTACTAACCCCACAAAGAAGTTCATGTTCTTCACATAACGTGTCCAGAGCGGAGTGGGGAAGTAGCGCCAGTACGGCGCCTTCAGCTCCAGTGTGGCCACATTGCGCAGCGCATATTTGGCTGCATCGATGATCTGCTGTGGCTCCGAGTCGGGCGTCAGATTATGCTCCAAGCAGCCTAACCGGGCGTCGAGAGCCACACGACCAATGCCTGTAAGTACGAGAAGTTGATGAGATTTAGGAGAAATGTTTCTTCTCTGTCTCACTCACACTCCAAGGACCATTTGTGGATTTCATTGTCGAAGTCAGCGGGCAGTTCCTCGTTGCCATCGAGCAGCTGTTCGCAACGTTCCAGAAAGTCCTCCGTAATTAGCTCCAGCGGCTGCAGATAGCGTCTTATGGTAGACAGCTGCAGCACAGGCTTCTGCACTCGCGAACGGAATTGACGCCAGGGCTCGCCGTGTCTATTCAATATCAAACTTCTATATTTATATCTATATTTGTATATAATTTGATAGCTTTGCTTACACGCCTACAACGCCGCCAAGCTCGCCGAAGAAATCCTTGCGCACGACGCTCTTGTACTTGACCAGACTTGGCATCGAGGGCCGGAAAGGTGTGGGTCCTTCGCTGCGATAGCACTGCAATCATTGAATCTCTATTAATATTTGCTCAGACATTGAAGTTGTTTGCGCCAATTTGCAGCCGGTGCGTCACAAATTATGTTGTACTTGAAGCCGTGCTGCTTTGTTGCCTCGGTGGCCAGTCGAGCGTGTAAGCAAGTTTTGGTTTGTGTTTTCCGGCTTTTAGAGCTGTGTAGATACACCTGTGCGTACCTTTTCAATTTCATCGGCATCGTAGATGAAGAGCAAATCGGGCCTGCCTATAAGACCGGAGAAGCGCACGATGCGGCCGTATCTGTCGTGCAGCAGCGAAGAGATTTTGGCCACATCCGATATGGTGTATTGGCCAATAATTGGCATAAGCCTGTCAAGGTGAAAAGCAGATAATTGAAATGACAAACTGGCATTGAATATGGCATAGACGAGACTATTTGCAAAGCAATTTATGACCCCTTTGAAAACACTTGAAAGATAATCGTCTGTTGTTTCTATAGTAGTAGTTGTAGCTCTTATTATATTATGTCCATATATGCACGTATGTATGTATGTATATTATTATTACTCTCTAGCTTAGATGGATTTAGGTATGTAAATAATAGGATACAATTTGCGAAGATCTTATCAAATGATTTATGTCCAGTTGATGCTAATATAATTTCCTTCTAAATTTCAAGCGACAATATTTTATTTTATTTTTTTTATAACATGTGAGAAAGCCAGAAATTCTTTTATTTATTTCAATTTATTTAAATTCAAAACTAAGTATCGAAGGCAAACAGATTGCTACAATACTAATGAGTTCCTTTAAGTTATCGATAAGACTTCCGATAAATGACAATTGAACACGAATTGGCCATTCCTAGCTCCAGTGATTCTCTTTGCATTGACAACTGCAGCTTTTGGCAAGCATACTCATGCATACACACTCATGCAAACACACATACACACAGTCATACAATAGATATTCGCATAGCTGTATAAACAAATACACAAGTCACTATTGTTTGCTTATGATTTTCAGCTTACAACGAAAGACTCGCACATTTTGTCGACCTTGAAACTGGCGCTAATTGAACGCTAATCAAGAAGAAGCAGTTAACAGCAACGGCGTATGACTGTCACTGCTGCCAAAGGGGACGCTAACCAAATGCCCTGTTATAGCACTTATTGCCCAGTGATTGGTAAGTGGCTGTAAATTTGCTGAAGACAGAGAGAGTGAGAGTGTGAGAAAGAGAGAGAAAGAAAAGCAGAAGAATTTGCAGTGATTTTCAGTTTTGTTTTTGTTAAATATTTGTGTGTGGCATAATGGCCGTTAGGGTGGGGAATGAGCGGGGAAACCCGTTTGGTCATGGTCAGTGAAATGATGAATGCTTACAAGCAAAAATCAACACTCGAACAAGATTATCATCATTGGCTACGCACACACACACATAAAAAGACACACTCACACACACATATTCATTCACATTCCATTCAACGGTAATTGGGTCAAGAGAAGCAAGCGAAATACAAAACAAAAGAACTGCAAACTCTCTCCCATTTCCTCTTCTCTTCCTCTCTTTCTATCTCTCTCTCTGTGTATTTGTTGGAAGTGCATTGGTTTGATCGCATTGCATTGAAAGTGAAAGCAACTTTGTCGACAGTTTTTTTTTTCGTTTTGTTAATTTGTACGCACCGCCAGGTGTTGCCCAGTATGGGTATGGGCTTTGGTCCTGGTATTTCATTGTAGGCCAATGCATTTTGCCACTCGGCCGTGGCATGAATGCGTGGCGTGGTTGGCTCCTGCTCTAGGCCCAGGTGTGGACAAACTGTTACGGTTGCTGCAGCTCCAGCTGCTGTTGCTGTTGTTGCCGCCGAGTTTTCGCGTTGTTGTTGCTGTCCATCTAGGCGACGCTGTCGTTGCTCCCCCTGCAGCAGCTGTGCCTGAGCTCCAGCGATCTTGGATGCAGTACGTCTAAAGGTAGGCGTGGCACAGCTTGTCGCTTTGGCACGAAAAACACATTTCGGCAGTGAATTCATTGTCTGCGCTGACAAAAGCTTCAAACCAATTTGAAATTCCAATCAGATTTCACTCGTTTGCTGTTGATTTCAAATTGCTTAATGTTTTCTTTGACGTTGTCACACACACAAACACACAAAACACACGCACGTACGCAGCTATTTAAAGCTATCCATGGGCAAGGCGAGAATAACAAGAATCAGTTTGATTTTTGTCACGGAGGCAACTTCAACTGCCGTCGGCCAATGCGCACTCGATGGCTGCCAGATGTAAACTAGTTAAAAGCTAAGCTCAGCGCTTGGGCATCCGTCTGGCTGCGCTGGCAACATTGCTGCTCGCGTCAGCTGCTTTCTAATGAGTGCTGATGCTAAAGCGCGTGTGCGCCAGCGCAAGCCCAAGCTTCGGCAACATTGTATTAACTTTATATGTTGCAGCAACATATAGGCAGCTACTATACATACATGCATATGTGTATGAATCTATGCACAAGAGAACTTGTTAGTCACCATATTAACACGTGCTATTGGATTATCCCAAATTCTAATTGGAACTAAAAAATGTGACCTTAACTCACATTAGTTGCGTATAATATATTTTATATTTTATTTAGATATCAGGTTCCTTTTCTAAACTGAAAAGAACAATATTGTTGCCCATATTAATGTTTTAAGTGCCAACAAATTATACCGTTTTATTGCAAATGCGTTTCATTCCATGCACTCGTTCATTTGGAACTAAACAAATTTTAATTTTAATTACAAATTTGTGGTCAATTAAAATGAAATTCTTACGTATAAATTCATAGCAATAAAATGCTTCAAAGCTTGAAAGCGTTCGTGTTGCCAACAAGCCTAGCAACATTGTTGCCTGCGACAGCTGTTTGCCGAGTGTTGGTAGCAACACGAATGAGCGTTTGTTCAAACTTCGGCAACATTCTCGTTTTAGAGTATGTTGCAGCAACATTTTGGCAGTTGCTAATCAGTTTTGTATGGTAAATAAATAATAATACTATCAATATATACATGAACTGATATGGCCTTAAGCTAGTGTTTGCCTATAGTCTGTGTTGTATTTTTATTAATGTTTAAGGTCAAAAGTCTTGTCTTGTTCGCATATTTCTGTTTATTGATCCCGATCCCCAGAAGAACTCAGTGTTTTGAGTTACTTTTCGATATCATCTGAAGCTAGAGAATGGGAGTTGATGCCGACTACAGGTAGGTTGATCCACTCTATATATAGATTTGGTCATGATATGTTCTGCGTATTGATCAAATTAAATTGTTTTAAATTGTTTTTCGGATATGCACGGCAGCAATGCTTCCATTGATTTTTTATTCAAAATTTTCCAAGAAATTCTAGCTTAAGTGATATTTTGTTACTTAATACGAAATCAATTAGTTCGTCGCGTCCGCCCATTCGGAACTAATGAAACTCTAATGGATAATGGATTTTTATTCTATCTAAATATGGATTACGTATCATTGAAGTCTCATTAGTAAGCGAGCTATGAAGCCGATAACTGTGCCTTTGTTGATCGCGGTGGTCTTTCTGGTGTTCGTATCGGTCGACTGCCGAAAGTCCAAGTCCCGATTCACCAATCTCAAGTGCACCAGCTACGATGAGAGCTTCTCCAAGTTTGGCAAGTGCAAGCTGAATGTCCTTGGCAGAGGCATAATCGCCGTTGATATATTCATTTCGTTGCTCAAGTTGCCGATCAATAGTATTCACGTGAGTTGCCAAGGATAAGCCAAGGATCAGCCAAGGATGAACAGGATAACCTACTGTCCGCATTCAAGGATTGTCCTCATTCTGTGATATTGCTTGGCATTTAGTTGACCTCTTGTTTTGACCTTCTGTAGAGCTGAAATTTCCTGGTATTTACATTATTTAATTACAGATCAACTGGAGCATATGGCGCCGCTATAATACATACCAGCCCTTCCTGCATAATTCCAGCTGCAATTTGTGCAACCTCTTTGTGAATTCGAAAAAGATTGCGTTCGAGTCTCTAGTGCTGAAAGCTATACAGACCAGCTCCAATTTGAACCACACTTGTCCCTACAATGTGAGTAGTTCATCAGACACACAGAACATATACATTTTATATCATTTTTGATCACAGCACGATATCATTGTGGACAACTTGGTGTTCACTGACGCAATGCTGCAGTCGCTGCCACTGCCACAAGGCGACTACAAGATACAATTGCGATTCATGACCGACAAAGTGTGGAGACTGATGGTCGAAGTATTCATTCTGCGAATTGAATAACGAATTTTGCATTGCAATGCCACATATACATTTGGTAACTGCACCACATTTACTATCAAGGATTTGGTATCAAATAAAATGAATACACAAATTGTTTGAAATATATATAATATAAACTTGAATCTGATTGGAAATTATAATGCATGGCATCCAGCTGGGCGACAGGTCTGGCAACAATGTTGCTCAAGTCAGTTGCTGCGACTACAAAGCTCGATGGCTGTGGCAACAATAATGCCAAGTCGTTACAGCAACATCTTGGCAGCGGCTAAACTAGCTTACATAATTAGCTGTACATATCAAAACTTGTTAATACATTAACTTGGTCATTTCCAAATTCTAATTCGAGCTAAACATTGTGACCTTAACCTAAAATTTGTAGCTGCTAAAAATCTTGAGATACGAAAGATATTCGTTTCCCTATCTAATTGGAATCACATACATTAGCTTTATTGCTTAAGAATACTATACGTATAGCTTTCATCAGTGAGAAGGAGAAAGAGAGAGGGAGAGAGATAGAGAGAGAGACAGAGACAGACATGTTGTAATTGATTATAAATTATGTGTATTAATCTAAGCTTCGATTTAATGATGACAATTACAGTTATTTTTAACTATTTAGCCATTCATGTATGCAATTGAAATTCATTTAAATTTTCACAGTCGCCCACTCGGAACTAATGGAGCCCATGTGTTTAGTGTGTGTAATTTGGGAAATCGATTGACTTTAATGTAGGTTTACATATCTCATTAGTGAAGTAGCCATGAAGCCGATAGCTATATCTTTTTTGATTGTGGGTGTATTTCTGGTACTTGCATCGGTCAACTGCCGAAAGTCAAGTTCCAGATTCACCAATCTCAAGTGCAACAGTTCTGATCCCGAATTTGCAAGGTTTGAGAAGTGCAAACTCAATGTCATTGGCAGAGGAGTCGTTGCTGTTGATATATTAATAGCGATGCTGAAGGTTCCGATCGACAATGTATTCGTAAGTTTTGTAATCAAATGCATTTGTATGTAATTAGATCATATAATGCTGAAATACAGATCAATAGAGGTTGTGCTCAAAACGATGACCCTTTGTCAAAGTATAGCGAGCATGATCTTCATTGATCTCGATAAAATCCTTTAGTCTTTCCTTGTTGGTTCTTCTGATCCTAACGCTTCATGTCCTGTCAAAATACGCAAGGATTTATTTTAGTTAGAGCTATTTTTCTAAAACAAGACGATCTTTCTATAGCCATTGCTCTTCTATATCCTTAAGGATCTCAAAAGGACATACATATTTCGGCTCATGTGATGCAGAAGTGTCGATTTGCATTCAAATAATTCCAGAATTCCACTAAAAATTGTTCTGCTTATTTTTTGCAAGGGGTATGGTCGAAAAATGGCAGGTACCCACCTTATCTTGGGTGTTTGAAGGACAATCAATATGTCCTTGTCACAATAGAAAGTCCTCCTTGTGTTAATTATGAATTACTAATTAGAAGGATAAAAGTCCTCCAAACAGCTGAGTTATAAGGACTTTTTTCGCTAGCAAAAATTGTCTATAACTCAGCTGTAGCCTTGCGTATCCTGGTGACTTAGGTGTCAAATGAAATGGGGTCACAAGTGTTACCAACTGGCCAAAGTACATCCAAATCGTCACTGTTGTTTTCGAGATATTGGCCATTTTGTGTGTTTTGCCCATTTTCCTTAGCTGCTGAAGCCGCCTTGGAGGTAAGAACTGCAAAGTCCCTGATTCTTAGATGACACCATAATATTTTGATGCGGATCGGTAGAGTAGGCCCTCAGGAACCTAGCGCACTAAATCCTTTCGTCCTGTGTAAGGATTTGGCTGAACTACGGCTAAAAACGTAAACCATCAAAAACCCTCAAAAACGAAATTTCGTTGCATACCCAAAAGGGGCAACGACTACAATTGGCGATCCATGAAAATTGAACGTAAAGTCGGCTGAAGCACCAGGCGAACAGAAACCGCAGATGATAGACAGCAAAATTCTCGTTGCATATTCGTTAGGGGCAGCATTTGCCCCTGTTTGCTATGCAAGGCTTTTTTATCAGTTGCTTTTGGTCATTTCTGTTCTTGTGATATTTCAGCTAGATTTTAAAAAATCTCTCAGCTTAGTAAATTGCCAAACAATTAAGTTATATATTTTTTTTATTTATTCATATTTTATTTTTATTTTTTTACATAGATCAACTGGAGCATATGGCGGCGCTATAATGCATATCAGCCGTTTCTTTACAATTCCAGCTGCGATTTCTGCCAACTTTTGGCACGTCCGCATAAGATCTCATTCGAGTCCCTTGTGCTGACAGCTATTCAAACGAGTTCCAATATTAATCACACTTGCCCCTACAATGTGAGTCGAGTATATATGTATATGAAGTAGTTATCCTGTCTGAACATATATCTTATATCATAGCACAACGTCATTGTGGATAACTTGGTGTTCAAGGATGCGTTCCTGAAAACGCTGCCGCTGCCCCAAGGCGAGTACAAGATACAATTGCGCTTTGCTACCAACAGAATATGGAAACTTATGGTGGAAGTATTCTTTCTGCGAGATGAATGATGCAAGATAGTTCTAATTAAGATGGCATCTGACCATTTTTTACAATGTATTCCATATTTATTACAAAATTTGGTATCAAATAAAATGTAAACACAAAATTCTGTGCATTTAGTTTCGTTAAGATTTGAGATTATTGTGCATAGCAATTTGATGAAAATTTTAGATAAATTTCGTTCAACTGCCTTACAATAAATATGAAGATGCGGCAGAAAGAAGAATACAAACGCTTTTAGGCATTGAATTTTGAACAGATCAAAATACGATACAAAAGAGTCGGAATCCTTATAGATATCATTACATATATATATGCATATTCGTATAGTTAGTTAAATGTGTAAATGCTTGGCTGGCTTTACTAATGGATTACAGTCTAGAATGTTTTTTTTTTTTTTAGCGGGCTTAAGCTAAGAGTGATAACAAATTAAAAATGAAAATAAGATTACGGACAAAATAAACTAATGAAATGGCACGTCTCAAAGTCGAACACTAAACGAGTACAGAATAGACATAGGCTACACATACATTATAAATCGAATGTCTTGTGGTATTTTCTTATGTTGGTTTGTTTTGATTTTAGATTATTTGTAGATACTAGAAGAGACTTGGCTTAAACTATGCATTCATTGTTGATGTCTTCGTTAGTTTTATAGTTGTATTCATGAATCGATATATAGAGTATATATATGTATGTTTAAAAGTAGTTTCCATCAATAAATATTCCACTGGCTGTGCATCAGAGGAGGAGTTCCTTCACATTGCAAATTGCTTTAAAATTAACTAGGCTAACATATACCTATGTGTGTATATATATAATTATATGTGTATATGGCGTCGCTTGTATTTACAGTTCTATTCGTTCATATATCGCACATGCAACTAAAGACTAAGCTAGAAACTAAAAAGAAACTATTTAAAATTAAAATCGAAAACGAAAACTAAACGTCAACTAAAGAAAAACAATTAACATTCCGAATTGTTACTGCTGCTGTTGCTGTTGTTGCTGCTGCTGCTGTTGTTGTTGTTGTTGTTGTTGTTATCTAGAACCAAGCTAATACTTTGTGCCATGATTTCGGTGTTAACACTCGAACTCGTTGGCCGTGATGGCGCTAAGATCCTTCATCAGGCCCTCCAGATTGGCCATCTCTTGGTTCAGCTCCTCGGTGGATGTGCTGGGCGCCAGTCTTTGTATCTCATCGGTGGAATGCGCCACGGAGCCGCCGCTCTGCAATCGATTTGGCGTGGCTGCCGAAAATGAGGGCTTCTTGTATGGCGATTGATTCTGTGGACGTATTGTGACAGCAGGAGCTACACACAGAAACACAGAGAGAGAGAGAGAGAATAAGCAGGAGTTCATATTGTCATTGCTGCTGCAATACGCTACTTACTGTGCTTGTTAATGGGCGTGGCAGCGCCAGTGGGCGGCGGACCCGGCACACTGAAACTCTTGAGCGGATGACCACGCTTGGCATTCTCAATGGTGGACACGCAGCCATTGCCAGCAGCGCCTGTGCCGCCTGCAGTACCGCCGGCATAGCCAGCATTGCCGCTGCAAAGAAAGAAGAATGAAAGAATCAATCAAAATCTGTTTTTACATTTTTTTTTTTTTTTTATCAAAGTCAAGTGCGAAACATATCGAACGTATTACGTTGGGACATGGGAAAACATTGGAACTATGGCTTTAAGCGACGTCGACGATCTTTGCCCAAAAAGTGGAGCACGCGCGCCTGCTGTATCTGCTCCGCCTTGCGGGCCAGCTGAATGTACGGCTGACGATCAGTCATGCTCATGATGCGCCAGGCGTGCGTTGCCACCTCGGTGACCGTCGCCGCGCTGCTCATTGTGTAAACACCCTTCAGTTGATGGTTAATCAGTATCTCGTCCAGGCGAAACTTGTTCAGGAAATTGAGAAACGGCAAAGGCGATGCCATCAGCAGCAGCTGCTGCTCCACATAACCCGGCAGCGTTCTATGATCCAGCTGGAGCACCCGATCAGTGGGACCATGCACCAGATCGATCTGAACACTGGGATCGATGCGCCCCCAACGTGTTCGATTGCACATTCTTCTCCTCCTTAGCTTTTATGATTTTTTTTTTGTTTTTTTTTTTTTCTGATTTTAATTGCTTTTTGAGTGTTTAAGTCTACAGACCAAAATATGAAATAATTTTTGAATATAATTTCCTAGAACATATCGAAATAAAAGAATCAAATCATAAAGCCTGCTGCAGGCTCAATATTTTTTATATAAATACTTGGTTGTTTAAGTAAAAAAGCGAAGTAATGCATAATCGAATAGTTATAGGCGGTGGTTGAATGATAATGTGAGAAGGAGAACCCTTCCAAGAGAATGGGTAATGATACCCTTCGGACGAACTGATAAAGGCGAAGTGCTTAGAAAACTGAAGCCTCCTATAGTTTCAGTTGGCGAACATTTGCGCCTCATAGAACTGGCTCAGGCCAAGCCGCAGAGAACAATCATTCCACCAGAGTTCCATATTATATTAGACAGATTCCAGTCTGTGCTTACCAGAAATTGGCGTCGTAGCCACCGTAGGGATGCTCCGGCGTCTGTGCCAGCGAATTGTTCTGCGGCTGTGTGAGACTCTGCTGGGAGAGGCCCGTGTCCATGGTCATGTGCGAGCGATTCTGATGATTGTATTGGGTGCGCGGATATTGGGGTCGTTCCATGGTTGAGTTCATTGAGGTGGCTGCTGGTTGAAAAACGGATATAGTATTAGTATTGGAGTGCAGATGAATTCCATTCGAATAGACTCACTCATATAGCCGGCAACATAGGCTCGCTTGTCCAGGGAGTTGGTTACGTGCGGCGGCACCTGAGTGTCCACCTCATACTCGCTGTGTACCACGGAGCGGGGGAGGGTCAGGGCACCGCTGCTGGAGGCATTGTCACTGCAGACAGGCGTTGCAGAGTGCAGTCCCTTGTCAATGTTCTTCAACTCCATTTGATCGTGATGTATCCATAGGTCTGGGGGCTTGGGCACGCCCACATTGTTCTTCTGATAGCTATTTAGCAAATTGAAGTAATTAATAAAGCTAGGCAGCAGGTGGAAATATGTCTAGAGCTTACCTCTTCTTGGTGTGCTCTGGTGAGGATTGCGGCTTGCGGCGGCAGAAGAGCAGCAGACCCAGCAGCAAGAGGATGAGCACCAGAACTGTGCTGCCGATGATGATGTAGAGGAGATTTTGATTATCAATGCCCTTGGCAATGGTGTCTGCCTCCTGCATGATCACAGCTGCGCTGGTAGTGAACGCCGCTAGGGCAGAGAAGGGCCCATTGTTGCCGCCTTTGGTGGTGCGTGCCTGCACCTTGAAGTAGTAAGTGGTGTAGGGTTTCAGGTTGGGCAGCATTAGCATCGTCTCATCCCCGGCAAACGCCTCGATCGCCCAATCCCTATCCCGTTTCGTTGTGTCTGTCGTATAGTAGATATTATAGCCAGTTATCTGGCCAACTGTGTGCTTGGGTGGCAGCCACTGAATGATCACATTGTGTGGATTCTGTTCGTCCAGGCGCACGCTGAGCTCCCGTGGCGGCGTCACCGGAACATTCTGATACGTGCTGTTCAGCACGGACATCGACCACGCCGATTCGCGTCTTCCCTTGACCACTTTAACGGCGAATTCGTATTGCGTATTGGGACGCAGATCATTGATCATGTAATTCAGATCAGTCGTGTTGTGATAGCGATAGCGATTCGAGCCTGTGATGCCGTAGCTGATCGTGTAGTGCCGATTATCCGTCACGTGCTGGTTCTTGTTCAGCATCGTGTCGATCCAGTAGACAACGATCGACGAGCTCGACATAGTAATCGCGCGAAGACCAACGGGCACCTCCAGCGGCACAGGCACATCGAGCGGCTCCTCGTCGCGAGTCTTGATGTTGTCATAGATGGGCGGGCCGTCGCCTTTTATATTGCGTGCTCGCAACGACACCACATACTCCATGTTCGACTCTAGATTCTTGAGTACATGATAACGTTCCGTTTCCTTCAGCTCAATGGTATTCTCATCGGGTATGCCACGGCCCCAACCCAGCACATAGTTGCGTATTTTGATCTCCGGCTGCTGCGGCGGACCCCAGTGCAGTCCAATGTTATCGGCGCCTGGCTGTATATTGATCCAGATGGGCTTCCCGGGCACCTGTGTCTCATCCAGATCGTTTTCTAGCGTATTGGCACGAAACCATTCGGTGAACGGGCCAGAGCCATTGACAGTCATCGCTGCAATCTTCACTTGGTACTCGGCATTGCGATCCAAGGAGTTCAGCTCAAAGTAGCGTATATTAGCGGGCGTGCTCTTCGCCTGGGGCGCATCCTTGAACTTGCGATAGCGTATCTTATAGCCCGTTATTTGGCCATTGCAATCCTCCTCAGCGGGCGGTTCCCAATGCACAGTTATAGACTGCAAATGCCAAAAGGTAGAAATGAGCTTGGCCTTTGATATAAGCGTGAATGTGGCTACTTACACTTGAGCTGGTCACCTCCAGTGTGACATTGTTTGGTGGCTCTGAGGGCGTTGAGGAGTAGGTCTTCACTTTCAGTTCAGCGGAGGAATCGCCCATGCCATTACGATTGAAGGCCACCACGCTGATCACATAGTCTGTATAGGGACGTAGCTCGGTGAGCAGCAGCTCCAGCGACATGCTGTCATTGTGTAGATCCGCGCCGCTATCGTTCTGTGGTAATGATGCGAATGGTGAGTATCTAAAGATAGAAATAGATATAGATTCTCAGTACTTACCTCGGAGTAGTAAACACGATATTTGAGTATATCGCCATTGGTCACTGTGGGCGGCTGCCAGTGCACGTAGATCTCTTTGTGGTTGCGCGCGTAGGCGTCCACGTTGCGTGGCGGTCCTGCAATGTTCACCTCGTTCTGGGTGCTCGCCTCCAGGGGAGGCGATGATTCGCCCCTGCCAAAGTTAGTGTTGGCCACGACACGGAACTGATAGGTGCGACCTGGCAGCAGGGATTGTATGCTGACTTGCTGATCCTCATGCGACTGGGTGACAATCTTTTGCTCGCTGTGAATGGAATGCATCGATGAATGGATAATCTAGCATATAATGTATGGTGACTTACCGCTCGCTGTTGTTGACGCGATAGTAGACCGTGTAGGAGACCACCTCGTTGGCGTTCTGTAGCGGCTCCTGCCAGCTGAGCGTCACAAAGCGTGGCTTCACAATCTGGGCGACCAGGTTGCGTGGCGGACTAGGTAGGCGGGCCAGTAGACCGCTGCTCAGGGGCTTCACATCGCTCGGAATTTCTTCGCCTGCGCTTAAATCTGTTGAGGCAAAATTGGATGTGGGGGACATTTGTTGTTGTTGTTGTTGTTGTGGTTGCTGTTGCTGCTGTTGGTTCTTGATCTTATGCTGCCAGGAGGCCAGTATTTTATCTGAGCTCGCATCGTCATACTCATCGTCAAGGTCTTCGTCTGCGTCTGCGTCCGCGTCCTTATCGCCCTGACGGCGCAGCGCACTGATCTCGCCCGCCTCAAAGTTGCGATCGTTGAGCGGCTGCTCGATGGGACGCGCAAATTTGCGCAACGGAATCTCCACGGATTTCTCATCCGCATAGCTGTAATCGTCACTGTCCGTATCTAAAAAGCTGCTGCCACCGGCCTTTGTGCGCAGTTCAGCCGAGTTAAAGGGTCGTCGGCGTCTGTAGTTGTTGTTGTTGTTGTTGTTGCTGTCGGAACTGTGCAAGGATTTTGTTGTTTGGCCTTGGGGTTTACGTTGTTTGATTTTGGCTTTGGATGGTCAGGAGTTTGGATGGGATATGGGTGTTTTGACAAATGGTTGATGGAAATAATGATGTGGGGTGGAAAAAAAACAAGTGAATAAACAATAAGTTAATAAATTAATTAATAAAATTAAAGGAAAATTAATTAAATTCGCTTTTAGTATGCCCACGCGCGTGGTTTAGCTAAAATTTGTATTATCAATCCAAGACTTTTTACAGAAGGTTAAAAAAGAAATCTAGGAATAATGAATGAACTAGATAAATGGAAGAGGTATGTACACGATTCGTATTGAAAGACAGAGTAGACTCTAAAGGAAATATAAGATTACTTGTTCTGATAGAGGTATGATAGATAGATAGATAGAATTAGAATTCCAATTGGACTACTTTCTTTGATAGAATATTTTAAAATATTGAGCATAGAAATTATTTTAGTAACTATATAAAAGTGGTTATAAATATTATCTGAATATCAGTTGGGATTGTGAGCTTGCTTAAAGCAGGAGTCTTGAAGTACCTGGAGCTGTTAATGAAGTAACTAAGTTCCTTCAACCAAGCTTTTACATTGCACTAATCTATAGTAGGCTGTGCTAAAGATATTTACAATTCTCATATTTAGACGGGCTTAAGCTGCTGCTGGAACTCTAACTCAGAGTAAGTTTTTCCGAATGACTAATCTATATGAATTTCACAAAGGTTCAACATTCAGCGAACTTCTTTAGGCTAAGCTATTAGACGACTATAAACAATTGATTTTACATGGTAACTAACTAGACTTACTCATCTACTTGCTAATTCTATCTAGACCCCAAATTTCGAACCTGTTCTATACGATTTTAGGGCAAAAGCGAATTAGTTAGTTAAATAAACGTAACTTATATTTAGAAACAATACAAAACACATAGATACAAACGCACACACACATATATATATACATATATATTTTAGATTATATACAAAACGTATGAAATTATTTTACAAGAGCTGAGGGAATTCGAGGTTTGGGAGTGGCGTTAATTTCGTTAAGTGAGTTTTATGATACAGTTAGAGGGCCGATTGCCGATTGCGTAAGCTGGAGCGTAAAATACTGGACACCAAGCAAGAAGAGTCTACCACTACGTATATACAATTGGTACGGCATGTGTCTTACCTCCTGGTGGCACAACACGCAGTCGTGCTGATGCCTGAACAGAGCCGGCGGGATTGGTGCCGACGCACTGGAACATGCCCGCATCGGAATAGAGCAGTCCACGAATGCGCAGATTATGCCCATTGACAAACTGCAGATATTCGTTGGGCGTAATGACATCTCCGTTCTTTAGCCAGCGAATGGTCGGTTTAGGCTTGCCATGGATGGCGCACTCCAGATTGAGCACCTCCTTCTCGGAGGCGGTCTTGTCGCGTGGCGCCTGGATGAACTTGGGTGGCACCTGCACTTGCACCGTCGCCTGGGCATCCAGTGAGTCGACAGTGTTGCTGGCCCGGCATTGGTAGTTGCCCGAATCGATGTCCTCGGCGCCGGATATCTGCAGTGAGCCGGTGCCGGTGATGGAGAAGCGTGAATCGAGATGATTGAGATCGAGTTCCTCGCCGTTGCGTAGCCACTTGATCTGCGGTTTGGGCACTCCATTGGCCACACAGTCCAAGGTGACGGTTTCGCCTTCGCTGACCGTTTTGGGCGAGGGTCCAACTAGGAAGGAAGGTGCCACCGCTTGTTCGGCACCTGCTTCCACGGGCTTCTTGATGTTTAGGCTCGTCTTGCTGCTCAGCCGAAAGGCACTGCTCGAGGTCACATTGCACTGATAGGCGCCGCGATCGTTGGCGCTCACCTCATCGATTTCCAGTGCTCCGTTCGGCAGGACCACCATGCGCAGCTTGTCCAGCGGCAACGGCATGTCATCCTTGTACCACTGCACCGTATGTTTTAGTCCCGGCTGCCAAACATGCTCGCCCACCATGCAACGGAAGTAGGCCGTCTGTCCAGGCAGCAGGTACGTCTCGATGAAGTCCTGATTCAGCTCCGGCTGGCGTGCTATGGCCACCAGGGCCGGACGGCTGAGCACGCTGCCAATGCCATCGGCGCTAAGCAGGCACTGGTAAGCGCCTGTCAGGCCACGATTCTCCTCCACTGAGCTGATGTACAGCGAACCGTTTTTTAGCTGAGTGCGAAACGTGTCGCCCACAGCGCCCAGGTCCTGGCCATCGGGTCCACGCCAGCGTATGCTTGTCGGCGTGGGCGTAGCCTTGCCCTTGCCAGCCGCCTTGCCGGCGCACTGCAGCAGCACTGAGTGGCCCTCGGGCACGACAGAGTCCTGCGGCTCCAGCGTGAATGTGAGTGCTAAAAACAAAGAGAGAGAATAAGTGGATAAGTTGTTGTTTCTGTTTTTGCTGTATGCGAGTAAAAGTCACCACCATGTGACCTGGTTGGAGCACGCGCATCCACTTGACGGGTGGAGGAGGCAGCAGCATCATCATCAGCAGCAGCAGCAGCAGCAGCAGCACCGAGCTGCAATCTGTCAACTTGAATAATTAAAGCGACAAAAGCCTTGCCAACCACCGCCTCATGCCACCCACTCTTTGTTTTTAGGCCCGCCCTGAGGCTAGACAAATATTTGCATATCCACTTTGACCTCACTCTCGCTTTACGACCGACAGAGCCTGCTGCTGCTGCCAATGAATATCTAACATACTTTAATGGCAACAAATGCCTGGATCGAATACCAAGACTAAGCCTCAAGCATAGGTCGACTTAAGCACCCGCTAGGCTGTTGCCGCCAGCCTCAGTGGTGGCACTTCTGCTCCCTTTGGGGCTAAGGAGACGTGCTCTGCTCTGCATTAACATTGTTTTGTTTCAATTGCCAAATTATAGGGAGCTTAAAACCTTCTCGAAGGCTGTTAATGAAGGAATATAAAGCGGGATTTTCAGCTAAATTTAGAATGGAATTGAACTGTTTAAAGTAGAGAATCATGTTTTAGCTAATTTTATCTTATCTATTACGTATCTGTGTGTAGATATATATACAACTATTCTCTATTTTCTATTCTATTTGAATAAGCTGCTCCGCAGTTAATTTCAATCCACTCTTCAAACTTTCAGTCAGGGTTTCAAGACACTTCCAGTTCCAGTTCTATGTTTAGCCTTTTTCAAGCCAATTTGTATGGCCAGCTCTGATTGTGTTGAGCTTTAGATGTTATATTTAAGTAGCATTAATTAGGCATCAAGTAGTCGGCCGGGCAATGCGGCGTCTTTTATAATTTGCAAAAATTTATCCAGCTGTGCAAACGAGTGCCACAAACGCACATACTTCAAGCGGAGTTTGAAGTAGGAGTGAGAGAAGTTAGAGTAGGAGTAGGAGTTGGTGCAGGTGCAGGTGCAGCCGAGTGGGTTCATTTATTGCCGCACGCTGTGAGGCAGTGTGGCAGCGCCCTCTGCTGCTCTGTTGCCAGTATGTTGACCGCACGTGAACTCCAACGGCACTCGGTGCTCGGCACATTCGAGTCGCAACCTCTTGGAGTTTTTTTTTTTTTTTTTTTTTTTGCTTGCAATTTGCGTGCTTTGTTTTGCTTCCGCCTCGCTTCAGCTTCAGATTCCGCGCTCTCCAAGTTTTAAGCGACGAGTTTACGAGGCGCGTTAGCTCTTTGAGTTCATTTGGAGCTACCAAAATGTATGCTTCTTCGACATAAACTGCAAAACAACTCAACTGTTTCTCTTCGTGCAGAACCTGAGAAGCTGCTGTTGCCTTTTGCCCATTGATTGTGCAATTTTTTTGTTTCCAATTCCTTCCAATTTCCAATTCGCATTTCTATTCCATTTGCGTCTGGATCATATTCTACTGCCACAGCGCTACAGCTAGGAAGTCAAACATTTAAAGTTCCGACGTGTGGCTTTTATGGTTATTGCTCCGCGCAGACCTTGCTTGGCCAACTTTCGAGCTCACATTTTGCGGCTTTACGTGAGCGCCGCGACTCATTGGCTGCCTGTCACATTTCACTCGATCCATGTAATACAATTCGCAGACATACGGCCCTTCCACTGCTCTCCATGCAAAATACCCTCAGCTAACTTCATGTTGAAGCAAGAGCATATAAACTGATTGTCGCATTGATAGCAATTGGATAGCTGGATGAAGTTTCTCTTTTTTTTTTGTTGTGATAACCCTGAACCCAGTCTGAATCTCTAATGTGGACAAGTTTAGATATAGAGATATAATGCTTAACAGGCTAATGTAAGTATATATTTTATGGAAACGTCCTCAACTTCGTTTGATGATCTACATAACTAATCTTACATTATGACATAACTTAAGACAGCCATGCATTTACAGGGTATAGGCACAGTCTTGCGGCATTAGCCACACGTTTTAAATAGGCTTTAGAGCTGCCTTTTAGGCGCTGCTGCATCAAACTAAAGACTTTGAATGCTGCCTCGTCGCACAGAGACCAAACATAACTGCGGTCTAACCCTTATAAGCCACTTTTGCTCTCGCTCTACAGACACGTCTGTCTCCCTTTCTCTCTCTCTCTCTCTCTCTCTCTCTCTTTTCTGTATTTATTTGATTCTGTCTGCAGCTGCATTTTGATTGACATTAGCTGTGTGAAGAAGTCTTATGTTTCTGGTATTGGATTTCATATGAATTTGTGAGTTCAGTTTTATGTGCTACCTGCACTTTGTGGCACGTCTCAGTTATGCGTCCCAACGGGCCACGCCCGCATATACAGAGCGATGGCTCTGTGGAATGGTTGGGCAAGGCAGCTGCATTTGTGGAATTCAAATTTTCGAAAAAATATGCCAATCTATAAAACATAATGGAGCTCTAAATCAAATAGAGACATTCACAATCAAAATTCGTAAAACGGAGCGCGCGCGCGCGCGCCGCGGGTCGCGCGTTCAATTAAAACCACTTTTATTGCTCGAATTGATTTTTATTGTCTTTCGCTTATATATGAATGCATTTCACATTTCTCAGATACAGAGACAAACGGAGCTATAGCCACAGCCACAGCCATAGCTACAGCTACAGCTATAGCCACATTTCGAAAGGCAAATCGAGGTTATCTCTGCTGCAGCTACCGAAATTGTGTCAATTGCTTGGGCTGCGTGAAAGGCTCTCTTATCAGAGTCGGCAATTTGGGGGGGAAACTATAAAAAATCGAAGCCAAATCGAAGCGCAATAAAGGCAGCTGCTGCCTCTATCACGCCCACTTGCACTCAATGAAAATGGAAATTAATTATCATATTTCTCATATGACAAAATAAGCAACAAAAATCAAAAAGCCATTTAACTAAATGCTAATTGGATAAATTCTTAAATCCAATAAGCGATATGGAGTGAGAGCTCGAGAGAGAGAGAGAGAGAGGAAGAGAGGAAGAGTGAGTTAGTTGCAACAAGCTGAAAGCTCCACTCAGACTTCGGGCACATCATAATCACATTTCGTAAATTTCGTAAAATTTTGTATCGCAGCCATTAACAGGGCCTTTCACTTAGTTTTCCCTTTAGCCTACCAGCTCTCTCTCTCTCTCACTGTATCCCTCTCTGTCTGCTCGGGAAACCGCATTGGCGCCGTGGCATATGGAAACTTTGTCGGTTGTCGTTGGCAATTAAATGTGGCAAAAGTTGTTGCTGTTGGCTAATGCCACACGCCTCATCATCGTGGCAACTGTTGAGCCGTCTGTCTGGCTTCCTGTGCGGCTCTGCGGCCCTAACTAAACCGGAGTTGCGTATAGAACTTCCTTGACAATACCATTAGCTGTAATGCTTTAAGTTGACAGTTTTTATACGTTGCATGTTGTTCCGCTACACATAAACTCTTGAAAGTCAGAAACTTTCATTTAAAGTTTAAAGTTTCATTTAACTTTAGATAGATTCTTTAAATTTGTTGAGGATTTGCGAATTTCTTTATCGTATTTTGTTTGCCCGAAATTTTAAGCCTAACAAATTTGTTAACTTTGTCTTTTTGTCACTTATCAACAAGATATTAACCATTTTACATTAGAAGCTGCCGTTGGTCTGCCCAAAAGCTCTCCAATTTGTTCTTTAAACGGCTTTCAGAACATTTTAATATGCCTCGACTTGAAACTCCATTGCATTTCCGCAGAAATTGCAAGTCGGAACAGGCCTATTGAATTTCATATACAATTTATGCATTTTACCAAACTGTTGTTGCCCTTTGTTTCAGCGGAAACAAAACGAAAACAAAAACAAGAACAAAAAAACCGAAACAAAACCAACAAAAAAGGACCTACGTTGCATTACTTTTATTATGCGGCAACCCCTACTTCAATCTCCTACAATGTCCACCCTCTCTCTCTCTCTCTCTCTCTCTCTCTCGTTCTCTCTCCATTACAGACCAGAATTTTTACGCTCGAAAAGATTTTTTGTGCATTTGTCGAAACGGAGTAGGCTGTAAAATATGTAAATGCATAATGCATAATGGACTGCCAGGCTTAACTCTACTCGAACCAGAAAGGATTTCCACACTCTCACTCTGTCTGTCTCTCTCTCTCTCTTTTTCAGCAAATAGAAATGTTTACCATGTAAATCCCCAAGTAACTTTTGTATGTAAAGTCTTTAACGAAATGTTTTAAAAACCGAAAAACTGCTTCCTAATCCCCTGGCCAAAGTGAATGCAAAGGCTCGACTCGGCCGAATTTCATATATGTATGTGAACTCCACTCGTATGGCAATAAAATTTCACATTTTACACATTTTTCCCCTTCACATTTGACGCCGCCGCCGCCGCTGCCGCCGCAGCCGCAATTGGGCTGAAAAAATATTTATTTTAATTAAGGAAATAAAAGTCAAGAAATTATTTGAATGTGAAAAATATGATAATATTATACAATGATAATACCCGTTTCTGGCTTAATTGAGTTGTCTTCTACAACATCAACAATTGGCCAAACCTCGCTCACTCTCCCCTCCCCCCCCCCCCCTCCCCCCCTAACTCCTCAATCGCTCCCCTTTCAGTTTGCTTTAATTACGAGCTGTGCAGCCGTCCTCATTGAATCGAATTAAACAATTATAATTTAGACAGATTTGTGCGCTTTTTTCCCTAGAAAAAAGTTCACTTTAAATTGAAGCCAAAAGAAATTGAAATTGAAAAGCAGCGAGCGAAAAAGAAAAAAAATTTATATACATATAAATGCAAAGTAAAATATTTGATTAAATATGTGTGCGTGTGTTTCGACTTAATTGACTTTAATTGTTCGAATCGTCGCAGCTCATGCAACTGTAACAACAACAACAACAACAACAACCGCAACAACAAACACACACAAAATGTGCGAGTCACGCACCACAAAAATTTACATAAGATTAAATAATTTTTGATTCAGCGGGCCTAAGAAATGGAAATGCAAACGCAAACCAAAGGAAAGAAACGAAAGAAACGCAAACACACACGGCAAATGCATTAGTTGCGAGCCAAGATTAGTGCATGTACCGAGGGCAGTCTATAAAGTATGAATATTATGAATATAGAGTATTGTATATATATAAATAAAATGAGAGAGAGAGAGAGAGAGACCGAAGTTTGCTGAAAGGAAGTGTGACAGAGAAAGACAGAGGGAGTACCTTGAGAAAAGACAGGGAAAGGAGGTGGAAAGGCAAAAAATGACTCAAGAGTGAGATGGGGAAAGCACGAGAGAGTCAGAGCCAGGGAATCAAGGCAGAGAGAGAGAGAGAGAGAGAGAGAGAGAGGGAGAGTGAGAGCTGGCGCTAGGCTTTGCAGCGTAAATTCAGCAGGTGACATCTCGATGCAAAATATATATTTAATATATTTTAAAATATTAAAAAGGATTTTTAAACTTTGTCTCTTTCTTGTTGACTCTTCAAACAGATATGAATGTCCTGTGTTATTGTACTAAGAAACTACTAAGAAACTAAGAGAGCAAGTTTATTGTATACAAACTGTGTTAAGATAGAAATCAATAACTGTTCAATCAGCTATTCAAAATAAACTTCAAGTAAGACAATTCATCATCAGCTTGAGCTACGAACCCAATTCCGCAATATACCGCAGACCGAAGCCGAAGAAAGACACACACATGTGTGTTAAAATAACTAAAATAAAGATAGTTCAACAATTTGCCATCAATATGCACATATATAAATGACCTCTCAGAGTCTGCGCTCCATTGCACGCCATTCGCGAAAGCTAGCACACATCAGTCAGCGCCAGTGATACAGTCGTAGAGTCAACTCTAGGCTCTGGTCTCTCTAGTCAGTTAAGGCCACTCCGTGACAGAGTAACGTCCGTTGCATCCTAAACTCCTGTCGCTTCTTCTTCTTCTTCTACTGTCGCAGCAGCATGAATATTTATGATTTTCCAATGAATTTGCATATTTTACGATTTTTCATTTGCAAGCGATAAAAACAAACAGCAACAACAACAACAACAACAGCAGCAAGTTGAGCGAACGTTGGACGCCAACTTGGACAGCGACAGCTCCATCCCATTGGCCATGTCCACAACCAGATCCACAGCTAACAAACTTCACTTCGGCAAACACAATATGCAAATGTTGATGTCAAGCGGCGACAGCAGCAGCAGCAGCAGCAAAAGTAAACGATAAAAAATTAGCAGTTCGTAAGAAAAACTGCTGTCAACTTTTTTTTATATTTTTTTTCTAGCCAAAAAATTGATGGCCCACATGAGAAAATGGCCAGCACTTCCTTTTTCTTTTTTAGCTGCTGCAGCAACTGGACGAGTTTTTGGTGCTTAAATCAATTGGCTAATTGCCAAGGCTGTTAGCTTATTACTTTAGCTGCCCAGCCACGCCCACACATGAGGGCAACAGATGCAAAAAAAAAAAACAAAACCAATCAAATTTACATTTGGCCAAAAAGAGAAAATGGTCAAAATACTTTGCATTTTAGCTTGAAAAACACGCAACGAGCAGCTCGCGCAATTAGCCAAAATTGTATGTATGTGCAACAACAACAACAACAACAACAACAACAATGGCTATGGCAAATATTTAAAGAAGCAGCTTGACTAAAGCGCCTATCGCCTGGCAAACATCTCCAGCTGAGAGAAAAGGCCATTAGAGCGAGCTAATGGTAGCACCTTTTAAGGTTAAATTGGACAGGGAACAACAGCAGAGGTAAGATGTATATATATATATATATATATATATATATATATATATATATATATATATATATATATATATATATATATATATATATATATATATATATATATATATATATATATATATACATATATATATAGTGAGTAGGCTATATAGGCAAAGTCCAGCTGGTAAGACAGATCCCGCTTATCGCCAGCCAAATTTATGCGCAGCAGCAACAGCAGCTGGCACTAAGGGTTCGAAATGTGCCAATAAGCTGAGCAAAGAAAAGAAAAGAAATGCGGGCCAAATGCTTAAAGCGTCTTGGCCAAAATCTACATAGTTGCTGGCCTGGCTCGGTCTGGTCTGGTCTGCTCTGCTCTGGCCTGGCCTGGCCTGGCCTGGACTCAATTGCATTTGCATTTAGCCCCGTCGACGCTGTCTGGGCTATCGGGAAATGTGCATCGCACGCTCGCGCCACAGCGCGACCCAAAGCCTTCGGCCCAAACGCGGATATGGCCACAATTGCAGTTGCCACAGTTGCCAGTTGCAGTTGCCATAGCTACAGCTTCGACTGCATCGATTTTCGCTGGGCTTGTGTTGATATTCCATTTGGTTAGCCAAATGGAATGAGCTAAAGTTGGGCCAAACACTATGCAAAAAAACTGGCTGGCGGAAATGTCTGCCGACTGCGTTGCAAATAATCCACTCGACACCCCACTCCTGCTGCCACCACTTGCAACTTGGTGCGTGTGAATTCGATTCGTTGACTCCAAATGGTCAGCGACGTGTGAAACGCAGCCAAAGGCAGCTGCAATTCAAATTGTGCATTGCCAAGTGCACAGAGCAAGCCAATTTTGCAGTTCTTCTACTTATTTAATTAATGCGGGGTGGCGGAGTGCGACTGCGAGTGTGTGCAATAGAGTGTTTGTGTGTGTGTGTGTGTGTGTGTGTGTGTGTGCCTCTGCGACTTCATTGAACTCCGAGTAATGTGTCTTGGCACAGCTGAACGTTTAATAATATGGAAATGAATTAAAAGTCTCTTCATTCAAGCGATTATCAAAGGCAGAATTCAATTAAAGAGTTTAGCGTTAAACGTTTCAGAACATAGCGCCAAATAGAATTGAAATAGAATAAATTAAGCTATTAGAAGATGTAAATATATATAAACTATATCTATAGGTGTACTTGATGTGATCAAATGCATAGGTAAAGATGGAAATAAGTGTTTACGAAAGTAGAAAGAGTATAAACTAGGATACAGAAAGAGAGAATGAATGAGTTGACGAGATAGTGAGAGATATGGATATAAAATCAAATAATAGTTTCGAAACTAATATGTTGAGTATCACATAAAAATGTATTTAATATATCAATTGCTTTCATTATAAACTTCTTTGAAGTCGTCAAGCTTTGCCTCACACAAACTAAGCCTTAAGCCAGAACAACTCAAACTCAGCGATATATTTGTTATCTATGCAGATCATTTTTTATGTATGTATAGGTTAGGTATCACTTATCAAATTTAGGGTTTAGGTCTTCTTTTAGCACCTTGGGCGTCATGTGAAATTTTTCAATAGTTCAATGGTTCACAGTTATCGATGTTGGGCATATTCCCCCATTTGTAGTTTTTAGTTTTACAAAATCCAATATGCTAAATATCAAAATTGTAGATTAACAAACTGGATCTCAGAGCAGGCAGTTGCTTTGAGCCATAAACCGAAAGTTATTAGTTTTTATTATGTTATTAGCAGTGAATAAGCATACTTTTATAGTTGCTCAATTAACACATTTATATATATATATATATTCTTTGTTTGATATATGTGAGATTTTTGCAGCTATCAGTAAACATCATTTGCTTGATATGTTGCCGTTTGGCTGTTTATTTTTGTGCTAATAGCTGTCTGTCACCTTGGCAGCTTTGATTAACACTCGGAGCGAACACTTTTTGCTTTAATGTGGCGCCTTGTTGAAGCCACAAAATGGCCAGAAGCAGAGCCAGAGACTGAGTAAAAAAATAAAGCCGGGTAAAATGGCTGCTGCCTCAAGCGACAAAAACAGCTAACAAACGAGAGACGGCAGAGGGGAGTGAACAGCGAGAGAGAAAGAGAGAGAGAGAGAGGAGAGCGGTACGCTTGGGTGGTTGGCTGGGACAAGTTGCGTTTGGAGATTTAAACTGAAAAGGCGACAGGATAAGCGAAGCCGCATGATGCCACAACACAAGCGACCAGGCAACATGCCCCACACTGTGGCACAACCACCCACTTCAGTCGCCTCTGCACTTGTGTCTGTCTGCGCTTGCCCTGGCGACACGAAATGCTGCACAAATATAATTATAAACGTCTGCCTACCATTAGATGGCGCAGACTAAAGCTGGAGCAGCTCGCTCCACACATTTTTTAGTATTCGCCCATGGTCTGGATTGTCGCATCAAGTGAAAACATCAATGGACATGAAACAGACAGAGAGCAGGGAATACGGAACTGGCAACTGACCAAAGGGCAAATCAGCTTTGTCCGTTTATGCGCCCCTCTTTCTGCTTCTCAGTTGCCATGCCGTTGGCTGCAGTTGGCATTTGGCATTTGGCATGTGGCATTTGCCAGCTTTAAAGTCCACTTTCAATTGATTTGATGGCATTTACCCCCTTCGTGACGGTAGTCCCTTTGCCGGCAGCTGGTTTCAATCAGCATCCATTGCTTTTATTACATTTCAATTATGCTAATTACAAGCAGCCATCAAACACCTAATGGCTCTTGGCCAGGATTTATGTGTACAGCCCATGGCTCCAGTGCCCCGCCCACTTCGACTTCACTCAGTTGTTGCTCACTCTTCCCCAGTCGTCTTTCTCTTTCTCTTTCTCTCTCCCTCTCTCTATCTCGCTGCCATTTCATTTTGTCATTGAGCAATTGCGGTTTGCAGCTAATTTATGAGCTCAGCGACTCGTTTACCCAATTCCCCCTTTCCCAGCCTTTGACTCGGCTCAACTCCTTCAAAGTGTTCGGTTCAGTGAACGCCGAAGTCTGTGTTGTATGTATCCTGACTACGCATAAATAAAATACGGCAATAGTTTTTACATCCACTACCTATAAAAATGGCTGAACGTGCCATTGGTCTCAAAGCAAATGCGCTTAACGCTTATAAGCTGCACAACTATCGATTGCTACTTTTGAATTTTATAGTATTTTTCCATAACAATTCTCTTGAATTGTACAAATCGAGGAGACATGCATGAGAATTTCATAGAAAGGCTAGTCATACTTGAAGCAAGTTTTGTGAAAAAGAAAGTGGATGAAGCTTTAAGTGTTGTAAGCAAACTAAACTTAGTTCACATTTAAGTAACAAGGACTTTTAGGGTCAATAATATATCTGATATTTATAGGTAATCTCACAATATTGAAAATAACAAGCTTTATACAAAAGACCTTAAGTATTTAAGGCATACTCCCAGATAGTACAGAATATTCCATCAAAATTCCCAACCTGACAAACTTGATGGTAAGAAGTATTTACAAGTTGGGTAACTTTTAACTACAACAAATTTACTTGTTGTTTGGTAGTTCTAAAGGACAGCTATATACAGAAGGTTTTTGTGTATATCGAGCTGGTCCATGAAATTGAGGCAAATGGCGCAAATGAAGTGGGCTGCTCTGCAGCAGCAGCAGCAGCAGCGGCAGCAGGAGAAGCAGTAAATAGGGGAGCAAGGAGTAGAAAGCCTTTGTCCTCGACTACGGACTCTGACAATGACAATACAAAGTAAGCTCAAATTACGCAGCCATAACGAACAAAAGAGTTTGGGGGCAGGACGTAGGGTGTGGCCATATGAGTTGTAGTCGTAGTCGTAGTCGTGGTCGTAGCTGTGCCCAGGCTGAAGTTGTTCTACGATAGTCATCTATGTATGGCACATAATTTGAGAGGTAACAAATTTTATTATGCACAGCGACAAGTTTATCGCCAAAAGATATGAGACTGCGGATAGTGATGGTGTGTGAGAAAGGAAACAGCAGTTGGAAGAATGCGAGGACGAGGAGGATCGGCATTGGGGCATAAACATAAACCCATGCAGATACATGGAACTAAACATAAACCATGCACATACAATGCATATATACGTATACGAATGTATATATATATATATATAGATATATATGTCTACTTATTGTTCTGGGGCTGGGGTAGCAGAGGTCTCGGGAAGCGCCACTCAGTCGTCTGTCGGCCACATAAATAAAGGTGGTTAAGACCGAGGCTGTTATCATGTGGCAACTGGGCCTGCATACAAATTGAATGGAACGAGCCAGCCATCCTGCAAGTTCCAAGAAATGCGCAAAGATGACACAAAGACAGCGCGGCCAGAGAGAGAAGCGGAAGAAGAAGCTGTTAATGCGGCAACAAAAGCCTTTCAATTGGACTGGCTGCCAGCGGATTGTCGTCTGTATTTGAGCCACTTAAATAGCTGCTGGCTGGTAATAAGAAGCGCTGCCAAAAGTGCAAGCAATAAACGCCCGCAACGCAATCAGCCCGCTCAAAAGAGTTGGCCAAGTTAGCAATGAGTTTTTTTTGGCTAATTTAAAGCAACAACTTTATATCGAATGCGCAGCATTCAGTCAGCGTATGATGATTAAAGTTTTATCAGGCAGTAGCCAGGCAGCCTTCAATGCCACGCCCCATTGCTGCATTGTGTCTGCTGCACGTTGCACATTCAAAGGATTCCGGCTATGCGGCTGGCAGCTGCAAGGCATTTGCTCTACAGAATGTATTATTCATTTTGTTGTTAGCTTTTGTAGCATAAGTTCTTTAGAGAGAAAGAGAGAGAGAGATTGTGGGTGAGAGAGAGGGAGAGAGAGAGAGAGAAAGAGTTTCTTGCCATATCGTTAATCATTGCTGCATTGTCATCATCATTCGCATTTCTCTACTTCTCCGATTTGTATCAATGGACCTTTGGAGCTTATTGGTTTTTCTTGTTGCCTGCGCTTTTGTTTTGTTTCGGCTGAAAAGAAAAACCCATTCATTGGTGTTAAGCCTTCAGTTTATGACGCGTCTGCTGCTCAGGAAATGCCATGAAAAACGAGAACTTCATACGTGCGTGCCTTCTTGTACATGATGCTGTTGATGAAGGAGCTGCTGTTACTGATGCTATGCGCAGATTGAATGGAAAATCGCCTAAAGAAATATTCTCAGCTCTCCATTATGCAAGAGACAAAAGCAGCTTTGCCGCCTGACAGCACTTACAGATTACCTAAGCGGTATTTAAATACCCTTAGCAGGTAAATTGCGTGTATGCGGCATGGATGATGTGGGAATGTATGTAGGGCCTGAGATGGACCAAGCTGACATATTGAAAGCTAAGTGTAATATACTTTTAGTGTGAACTGTACGGAATTGTTTGCAGTATTTAGGCAGAGGTATATGACTTGAAAGCTTGTGGTATTTGGGTATAGGTATATAACTTAGTTTTTAAATGATTAGAAAACATTGAGAATTCATATGAGATCTTCCGCTTCATTCAGTTCAAAACCAATTTGAAATCTCTTTCAAAGTTCATTAAAAAAAGTAACAAAAATTACTTTAGGCAAAGTAAATCGAATTAATATATAAAGAGTAAATACACTTCGGCTTCGTACAGCTACATTTTCCAACTTCGTCTCAGTTTTCAATTAAGCAGAGTTGCCAAGTTGACCGATTTACTCATTCATTTTCCGGCTGACTTATCAGCATCACAAGAGCCGTCGCCTGCATCTCTTACCTGTAATTGAGAAAGAAAGAAGAAGATATGAAACATAAGACAAAAGAGTTTGAGACATTTTGTAAAGATGTCAGATAAATTTTGTTAACATATGAGTTGCTTCTACCCCCCTCCCACCTATCACCACATGGCTGCCCCACATAAATCAGTTACATGGAAATCGAAACAAGTTATCGATTACAAAGAAAAAAAATGTGATAAGATATACCGACGACGCGAATTGGGCCGCTATGATAGTTAACTATGATAACATTATCGAAATGTGTCGAAAGCTGCCCCAAGTTGTAAATCAATTTCGTGGCAAGATCCGCGGCAGGCCCTACTTTTTATGGATATATGCAGAGTCTGGCACTGACCAAAGGGCCGGACATTTGGTTAAGCTTAACGTAATTATGTGCAGATAGGAAAAACCTTGTGTGGAATTTTCAGCCCATGGGCACTTAAGCCGCTTACAAACGTTTATTAATTGTGTCTCTGTGTGTGTGTATCTCTCTGTGTGTGTGTGTGTGCGTGATGTATTAATTAACAATTAGAAACGAATATGGTGTGGACTAGGCGAGCGTGGAATACCCTTACAGGTCTAAGGTCTTTGTTTTCCAAAACTTTTATAGAGTGTATGCAAGTTTTGTCATTATGTTAGGAACTAAAGCAGATACCTGTGTTCACAAAAATAGTAGTGTAATTTATATTCGATTTGCTTTTTTCAAAAAACTTTCTTTTAATTTCACTGTGTAACAAATGCCATGTGCTGCCCGCTACTGCCCGTTGCAGCTCCCTTGGGGAGACTTAGGGTATAATCACGACGTCCATTGGCGGCGGTGGTCAAAGTGGCAGCTGGTCAGTGCCGGCGTCAATGAGGCGCGCCGTGCCTCATATCGGACGATAGCATTAGGAAGGGGTTAAACGGGCACGTGTGCCGCGATGAGTGTGTTTGTGAATACTCACAAACACATATACATGTGTGTGTGTGTGCGAGTGTGTGTGTGTGGCATTTAGTTTGCCGGGCATAAGCTTCATAGCGCTGTCAACGCTTCATGCTGTGCGGCATGCAATGCTGTTCAGTAGACGACAGCCTAGTTAGTGAGACTAGCTAACTAACTAACTCATCGATTAAACCGACTGACAGACTAATGAGCAGCTCGCCTGTCATGCACGCGTGGGCGTGGCAGGCTTTTGACTTTGATATAGTGGAACTCTCTCGATTGGAATTCATTTAACTTTAATTTGACACAATCCTCTGAGCACCTGCTGCTACGCCCACGCTCCTGGCTACCGGCGCCTGCCAGAGTTCAATGTTTGCTTAACGTCTTTTTCTTCTATTTCTGCTTCTACTTCTATGAATATATACATTTCTTTTTCCACTGTCCGCTGCAAATGACTTTGGCCACATGCTGCTGCCGCTGCTGCTGTTGCAAATGTTTTTCCGCTTTTCTGTGCATTGTCCTTTTGGCATCCTGTGACGCCGCTTGTTGCACAGCGCAACTTTTACATTATGAAATTGTAAATGTTGCCATATACACCAGAAAGTGCGAAGCGTCTAGCTGCTACACTAGATAACAAAGCGCAGAGATGGCAAATTCTTAAAGTCCAACTGCGCTGCTGTGTTATATCTTCCTTCATACTACCATCTTCATACTTTTCCGCACTCAACTCTTGCTGCACAGTGTCTATTGTCGTGCACTTGTCGCCTGTGCGAGTCTGTAAAAACGGTTTTAGAAAATGCCTCGCAGATGGCAACCAGCTAAAGTTTTCACCGCCCCACTCCACCCCACCCCACTCTACATTCGGAAAAGCAATTTAACGCTCGACTTTCGTATGGTTCGCTGTTTTCGTTTTGTTTTCTGATTGCATTTGTCCGGGGGCATGAGGAATTAATTTCTTATCAACGCTGTTGACTTCTTCCTCTTCTTATTCTTATTACTACAATATTATTCAGCTGTATTCCCCTCACAGCTTTTTGCAAACGCAGCAAAGAACAAGTTTTTGTTTTCAATTGAAAGATTCGCACTTACATTAGTTCCACACGCAGCTGGACAGCTCTAGCTCAAGCTCAAGCTCAAGCTCGAGGGCGAGGGCGAGGTCACAGTTCGATTATCTTATCGATAATGCTATGCGGTGCTTTCAACTTCCCGCCAATTATTTTGAACTTCCACTGCTTGCTCAATTAATTTCATCCGACTAAATTAAGATTGGATCTTTAAAGCAAAGTCACCAAAGGCAAAGCAAATGTTTGTATTCAGTTGTTTCTTAAAGTAACTCTGTACATAACAAATCTGATTCATTCTTCATACAGTTTTCATTTTCCAAACACATTTTCATTATAAAATCTTCAACTTGAGCCCAGTTTTCATATTCACAATTGCTGCGGCAACAATGCCAAAGTAGATGAGGCAGGTAACTGCACAGTGGGCTAAAGGTAAATGCTTGGCGCATTGAGCCATACGCATAGGTCAGTTTGAAGGGTGGTTCTGTGCGCGGGTTTGGGGTTGTTTTTCCCGAATGTGAGCACCGAAATTGAATTCTATTGATTTTATTGAATTTGTGAATGATCTGATGAGATTTGAGCAGTCCAATCGAGCAGCAACCCCTCTGGTGCCCTGGGTCAGGTGGTTGGCTACTGAGCCGCGTGTCTGTCCCGTGCGTGACATAAGAAATTTATGAATAGGGTGGCAAAGCATCCCCCGCTCTTTGTTCTTTTGACTGACTGCATTTCCTCCGTATGACACACAGTAATCCCGGGCTGTAAAAATATAGATTTCTCGCTGCATGCGCTGGCTTTACGATACGCCTTAAAAAATCATATTTCTAGAACTAATGGCCAGTTGTTAAAGTTTCAAATTGATCTATGCATTTCACAGTTGGCTGCGACTGCACTTCTCCTCCTACGCTTCCCTCTCTCTCTCTCTCTCTCTCGCTCTCGCTCTCGCTCTCGCTATGCACGATCTCTGGATTCGTTTGATGTTCAGTTATAGGTGCCCCCCGCCACACTCGCTCTCCGCTCAGAGCCGTTTGATATGCGGCCTTTTGCCTATGTCAAAGAGCGCGCCGGAATATATAAATTTATGATTTATCGAAAGCATATGCGCGCCTCTTCAGCGCTGCTTCCTCTTCTAGCTTCGATGGGGCCGTGCCCACAGGAAGTTGCCAGAGCTTACCACAGTCGCTAGTTTCTCTGCAATTGCTGATGTTGCTGTTGTTGTTGCTTAGCTACTTGTGTCGACTTCAATGTGGCATTCGCTCAATTTTCCATAGAATTGCGTTTCATAGTTTCCATTTTTATTGCCAATTGTGGCTTTATTACAAATAATCGTTTTCGAAAGCACTTCGATATGTCTGGCTGGCACTTAAAAGAAGTGCATACTAAGTAATAATAAATACGCTTTCTAGACTCTCGACTGTTTCAGAGTGCTGCGAAAGTTCTAAGAACTTTATATCTGGCAATGTTTATAGCACAACGATTTGTTCTTTGAATTAGGAAGATTTTTAATGGATTTTTTAATTAAGAAAGTTTGGAATTTTAAATTTGTTACACTTCTGTAAGTTTCTAATACTTTTTATTCAAATTTACTTTTATTGTCTATAAAGTTAATGAAAAAATTTAAAGCTGCATAAAAGAAAATATTTTTTTTTGTTGAATTTTTGTATTTTTTTGGTTGTGAAGATTTTATGGCCAAACAAATTTTTAATTCTAAAAATAACTTTTTAATTCATTTCAGTTTTATGTTAAATTCCACAAGTTTTATAATTATTTTTACAGCCAAAAAAAAGAAAACTAAAAAAAAAAACTTAGATCTGAAAAATTGTAAGTATACATATATATTTTTGGTTTATTTTTCTCTTTACCTCAATTCAGCTTCAAATTTTACCTATTATACCGAGTTTCAATTGATAAAATGAATCTACAGCATTTCAGAAAACTTCTGCTGTTAATCCCACAATATCTACCTGCACAAATTGCTTTTAGGCATTGTCTACTGTAGACTTTGTTCCAAATTGTTTCCATCCGTAATGGCATATGACATTGTACACAAAAGCCGAGGCACACAGCATACAGCATACAGCAAACGGCAACAAAACACCCCCGACGAATCGGATCAGCTCGACAGATGTTTCATTCTTCTTTTGCCCAGCTGTTTGCCATATTCCCTAATCAGTCCTTGGGGGCAGCTCCTAGGCATCAATTTCTCAAATCAAACCCAAAAAGAGAAACAGACTTCAAATTTATGACCTTAAAGCGCATCAATTTCCGCAAAGATACATATGCAACATTCACTCTGTGGCAAGTTGAAAAGTTGTCTATAACTCGATTAGTAACTATGTATGTCACACTGGGGCTACAGCAGCAACAACAACAACAGCAACAACAATAACAGAGAACAATTTGACGATGACGAAGAAGAACAAACAACAGACACGCATCATAGTTCTATGCGAAGGCTAGATAGAGAATGGGAAACATACTTGAGAAGCACTCAAAATATTATCACAGCCAGAGCGCCACGGGGGCGTTATATATGTGTCTGTCGGTGTGTGTGTGTGTGAACGACTTATATCTATATATGGGAATTATAATTTAACAGCATTAAAACAAATTAAAGCGCCCAAGCGGAAGTTACAACAACAGCAGCAGCAGCAGCAGCAGCAGCAGCAGCAACAGCGAAAAGAACAAGACCAACATTTGTGGCGAAGTCTCGAGTTTTTCTCCTTCTATAAATAGATGCGAATATTTTTGAAAATTGATGGCAACTTTCTCAGCTCTGGCACAGTGAATTATTGCTAAGGTTAAGTGCCGCTGACAGATTTTGACACATGATGCAGCAGCAACAGACAGAAATAGAGATAGAGAGAGAGAGAGAGAGAGAGAGAGACAGATGCATTGCGATAGACACAGAAAGCAAGCGCAAGTGCAGCATATTTCACAATACTCTAATGTAGGGCATTTGCATGCATGTCTCTTCTTGATTGCCATTCTTGATCATCAATATCATAATCATTATAATTGTTAATTACGGTCATTTATCAACAAATTTATTTGCATTATCATATATTTCAGTATCATCATCAGATTTCATTCAGATTATTATGATCATTTATCATTATCATAATCATTATCACTTTTATAATTTATATTGTCATGATCATTATTATAAATTATATACATTTAGTGCTCAGTGGCACTACTATTTTTATGAACACATCTATCTATATTATATAGCATATTTATTCTCACATAGGTACATTATTTATATGATACAATTAATTTAGAGTATTTCATTTTCGGTTTTCAACATTTTCAGCATTTTTGCTTGCTTTTATTCATTATTAGTTTTTGTGGCTTCTATGTTGATCTATGAATTGTAAATTGTGAAAGCTAAATTGTTCTCGAAATGCAGTTTTTGGTCCTTTACTAATTAACATATGTTGTTGTTGTTCCTCTTCTTCGAGTTGTTGTTATTTTAGAGCTAGTTTCGTTTGGTACATGGACAACAACAGCTGCTGTTCATGTTAAGTTTTTCCCAACATTGTTTGCAACTTGCTCGGCCAACAAATTAATTACGTATTATGTCCATACTCCACTCCACACACGCACACACAGACATAGTCATACACAAAGAGCATGGCAGTTATCCATAGACAAACGGCTTTACTGTATTCTCTGGCTTTGAGTTCGGGTTACGTGTGGCTCGGGTTCTAAATGCCCCGATTGGAGCTGGGGCTCGAAAGGGGCCATTAAATACCGTATATTGCAGTGTCTAACGAATACCGTGACTGTTTCCTTCATTGTAATTCTTTCAATTGAAATTAATGTTTTATGGTTTCATGACGACGACCACACACACACACACACACAGAGATACACACATAGAGTCAAACTTCTGTCAGCTGTTGAGCATTAGCGTGTCGTTACTTTTCATTTAACTTCTATTCAGTATACCCTGTAAGTGAGATTTAAGGAGAGGTATAATAAACTAAAGGCTTTGGGCTTTTCTTGCTGTTGTTATATTATTTCGTTCCATAAGCCCAGACACAGATCTGACACCAAATTCTTTTGCCTAATCAAAAACTTTTTATTACACTTTAATAGTTTTTGGGTATGTACGCTTCGAGTCACACTAAAAGCTAACCCTTTTTTTATGCATGCTGCTCCTTAAGTCATTTATATTGTCAGTCTGGCCACAATGAAAATGAAAACTGGAAAACTGTAACTGTAACTGAATGGTTAGCAGGAAATGCGTTATTCAACTGACCCATCCTGTCTGTGTCGTCTTGGTCTTCCTGTCTGTCCCTCGGTTCCGTCGCGTCTCTTTCGCCTTTGTTGTCGCTCGCAAATTGCGCATTCTTTAGCAAATTTCCTGTTTATGCTCCATAAAATCCATTGAAGCGTTTAATATTGGCAACTTGTCGGACGTCTCCATTGGCTACGTGGCCAGCGTGTGAATTGGCGACAAGTGAACGCATCCTCTGTGGGTGGTTGCAGCACACCAACACGCCAACACGCCAACACACCAACCCGCCTGCCACGCCCCTCCCTATGGCCCCTGTCCTGCTGACTCACAGGGCTCATAGGCACCATCGGTAAATCACTTTAATCGTCTCTGCAGACATTATAAATAAATGAGTAGACAAAAGTGCATGAGCATTTGTGAGCTCCTCCCAATCCATCTACTGTTGCTACAGTCTATCGAGTTTAATTGAATTTTCAAGTACGTAAATCAATTTGAGATCAATGCAGACTGGCTAACTGTTAATGATATGTTTATAAATATATATGTGATGGCAAATATTATACATCAATTGGAATTTATAACAGACTGTGTGAGCTCTTGACAAAGTTAAGCCAAATGACAGGTAATTAACCTCTTGCCAAGGTTTTATTGCTAGGTATCATCGGTAACACTTGACATTTACTGTTACCAGAGCTGGCAGCACTAGTTACCTTCCAACTGATACTTAACATCAAGTTTAAGTAACTGGCAAAAGAAGATCACTTGAGTTGTTGTTAAAGTGCTTGTCAAACTCTTCGTAACTCCTTTATTCAGAGCAAAAACCTATTGAAAATCAATTTCAAGTGGAATTAACTGAGTTTACTTTCTGTCTGCACGTAATTATGCAATTATTATTTCAAATTTGACTAGACTTTCCATTCCTTTTGCCCGCTTCACCCTTAAGCCATCGACGTCATCATAATTTTTATCAGTTTTGTCGCAGACAACAAGTGGGCCACACCTCAGCCTCAGGTCTTAGCTTAAGCCATAGCTTCGGCGCTGGTGCCTGTCTGTCGGATTACGCAATAGAAGCCGAACTATGCCATGCCACGCCATGCTACTTGGTGGTGCAGTGGCTGCTGTCAGACGAGCATCCCACGCACCCAGCAGCAGCAGCAAAGGCAGCTCCTAGCTGCTCCTCTGGCTCTGGCGCCTGCCCACGTTGAACGCGATTAATTGAATTTGGCGCACAATAAAAATAAGACAGAAAAAAAAAACACAAACTATGTATATATGGACAGCAGTTATGAGCGTAATCGGAGCTGCAATTGCTGCTGGCCGAAATGAAAACGAGTTTTCAGTTTTGTTTTTAACTTTTTATCAAATTCGTGTCAATATTTTTGAGGCGCTTTCGAAAATGTGTTGATTGCACCTGACGTCAAATTTATGCGTGCATTATTAACATATCTGGAACAGCAGCAGCAACAGCAGCAGCAGCAATAGCCAGTGCCTACTTATGACCGCATTAGTTAGTCTTTGAAGCAATGACAGTTCGTTAAGTGACTATGAGATACCCTGTATTAAGTATGAGGCTGACTGTTTTGAGTATGAAAACTAATTTGGGATTCTTATTTGAAAGTACTTAAAGTAATTCAATTTAAATATTAGGCCAACTATAATATAGCCTATACATATTTATTTTATAGGCTTTATCAGAAGCACATAAAGAGTTAAGACAAGCAGTTTGCATAAAAGTTTTATATACAGCTGTGCATATAAATATTTAAATTGTTTTCGTAATTTTGCTGACCAACATTTCAGCTGCACTACTATTTTTATGAACATGGATCATTATGGGCATAATGCCCGCTTTAAATTATTTACAGGGTATTCAAAACAACACAGTCTGGCTGAAGTGATGCACTCTATGTGAAAAATCGCTAACCAAAAATGATTGATCGTTTCTTACGTTTGGGAGCTGATTTCGACAGGTGGAAAATTTGGTTAACATTAACAATATGTATTAGACGCATACATATAGGTAAAAAAAAAAACATTAAAGCTTTCTAAGCATATATGGAAGAGGTAACTGAAGCGAGTGGAAACAATAAATCCAGTTATTTTAAGATGGCAATATGGAATAAAGTGTGCTTGAGTTTGGTTTATATATTATATATAGACTTAAAAGGCAATCGGAAATATTTGAACAACAAAAAACACTTTGCTCTTTACTTATAGTAGAGAAAATTGTATATGTTTGTCTTTTACTTTCCTTCTCTTCACCGAAACTTGTTTAAGCTTCTTATATTTTGTCTATATTTTCTTTGACTTTTTCTATACATATTTGTTAAAACTTTATCTACATTTTCTATTTTATTCATTTATCTATTCAAATGTGGCTTTATGTCTTACCCCCTACAAAAAGTTCCGTTTAACTTTTAAACTTTTTTCTTAGCTGATTTTTGCATTTGCTTACCTGCAAAGAAAAAGAAAAATTGTGTTAAAAACTTATAAAAATGTTAAGTATTTAATGTGTATAATTTTTTACAGCTAATGTTCGCTCATCTATGAAATCATGCACACACACACACACACACACATATGCACATTACACACACTCTATCTCTTCCCCTCTCTCTCTCACGCAGGCACACTCTGCCATGTAAACTACAATTTGATTTAATGGCTTCGTTTGCTGCGCGTTAAAATTTTGAACCAAAAAAATGTTTTATTGATGCCGCCACGCCCACATTGGAGGCACAAGGCATGGCGATGCTGGCTGTTGCTGGGGTTGCCACAGATAACACGTAAACTTTGCGCACGCCTGAATTGGGCAACAAATTATGGCCGTGCAAAGTGTCATCAAAGCCAAGTAAATCATCTGATTTTGTCGTGCATTATTATTTATGACCCAGGTTCAAAACACTCAAAGCCCATTAAAAACAAAAGGCTTCGCAGTTATGGTACAAACATGTTTGTCTGCTCCACAGGAGCTGCTACTACTGCGGCTGCTGCTGCTGCTGCTGCTGCGGCTGCTGCTGCTGCTCTTCACACAGATAATAAAACTTGACAATCGGGCGAAAAGGAATTTTTCGTTTTTTTTTTTTTTATTATTATTTTTCTAAAGGCTATGCGAAACATTTCACTTTTTTCGCTTTTCTGAATCATCATCATCAGCAGCTGAAACTGAAAACATTTGCCATGACTTTTCTCGCTGGCAGCCACCCATTATATGCTTTTTCCCCTGCTCCGCTCTGTATTTAATGGCATGACCCGAACCCGTAGAGGCATCTGGGCTGTGCGTCAAAACATTTGTCGTGTTGGGGGCAACCGCAGCAAGAGCACCAAACACACACAAAAACTCCTATATACAAACGTATATATATATATATATCTGATTCCGTAAGTATATATGTATAATAAAGTGAAGCTGTTGAAAGGCGCTTAGCCGTAGAAGTTGACGCTCTGCGGACTGCCAAACGTCTGTTGCAAATCGTAAAAATATTGCGAGACATCGCTGGCTGGGGGCAGGCACAGCCCAAACAGCTGAGTCTTCGAGTCCTGCCCTCGGTTGGGGCAGCTACAAGTAAAACAAAAAAGAAGTGTGCATTGTGACTAGCCGAGTACCTAATACTCTTATGAGGCGTGGGCTTTGGAAAGTGTTTCTATCTGAAAACTTGATAAATTAATGATAGGAACTTAAAGATATATCGATAAGAATGATTGGAAATAGACATTTGTTTACATTATCTTTAAAGTAGGTGAGATTTTCATTCAAGAACTTCAAATATAGATAATGTTTCTTAAGGCATTTATATGATATAAAGTAAAGATCTGACCGAACCTGAACCGAACTGAAAGCAACATTAGTTATACACAATTATATACAAATATATATAAATAAATTTTATAATGCTCATTCTTTTTGACAATCATAAGAATTGGGACTACCCAAGCCAAACTTCTTATGGATTAGGCACATCTATAGACTCCTCTGCTTTCACTGCGTTACAAACTTCTTGTCATATTTCGATTACCCTCGGCAAGTATATAAAAATAAAAAAAAAATCAATATATATGCTTTTGAATGTATGAATTATGTGTCTGCCAAGCACATACACACTACACACACACACACTCCACACACACACTTCACATACACTACACAAACAACACATACAGCTTCCTTTTCAGTTTGCTTTAGCTGCGTTCATTGCAATTTGCTCTCAAGGCGACAAGCCAGCTACCCATCTTTTCCCTTTGTCTCTGTCCTGCTCTCCAGATTCTCTTTCTCTCCCTCTCCCTTTCTATCTCTCCCTCTCACTCTCTGCTTGCATTCTTTTGGCTTGTTTTACGGTCCGGCGTCAATTTTGTGTATTTAATTTTTGCTGTCGCATTAACAATTTGGCCAGCTCCACTTGGGCTTTTATTATTATTTTTATGGACTGCCCACACGCATTTGTCGTCATGTTGACTGTTGCTGCCACACGGAGTCGCCGCACTGACCGCATTAGATAGGCGCAGCACCGTTGCAGGCTCTGTGGAAAATATGTTTGCGGCCTAGCAAATCACAACAGCCACAGCAACAGCAACAGCAACAGCAACAGTAACAGCAACAGCAACAACAACAACAACAAGAGTAGTAGCTGCAAGTGCAACATTGCTGCAAGTTGGTTAACCAAAAGCCAAACAATTTTGTTGCCAAATTCATGTAAATGCAAAACCACAAAAACAAAACAACAACAAAAACAACTGTGAAAATATGCTTTTGAAGCGCATAAAACTTAAATTGTATTTCAATCGTTTTAATTGTTGTTGCAAAATGCGGTTTGCTGACTGCATCAAGTTAGGGAACGAAGGACTCTGAAGAGTGAGAGTTTTTAAGAATAGAACTTGGAATAGATTTGAAGTATATCTGTCAAATACATTCTTATTGTCATATATATGAATAAATTTCATTTTGATGTCTAGCTACTCTCCAAGCTAGCTTTCTCTTAGTCATAACAAATACCCTACATCTGTCATAGGAATCATGAGCATATATAAAAGTATTTAATTCATTCTATATTTTTAATGATAAATCAATAACATTTACCTAGGTACTTCAAATCGAATCTTTACAACTTTATCCATTATATCATAAAAAGTTTCAATCGAAAATGAAATAAAATTGTATTGAGCTCTTCAAAATATATCTTCAGTTAATATATCTTTAATTAATTCCTTATTAGAGCCTATACTCTTTTTTTAATATTTATACAATTAAAATAAAAAAGTTCTTAACAAACTCAATTGCAGAAACAATTGAAACAAAGGCGTATTGATTGCAGCTAGAAATGTGTTTAATGGACATGAAATTCGAATCAAGTTGGATACAATAAACAGTTGCGAGTGAGTGAGTGAGCTGAACTCTAACCTGACCAATTTTCGGGGCAGCAACTTTCATAAATATAGAAAGCGTTGCCATAATGCGTTGCTATATGGATGTACCTACATATATTGCCCGGTAGGCAATGCGTGGCATAATGCGCACAGTCCACGGTCTGTGGCTCCACTCATAAATTGTAAGTGCATATAAGAGTATACTCAATTTTATTTATTACCCACTCTCTCACTCCACTACATACGCTCCCTCCTCTACGGGCAATGACGCGGTACGCACACCAAAAAATGAAAACAAATTTTCCTCCTCAGAAAAAGTAGGAAAAGAAAAACTATAAAATTGACCCACGACACAAACACACCAAAAAAGTTATCTTTAGATCGATTGTCGATGGCCGGAGCTGAGAAGTCGAGTCACGTTATCAACTTTTGTATTTGTATGCTGATATGACTAAAAACCTAAACTTGTAGCTCGATAGGTTTATGCTACGTGTGGATACCCTGTAATGAATAGCTGACAATATCATAAAACATCTATGAAAATTCTTTTTGGACTTATATACAACCATTTCAAAAGACATCACAGCAATCGTTTACGATATACGATGTACATCGTATAGAGGAAATCTGTATCGATGAAGATCGTATATCGTTAACTGACAAATGCTCGCTGACTGTAAAGTCCTTATCAAGCTATGTATTTGTACATTGATATGGGTAGAAACAAGTAAATAAATGTAAACAGTTAAGTGTGATTGACTATGAGATACTCTAGAAATAGATTTTAAGCTCCCGAACTTATGTGCGACAGTTGGAACAGCCAATGAAGTATGAAAGAAACAGGTCAAATTAAAAAGGAAACATTCATAACAATATACAACACTTGACTAATAGATACCCTATAAAAAAAACACTTCATAGCTATACAGCAAAGTGCTGAAGCAAGCTTAGTCTGTAAATCATAAACAATATCCAGACTTTGAGGTAAGATAAAACATATGTTAATGGCGGCTCAACTACAAGATATCCTAGAATTGTTCACTGAAATATTTGATATAATATTTTTCAAGCATACCAAAATAAATTACTATATCTCATGGCTTTCATATATCGTATTTATAGCATGAAATTTTCTTTTGCTTACGTGCGCTCTACTTTACAAAGCAATTTCTGAAGTGTTACGAGAAGCATCGGACCGAAATGCGTTCAGAAAAGCCTCAAGAATTGATAAGGCAATCAAGAAAACAAATAGCGCAGTTTATTGAACCAGCAAAGGGTCAAAAGCCATTCGACAGGCAATTAAGTGACTTCATTGGTATTGCCAGAGATCCCAATATTAGAGCGGTACTATGCTATAAATATACACATATATTTCCAAATGTTTATTTCCAGCCTTAGCCAAAGATTAATGTTGGGTTAGCCAAAACAAAAAAAAAAAAAAAAAAAAAAACAAAACGAACCAAAGCAAAGGGGAAAAACTCCAGAATGGTAGTCCCCGATGCTAGTCGAACCTCTAGTTAAGCGTATTATAGCCTTTGTTTGAGCTCTGTCACAAGATAATGCGGCAAATATTTACAAGTTAGTTTCGAGCGTTCCAAAGCGACTTTGGCTGTCAAGTAAAATATTTGATCTGCAATAATATTTACACAAGAAAAGAAAACCAAACGCTGAAAATATTTAAGGTGTGCAAGTGAGTGTGTCTGTGTGTGCGAGCTAGAGAGAGGTGTGACACGTGTCTTGGCCCTGAACTTGTTGCCCCGAGGGCAAATGCAGTTTGCAATTTATGGCTTGACAGCAGCTCGACTCAACACGCGGCAGCTACAAATGTTCGAAACATTCCGAATTTGCATATGCACACAGATATGATATATAGACGTTGATTTTTGTTTTTTTTTTTTTTTTTTTTTTTTTGCATTTTGCATAACCGATTTGCCGATCGGCGCAAAAGTTTTAATTAAATGCTAGCCAGCTAGCAGCGGGCTGTTGGAAATGGCTTTTCCATTGGCTTGGTTTAACGACGACGCATCAATCACTTTTTGGCAGCTGCTGCCTCGGTCGCCCCGACTACCTCGCTCCTGCACTCACTTTCGCTCTCTTTTCTCTCTCTCCCTCTCTCTCTCTCTCTCTCTATCGTTTGCTGTCTTGCTCTTGCCCGTCTAGGCTGCGACGTGACTTCCGCTTTGGCAATTTGGAGCTGCTGTTTCCCAGTTGTGCTCTCTACTCTGCCCAGTCTTGGTCTCTTTTTCAAAAGCTTGTCTGCTTCTTCTTTGCTGTCATGTCAAACACTTTGTGCAAAAGTTCAAGCGCGGGTATCGTTTGTAGTTGATGTTGTTGTTTATATTATTCTTCCTCTTCGCCTGCCTCTTTTTGCCTCTCCTATCAGCTCAAGTGCGAGTAGCGACGCGCAATTTCACGCCTGTCAGAGCAGGACAACAACGGGCATCTCGGCATCTCTGAATCTGTGAATCACTTCACTTGGCCTTCACTTAACATTCAGCTAACGGCATTTGCTTCTGGCCGCGTGTGAAAGTTATGAGTGTGCCAAAAGATCATGAAAGCTGCTTACAAAACTCGACAACGCCGAGGTTAATCAAATGTTAAATATTTACAGCCAGTTTGCTTAAATTTGAACATTTTCAAATAAATATTTCATTTTTTTAAGTGTTGAGTAAAAAATTGAATTGGAAGTTAATTTTTATCCTCAAGCTAAAATATATTTATCTCAAGTTTAAGCATCACATATTTACAGCATGAAAATTTATACATAAATCAAAAACTTTTTTGCAAGTTATCCTCAAGTTACATTTTTGCTATCTACATTGTAAGTAATATATATTGAAAGAGCTCTTTATTATTGTCTCATCCGCTTGCGTTATCTAAATTCAATTTTGAAAACTTTGCTCAAGATTCACATCCACATAGAACTTAAAATCTACCGTCCAAATGGCGTTTGTTGATATCTTCATGCTAATCATATAGCTGCCCTCTGGTACAGGTACCTTAGCAAAGAATTCGTCTTTTGGCACAAAATCCTTAACGATCAAGCTACCCTGCAGAGTATGGATAGAGAGCATAATAACTGATCATCTGATCAGCTTTGATTATTCCCATAACGTAACTCACGTAGTAGGGGCAAGTGTGATTCCAATTTGAATATGGCATCAAAGCCTTGTGGAAGTAGTAGAAGACTTGCATGCGATTTGGACGCCTCATATGTTGGCAAAAGTCCACTGTCAAATTGAATAGAAATGGATGATATCCGTTCAGCTTTCTCCAAACACTATAGAGTATTTTGGAACTATGCACACCCCGTTTATCGAAATCAAGCTGCACATTTGCGCCGATAATGCCACGTCCCAAAACATTTAGCTTACAAACGCTTATATTGCCGATCGATGCGTCCAATATATCACATTTAATGTTCGTCAGGCGCGTATATCCACGACACAAGATCAGTGGGACTACGAGCATATAAAATATTTTAAATTTCATACTGCAGCAATGCATGCAAGACTTCTCAATTACACTTTAACATTAACTGCTCCATGAACGCAAAAGTTCGTTTAAATATAGATTCTATTGGTGTCATTTCTCCATAATACGTTTATAATTACGATTTTGTATAATATTGATGGTGTTTTCGCTACTTGATCAACTGAAGTTGGGCAGCGAATATTAAAATATTAAACTATTTATAAATGTTTATTATCTCCATTACTGAAAGTACTTTTAGAAAAGCATTTGAGTGTCCTAAGTAATGCAAAAATCCCAATGTAAAAACGATTCGCCCACCTTAGCTCCCCTACCTTGGTATTTGAGCAGCTGTTTAAGCCGTGCTATTGTCAACTAGCGCAGAATTCGTTACCTCCTGTGCAACGGTACGTGAAGTACATGCTACGTATTTGGCAGTGGCTAAACAATGCCTCGGGCACTTGGGCCCATTGTAAAAGACTCAGACCCCAACGCCAGGCACCAGACAAAAGCAATTTGTGTCATTGCCAGACTATGAAAGAACAAGAAGAAGAAGAACTGCAGTCGAGTTCTGGCATTTTAGCACCTCGTTACAACATTTGCATAACTGCGGCGCGACAACTGCCGCAAATGTGGCAAGCAGCTAGAACAAAGACAATTACAGTTAATTGTATTGCATGGAAGAAGAAGAAGAAAATGTATGATATATTTAGTGATAGATCTGCAAAGAACTGAGAACTGAGAACTGAGACCAGAATCATCTTAATTCAAACGCTTCCATATTGAATCTCACATAGTAGAGGCAAGTGTGGTGCCAGTTTGAATATGGCAAATCAACGGATTCAGTTGCCACATCTAATGGGATGGTTTAGTGTCTAACTAAACAGAAATCGATGATAGCCGTTCGGTTTTCTACAAGCAATTTGCTCCGCATCAAGTTCTTCTTCCAACACAGCACATTTGATGTTATCCGACTCTTATTGCCACGGCACAAACTTTATGGAACTCTGATCAAATCTTCTGATATTGACACCAATATTCGCATATCGTATATTAAAACTAAATTAGCAGTAAGAAAGTGCTCTGTTAATGATTAATGATTAAAACTAAATTTGCAGTAAGAAAATGCTCATGCTAAATGATCTATAAAAAAATTAGGCTGTTAATGCAATTTTTTATAAATGCTAATAAAACCAGTATATCAATTTATAGATATTATATCGATTTCACCATTGAGTTAATCATTTGGAACTTGACCACAAATATTCGTATGTTAAAACTAAATTAGCAGTAAGAAAGTGCTCATGTTAAATGATCTGTCAACAAACCAGGCTATTAAGGCAACTATTTATAAATGCTAATAATAGCAATTATATTTTTAATAGCTCATCAAAAACTCAATAATTGTTTGAGGGTGACATTTTTAACTTTATTTTTCATTATAATCAAAGGTTTACACTTTACTTCCAGTATTGCTAGAAAAAGAGTTATCAAGTAGGTTAGACAGATCGCCAACTGTGCAAACTGTATCGAAATTTGCACTTCTGCATTAAGATTCTTAAGGCTACATGCACTGCAATGTGAAAGATTTTTATTGATGCATCAATATGTTCCATGGGCTGTATCAAATGTTTTATATTCACTCTTTGCACTCTTTCCGCTTCCTTGACTAAGATTGTCAGTTGAAATTGAAGTCAACATTTAATATATCAATTTGGCAGTTGGCAGTTATTAACGGCGGTGTAGAAATCGTGCAACTGGACCAGAAAATAGGCATTAGCTGCAAAGTCGAGTAGCTGCCGCTGCTGCTAATGCTGCATTCCGCTTTTTGGAACAGAGCTAAGAGTGTCGCATCAAGTGAAGAGTCTAATGGAGTCTACAACAACGACAACGCATCGAGTCATCAAACTGGTCGCATTTCAAGCATTTTACGCAAATGTCAGCGGCGACACGTAAATTAACAAACTGTGGCAGCAAACCTGAACATGACAGCTCAATTGAAGATGCCACACAGCGCAGCTGCAGTTGCAGTTGCAGTTGCATCTCTTTGGCCAGATAATTGCCATTAATCAGATATCGACGGGCGCATCATAAACTGCGCATGTAATCGACATTCGCTTTTAAAGAACACAAACAACAGGCACATACAAGAGACAACAACAACAGACACCAGACACCAGACACCAGACAGAGCAGTTAGCGAGTTCAACAGCTCTACAGCGTTTTTGAGCCGCGAGCCTCAGTCTTGGCCAGGTCTATGAGATATGCAGCACTTAGTACCTACTTAAGTTGCGCGAATGCGCCGCAGACCCCGCTTCGGACGGATGGACAGCGTTTGAGATAAGATCACAACAACAAAGAGCTAACAAAGATCACTGACTGTGTGTCCATGTGTGTGTTGTGTGTGTGTGGCTTAGGAGCTATGCACGCTTTGTCGTGCTGCCAGACAGATAGTGCACAGTGGCACAAACCGGCACGAACATTCATAATAATTGATTCAAATATATATATCATATCAATTTTCAATTCATCTGCTCAAGTTTGCTTAAGCTTTACATAAATATCAGTTTTTAAAAGTAAACTATTTCATATTTGTTGTTAGAATGTTGATATTTCTGGCATCTATTTATTTTGATAACTTGAGACAGCTAAAGCGAAGAAGTACAGAAATTGTTTAGATATGTTTTATAAATATTTATTGATTGTGATTTAATGTTCCTCGAATCAAGTGTTGACATTTTGTACTCTAGTTTATATGAAAGTCAAAGTTTTTGTTTATTTAACATATTTGTTTATGAATTATATAACTATTAAAATTACAGTCAACCCTTTCATAAATAGCTTTCTTCTCTTTCCTTTTCTCTATATGTCAGTTCTATATGCCTTTCTTTTCTTATGTTTCTCTGTGCCTATACATATTTGTCTCTCTTTCTGTATCTGTATCTATTCCTCTTTCTCTCTCTCTTTCTTTCAGCCCTTTCATTTCTTTTCTATCACACTTTACACTCACTTAGTCGCCTTTCTTAATTCAAAATTTTTATTTTTCACTCACTTTTCATAGCCTGCCGCCCACTGTGCCTAGACAGGCAGAGCAACGACAGTGGCATCGACTCGTAAGTGGTATGAAGTACGTGCATTTTGTAGATAATATTGAAATAATAGCAACCGCTGCGCATTCGCTGCAACTTTGAGTTGCAGTCGCAGTCGGAGTCGCAGTCGAAGTCGCAGTTCAGATCAGTGTCTGTTGTGTCTGCTTCTTTTGTCTTGTGCTGCTCGTAACAAATTACTTGCAAGCCAGCAAACCGCCCCTTAGACCCCGCCCCCCACTTCGTACTGGTGCTCCCTAGCTGTCCATAGTTTGTCGTCGCCGTTGTAAGCGTCGCTCGTTTTTCATGTTCTATTTTTTTTTTTGTGTGTGTGGCAATTGCAGCCGCTAGATTAAAGCTGCAGATACAGAGATACGAAGAGCTGTGGGAGGAGGCGACTGGGAGAAGTGAATCGGAGTGGAGAGTGGATCGAATGTAACGATCGATCGATCGATCTACTTTAAGGCCGGCAAGTAACGTTTTGTTGGCTCCGTTTGACCGATAAGCGTGGCCGATAAGTCGCCCAAGTCGAGACACTTGGCGAGACATGGACATGCCGCCTAAATGACCAACTCAATTTGCTGCCGCATTTTCAATTAATGCTGCCTCAAGGCGGGGCAACTGCAACTACAACAACAGCAACAACAACAATGCAAAAACTTTTTTGTGCCTTCAAAAATAATTATGAAGCCAAGTTGTTAGCAATGCCCTGTAGCTGTGCATATGAGAAAGCGGGCATAATCAACGTACGAGAGGCAAGCCAAAGTCAAAGCCAAAGCAATTGCAGCTAAAGCTATAGGGTATATGCACACATGCAGATAATCAGAAATCAGGTCAACTGATCTGTATAGAGAAAGGCACAGAGTCTTCAGCATAAGGTAGAGTATCTTACAGTTCACATATGCCTCACACATCAACAATCGAGCAATCGAACAAGCGAAAATGCAAATTTTGTTGTTAGATATTATCAGAACATGTTCTCTTCTGCAAGCCAACTGCATTCTGTAGTAGCTCACAATACATGGGCGTTGCCTAACTGCACGATCTGGAATCTCAGATCAGTCAAACGTGATAGGAACGAGCTCTACAACTTGAAGTTTGATGTCTGTGCATACGAAACGATATAAAAGGCCTAAGTTACGATTATCATCGAGAGCGTAACATATTCTCTTATAATAATAATAATTTACCGAACGATCAATCTTTGATTTATGAAGATTATTGGATGCAGATATGAAGTATTGTGGAAAGAATAATATGCATATATAAGTTCACCCAACTTTACCATCTTTTAAGAGCAGCCATGACCTTATCTTCATATATTTTGCTGCATTTTAATTGAATAACTATAAATCCTTTTGCCAGATCACTTGATATTCTAAATAAGAAATTGCATATATTTATATCATATACCATTAAATGATTCAAAAGCGTAATAAATAATGTTAATATCGATCTAAACATTTAAAATCGCATTAGTAATCCATATATAATAATAATGTATATAGACAAAAACTTTCGCTTTCAGTGCGTTTCAGAAGTTTATCTGTGGGAAATCCACATGAAATAGACAAAAGTATATAGCATATATTACTTATTACGGTATTTTTACAGTCGATCAGACTTACCTTATAACTACTCATATATATATATATATATATGTGTATACATATATCTATTTATTTTTATTTTTTTCATAGTCATTAAAGAGTGCCGAGTGGCGAGTGCTGAGTAAAGTTTTAATTGAGTTCTTTGCCCAGCTGCGGGCACAATTTCTACTGCAAGGCAAGGCGTTGCGATTTAGGGCGTGGCAGATCTAGGAGCTGGCAGCTAGTAGCTGAGAACTGATAGCTGGTAGCATTATGAGCCACGTTTGAAACGAAGTTGAGGCTGAAGTAAAACCTCTTTCGACTTCCGTTTGCAGCAGGTGATTAAGTGAATTGGCATAGTCTAGTCTGGTCCGAGATAATGTCTGGGGCGTTTTACTTTTTATTTTATGGAGCTCTTTCGGTTGTTGAAGCTCAGGAGCTGCTTAAGCCGGGCGCGTGAATTTTACGACCGAGTTTTTTGCGCTGCAATTTTGGAGGCCGACAGCGAGGCTGCATCAGGATTTTGCACCTCTTAGTCGAATACGGCGTTGCGAACGTTTAAAGTGCCGTTACCATAGCACTCGCTAAAATACATATATTATATAAACCAATCCAACAGCACATGAAATTACCAATAACAACAACAACAACAACAGCAGCAGCAACTTGTATGCAAAATGAAATGGCTAAACAATATGCATAGCTGAACGAATGGGAAATACGCTTTAAATGCCAGCTGAGTTGTCTTAAAATAAATAATTATTTTGTCGGTTGCTATATAGGTTTAGAATATATAAGATATATATATATACTAAATAGTCCAAATACCCTTTACGAGACATTAATAAAACGAATTTGATATTGCCCCGGAATCTTGATTGGCTGCTTTTGAATGAACTTGAAAAGGCCTAAATATAGGTTTTGGCATTTATGCTTAGCCAAAGTCTATAAACAGGGAAAAGTATATTGAAGAGGAGTATATATTGAGCTATAAAAGCACAACAAAATCTGTAGCCATTTCGTGCCATAAATTCTAAAGGTTTCCTTCGTAAAAAAGAGAGTATATAAATATAAATACTTTAAGTAAATTCTTGTGTAGTCCTCTCGGCTTCAGCTGCTGTTTGCGAGATCCGGCTGTAGTTCTGGCCTCTGTTTTCACTGCTAACCTCTCATCTTGGTTGGTTGTTGTTGTTGTTGTTGTTGTTGTTGTTGTTACTGTTGCTGTTGCTGCAGCTGGTAAGTTAACACCTTATGGCCGCAGACTCTAGAAAAATTTGCATTGTTATGTTCACAATTTACAAGGCTTCTCAGCTACGACTGCTGCTGCTGCTGCTGCTGCTGCTTTTAAGTCAACAGCTTCAATTCTAGTTTCTGTTGCTGCTCCTTCTCGACTGATTGGCTGCCCGCCCACGCTTTCGCACTAAGCGCTATGCAAATTGGCTGCACGACCACGCCCACGCGCTAGCGCCCAAGTATTTTATATGCTCGTTTTCTGCCGTTTTTTTCGTAGAGAGCATTGCCAATGCCATTCGTAATTGCAAATGAAAATAAAGTGAATTTTATGGCATTTCCTGTTGGCATTCATTTGGCCAGCGGCTGGCTGCTTTTTGGGCTCCTGCCTTGAGTTCAGGATTGTTGAGCGAGCGAGAGAACAACTCTGGCCAGATATGGGTGTCAGTGATTGTTGTTGTTGTTGTTGTGCTGCTGGGAATTCGGGTGCGTTGAACTGCAACAGCAACAGCAACAGCAGCGGCAACAGCAACAGCAACAGAGCCTGCATCCACATCAACAACTGCCACAAATTCGGATTTTGCGTTTTTGGGATTTCTCCTGCTGCTGCTGCTGTTGTTGTTGTTGTTGTTGTTGTTATTGTTGTTGCTGTTGTTGTTGTGAATTATTCATGTTGTCTTTTGGAATTGGTTAAAGCGAGGAAGAACTCGGCCCAAATTGTAGCTAGCGTGCCACTGAGTGGGAGTGAGAAAATAAACATTGGGTGTGTTGTTTCTCTCACTCTCTTTCTTCTTTCGAAAAAATGTAGTTGTTGTTATTGTGGTCAGACCATAAAACAAAACAGCAACAGCAACAGCAACATGACATGTCGAAAATGCATTCATTATTTGTTGTTGTTTTCCCTGTTTTTTTGTTTTTGTTCTGTGAATAATTTATGTGCTGTGCAAATTAAAATTCACATTTGCCACAAAATTCGTTTAGTTTTTATTATGCACAGCTGGGGGCGAATAATAACGGTATAGCTATAGCTAAACAGAAAGTGTTAATGGCTAAGCGAAATCGTTAAGACTTTTCCAATGAAGCATAAAACCCATTGGTCAGCCAACATTTGAGTTGAGCGAATAGCGCCCAAAATGTGTGAGATGAAATCTAAGATGATTCAAAATATTCATTTTTAATCTAGACAAATTTCAGTTGCTAATGGACTTAAGATAAAGTGATACATATCTACTATATAATATGTAGCTAATATTAGTTTCCGATTGTTTTCAAAACATTCTATTTATCATTAAGTTCTGTTGTCCCACTACTACTATTAGTACTACTACTATTTTTATGAGCTGCTACTATTTATATGAACAACTACTATTTTTATGAACTGCTACTATTTTTATGAACAACTACTATTTTCATTAGCACAATGGTAATAAGTACATAAATATCTGTATCTATATTCATCAAATTATACTATATCTGATAAAGCAGAAACACTTATACAGCTAGAGAAATATGCAATATATACTCATGTAGACAGCCCAAAGAATATATATACATAAGTATATCTAGCAGACATGCATATAATAGACAACGATATAAGAAAGAGTTATTTTTGCATTAGTTGTAGTTTTGCTGCAAAATGATTTCTTGCCTAGATAAAGATAGAAATGACATCAATCTCATATTATTATTATTACTATCATAGTTGAGTTGATTATTATGTTTCAGAAAATGTATACAAATTGCAATTACTCATATGCAAACCAGTTAAATTACTATCTCATTCCATTGCATGCGAGTTCTTTTATATTGTCTGCTCGTTTGTCGTTTCGACAGGTTTCTCTCATCTATGGGTAAATACGTTTTAGGTCCGCGAGGAGCACATTTTGCAAATTGCAACCTTGAACAATGTCAAAGCCACAGTCAGGTTAAAGACACACACACACACACAGAGACAACTATTCATACACACACACACACATACACATACGTAATAACAACAACAAGCGGCATCCGTTGGAAAACATGGCACAAGCCACGACAAAGACTTCGATTCTCCGTTTGGGACTCCCTTTTGGTTTGGTTTTGGCTTCAGGGCAAGTCGCAGCACTCCCTGGCCATGTTATTTTGTTTGCACTGATTGAAAATTGACAGAAAAGGTAAAGGAATTTGGCGACATCGACAGCGACAGTGCCAGGTCCTTGCCAGTTGCCACTGCAACTGGCAGACTGCACAGCACCTGCAAAGGAGAGGCTATACAGTGGATGTAATTAGTTGACAGGCAACACAACAGCTAAAAGAAAGAAATGACCTCATTCTGGGCCAAATATATGTCTACACTTCTCAGTCACTCTCTCGCCTTTCCTACTTATTTATGTACATTGTGCACACATTGCGACAGAGCCCGAAGGCCCTGGAGTTGTGACCATATGGAAATGTTTTATGACGACGACAGCAGCAACAGCAGCAACAACAGCAACAAGAGCGCACCCTTCACGAAAATAAAAAGGGGTGTGAAATTAGAATAACATGTCACTCATATTCACATACACAACAATGCATACATACATACATACACACACACACACACACACACACACACACATATTATATATCGTATAACACGTAATGCGGCCAAATATGCTGGTGGCCTGCTGAAGTCTGGCCAGGATTCGCACAGGATGTGCTGGCTAACAATTGTCACAGTTCACGGGGCCAAACACTGAACAAAGAATTATGACCATTAAAACTAGAATGCGACGGAAAAAAGAAATGGGTATTACTTAGGACGGCAGCAGTAGCAGAAAACAGGAGCAAAGCATACGCTTTGCTTTTGCTGGCAACACCCAGTGCTTCATCATCATCATTGTTGTTGTTATTCCTGTGTGTGTGTGTGTGTGTGTGTGTTACTAAGATTTTTTTTAATTACTGCCTGGCCATTAATTAAGCGTGTGTGTCTGTGTGTGTGTGAGGCTGGCTCAAAGCACGCCTTGTTTTTCATTAAAGTCAACCTGTGCCCAGCAATTACCATTTACTTCCGCAGCCAGCCAAGCTGAATGCGTGTCAACCTTGTGTTTAGAGCAAGAGAGCAAGAGAGAGAGAGAGAATCAAGGAATTTGCTTAGTCCTTTCAATTTTATCATACACTGCTACAAATTTTTGATAAGTCTATATATTAACTATATAGTCTGTTATGCTAGTTTATTTCATTTCATATTTTCTTTTACTTATTGCTTAATTAAGAATTATATACGATTATTAATCAATGTCTGTTTTGCTGCCGCCCAATCTCATTTCTAGTTATATATTGCTCTGCCTTTAGTTGTGTCAGTTTCGGAGTTCATTTTGATAAACCTTGCTACGCCGGGCTTCTCGCTTGACCCCCGACAGACTGACACGCAATTTGCATATGTATTTTAGCTGAAAGTTCTGTGATAAAGCACAAGCCAGGCAACCACGCAACACCAAACGGGCAACAGCTTATCATTTTTTCATTTTTTCATTTTGGCCCCGACTTTTTCGAACCGCTTTTCCACATTTTCGGGGATGTTCACTTTTTAAGCTGATGGCAGTGATAAATTCCAGGCACCCCAGCGAGCTTAAGGGCTGATTTTACTTCTTTTTTTTTTTTTTTTTTTTTTTGTTGCTCCGTCGTATCCGGGCATTTAATTTGTTTGCATTATTTGCGCATTTTGTGTGGATTTGAGCGCTGTTGTTTATGCTACGCATATAGTCGTGTATCCCGGCGATTTCAGATAGTAAACTGAAATTGAAATACGACAATATGCGAGACAGCTCGCTTGTCTCTGTAAAATTAATCAGTTAATGCGTTTCAGCCGGGGCCACAATGAGGATATTTGACCTGATTCCGTACGTCTACCTGAGCCCGCCTGCCATACAATAGACACTTGTTGTTTGCTGCTCATTGGATTTTCATTTGGTTTTGTTTATGGGAATTCACTTTTGCAAAGACTCTCAAGTATTTATGCCCTGTAACAATGTTTGAAGGCATACGCAACTTGTTGATCTAAGGGTTTTTAAGTGCTACATAGAAAAAACAGGGCATGGATTAACTCTATATCAGCTATTACTGATTTCAAATCTTAATATGCCAAGAGCTACTATAGAAGGTTGAAAATGGAATGAACTTAGAGAAATGTTATATATGCTATATAAAAATATATATTTATATATTAGATTATTATGTTATTAATCAGTAATTTATATAATGGTTAATAAATTGTATATGGTAACTAAAATTCGAGTTCTATAAGTACTCAAGCATGCTGTTCCAGCTCCTACAGTTAGCATATTAGTTACAGGGTATTTGTATCTCACTTTGCTAGCTGCTACTTGTAATCATTAAACATTATAGGGCATTGTTAAGGCATTAAGTCTTCTTTGCACAAACATATAGCTCATATTCAAATATTTCTGCACTCAATCTGACGCTGGGCTGGCAACAATAAACAGTTCATTTAGCATTTGATATTCTTTTTTATAGTGTAGGGTAACTGCAAGTTGATCATTCAGCACATTTAATGTAATTGCCGCGCCTCAACTTGAAATGCGACACATATGTAGACATTTTGCAAATTCTTGGTTAAATACCCAAATATGGATCGAACGATCGGAACGACCTGGTATGGGGAAGCAGACTCATTACGAAAAATGTTTAATGCTGCCAAATAAAGATAAGAAATTGCTGATAAGCAGATAAGATGTCAGTTCAGTAATTGGGCTCATACTTTAAAACAAGTTACGTCTTTATATTGCAACATTTTTAAAGAATAATAAAATAAAAAAGAAATATTATTTTTATTATATTCTTAACAGTTTTTTAAAGTTAAACAAATTAAAAAAAAAACACAGCTGTAGTCAGAAAAATAGTAGTGCGAACATTTTTGAAACGAGATATAAACATATATACTTATAAATACACTCTCATTGTTTTCAAAATATTATGTTTATCACAAAATTTTGTTTACCAAAATTCCAATCGCACTACTATTTTTCTGACCACAGCTGTATATATGTATATGTATATGTATTTATGTAAATTGAAGTATCTATTCATTATTGTAATTATTATTAATTGACAGGATTCATTAATTAGAATGAACTAACAAGAATTTTGTGGCTTTCAAAGAATTATTTTAAATATTTTTTTTACTATTAAACAATCTATTCATTCTTTCATTCTTCCTTCTATGTTCAATATAAATTATGTCTACTGAGAAAATCGTAGCCAACAGCATTTTCCCTGTCCTAATTATCGGGTGAGCACTGTAATTTGTTGAACGTCCTTGTCTTATCAATGTAGTGCGCGACACACCATATTAATTATCTCGAACAAAACGAAATTTTATGACTACCAATATGGATGGGTAACGTGTGATTCGTGATTGCAAAAAAAAGTACCCAATTTGCGTCAATTTAGAAAATAAACTGAAGCCTTGCGAAATATACTTTGAGTGTACGTAACACTCATTGGGTGTACATATGGTCAAATAGTAAAACTTATCAGCTGTTGACATAGTAAAAACCAATTTACGAATAGTTAGCGAAAAAAAACCTGCGCTTTTGCACGTCGCCCAGACAAGTTGTCACCTGGTTGTGTTGCTATAGCAAACTTGTTAATAAAGATACGCTAACTGTACTTTAGATCATATATCGTAATTGGTATATACGCTAATCTAACTGTAATCAATTCGCTTACCTTGACTCGCTTGTGATTCGGTAGCCAGCAGCAGCAGCAGCAGCAGCGGCAGCGCCAGCAGTCTGAGTCCTATCCAACTCCATTTCTCATCACATCCATTTGCCATTTTTCTGGCCATTTGTATTGAAACCTTTCGTGTTGTTGTTTTTCTCTATTACGTCGTTTTACGTTTTAATTGGAATCGTAACGGTTAATTCGTTGTTTGGTTTTAGTTTTTGTTTTTATTGCGCTGCATTTTGAGGGCCTCGTCTAACGGTTTTGGTTTCGCTTTCTTTTCGGTTTTGTCACTTTTGCACAAACATTCTACACATTCTTGCTTTACATGATATTCTTATTATTTTGTAGTGCTCCTTCCACATTAATTGTGTATTCGTCGAATTTTCGCGTGGATTGTTTAATTCATTTCATTTCGTTTTGCTTGCTGCATTTCGTGCGTGTTTTGCCGGCTGCAACAACAACAATTTAAATTTCTTTTTTTTTGTGCACTTTTCTTGTTCTTTTACCAACAAAACACTCGTACACGTTCAGTTACAGCAACAAAAACAACAACAAAAACGATAACTGCATATGGGAATAAGCGCCAGGCAACAACAACAACGACATCAACAAATTGCGCACACAGTAGCGTTGTCTCGCTCTAACTAATGTTAGCGTCGTCTGGCCGCAGGCTAGCGTTGCGAATCGTATTTTTTTCAATTCATGTTTTGCTTTTGTTTAGTGAATTGAAAGTAACGCACTTATCACAGCAAAACGTATGCTGCAATTTTATATATTTAACTTAGCCGCACAACATTAATATATTTAATTAATAAAACCGCGGTTTCCACACATAAATTTCATGCACAGTACGCGCGCAACCGACCTGACGCGACCAACATTGAACAGAAACTGAAGTATAGCGCTGAGCAAGATGCAGAATGGCCTGCGATTGGAATTGTATGAGTAGGAGAGGAGAGCAAGTGAGAGCACAACATACGTATTTCATGCGCTGAGCGCGAAACTCTGTGAGTGAGTATCGATAGGCGTATCGATACTTTTTGTGAGCGCATCAGGTTGAATTTACTAAATATTTAACGGACATTACAGTCACATTAATGCTTAAGGGTGTGTGGTATGTAATTGTATAAAAATATAATGATTAAAATTGCCTACAATTAGGGTTAATCAATTATACAAAATGCTTTAAGCGATTTTCATACCTATAGCACTCTTACTCTCTCCCTCTCTCATTTACCAACACTGTCTGGCGCCTAATTCGAATTGACGTAACAAATTAAATCGCTTTAAGCCTTAAATTGAATTCATTTAATTGATTTGTTTTGCAGTGGCCTATTTGTTTGCCGTACAAATTAATTGAAAAAAAAAAACATTAAACAAGTTGGCAAATGTCGCGACTGATTCAATTAATACCAACTGTCATCTGAACATTCATTTATTTACATATGCCCTTTTGACTTTTAGTTTTCCATTTTTTCCACTTTGTTCACATGCATAAAAAGTGCAAACTTTATGCATATACATACACATATGTATACATGTATATTTTTTTAATTTTCCGCTGACGCTTGGGTTGGAACTTGTTTGATTGTCCAGTCCAGCCCAACCCTCTGGGCTAGTGTTAAGGGCCCCAGTGCACAGCTTGTGGCCGAGAGTTGTCCGCGCAGGAGACTCATAAAGTTAGACAGCCAAACTAAACCCACAATTAAGCTTTAAAAGTTAACTTAAAGATTTTGCGGCTTACAGCTGAACAGTTGAATGATAAATGTTAAATTAAATGCACAGACATTTGCACAAATTACCCCAAAAATGGCAGAAGACGGAAGAAGGATGGGGAAAGTGCGCTTTAAAAAAATGAGAATCCCAGCATGGGGAGCAGCAACAGGAGCGAGAGCGGGAGCAGGAGCAGGAGTAAATGGCAGCGAGATGGACTCACTTGAAAGTGGGTCAAGTTATGTGGACTTATCAAATTGCCAGCTAAAAGATTTACAAGCTCGTCGCTAATTGCAGCTTTTTGTATGGGTTTCCAGAAATGAAGGCAGCAGCCACGCCTACTTCTCTGCCTTCCGCTGCTCATCAGTCGCCTGGTCCTCCTCCTACAGTACCATTATCTCCTGCTGTCTGTTCAAAGCCCTGCGCAATGCGAAACCACAAATTTTTGTTTTAATTAATGAAGCTGTCGTTAGCTCTTTCCATCTCTCTCTCTCCCCCGCTCCACGTCTCACTCTCTCTCTCTCTCTATCTCTCTCTCCGTCTGTCTGTTAGTTTGTGATTTGCAGCGACAGGCAGCGACGTAGAAAGTATTTGCAGCCCATTTTTGAACGCCCACAAACTGTGAGAGGCACTGAGCACTCGGATAAGTTTTACACGAATGCACAAACAGCACTTGTCACATATAATTACGACAGATATTTCTTCTCTTTTTTTATTATAATTTGTTATATTAGTTTTATCATTATGCATTTGATTATGCCTATTTAATAAACTGCGACATTTTGAGAGCTTTTGCAGAACGTGAACTGGGAATGTGATCAGTTAAACAAGACTTAGTTTGCCTATTCTAAGTTCATGTTCTAAAAAAAAAAAAAAAATAATAAATAAATAATAATAATAATAATAATATATTTAATATATACAATAACATTTAACTATATTTTATACTAATGGAAATTTAATTCAATTAATATCATAATTAATATATAAATAAATAATAAATTATTATGCAAATTATTATAATTATATAATAATAATGTAATATTTATTTATAATAATTAACAATTATAATAATTTTATTCATAATTTATTTTTTATTTGTATTTTATTATAGCAAAATTTTTTTATTTTTTTATTATTATTGCTTCTTTTTCAGCTAATTGAGTGATTTCTAAGTGAAATGTTTAGTTTATATGCCCCATAAGGTCTAATCAATGTCATCTCAACACATTGACCTACGAAATTAACTGTGTATATGACTCATATTTCAAATATATATACTATATATATATATATATGTTTGTATGTAAATCAAAGTATCACAATATTAGATTACCTTAGGTTATGGTATGACAGACTATGCGTACGCTTTAATTGAAATTGACGTTGATGCATGCCACATAATGCGTAGGCTGAGCCAAAATAACAGAAAGAGAGGGAGAGAGAGATGATAAGATGGCACAAGTTATATAAAGACAGAGACAGATAGAGAGGGATTGCGAGAGAGAGAGAGAGAGAGGAGTGGGGAGCCGTAGGAAACGCACCGACAACGAGCGCGAGTTAAATTAAGTTAGCGTCAAGACGTCGACGACTTGACAGCTACAACAACTGCTATAACAACAACAACAAGCAACAAGCAACAACAACAGCAAATAAATAAACAAATACACATATTTATATGCATTACGCGCATAAATCAAAATCAACTTGTAAATTTAATATGTCGCCGTGTATTTTGTGGCGCTTGCCACATGATTTATGCCGATTGTGTTTTAGTTGAATTGCCGCGAAAATATTAGCACGAAACGAGGGGAGTGGTATGGCCAAGAGATACCCTAGAAATGGGCATGAGTGGCCCTAAGTGATGGACTAAATGTTGGCTATTATAGATTAACTAGCTTTTCAGTGGCTAGCATTCCCTAGAATTTACTGAGATGATATGCATGGTTTGTCATAGCAAATGTTTGGCAATGTTATATACATACTCTATAGATATAGTTAATATATAGAATCTCATGAATCTTATTTGTATGCAAATCTTTCAATACCTTCTCCAGGGTATCTAGCAGGCGTATAACTAACTATAACTCCCTTTAAGCTTTATAAAAATTTTTGGGCCTGCCTGCCGGGTATCTCAAACCGTTAAGCACGCCCACCTATTGGCAATGCAATTGGTACATTGGACACTTAATTAACACTCGACAGGTTCTCATGGCCATAAGGCCGGTTGGGCTAGCTGCGACCAGCTAATGGCTAATTGGTAGGCAGCTCAGGTCGTTACAATTTCTCATGGATATACAAAAGAGAGACATGCTTGCCGCGAAGAAAAACTTAATTTTCACACATTAAAATTAGCTGGAAAAGCAGCCGTCGCGCCTCCGCTCCATCCCTCTTCCCGCTCCTCCTCGACCCAGGCGATCTATAGTGCGCCTCGACTATTTCGCTTTGACACTGAAAAATGACAATTTCAAGCCCTGGCGACAGTTTGACAGGCTCTGCGGATCCCTCATTTCCCCACATAATATATATAGGAATATATATTTATATAGATATACTTGTAATATCTCTGTTGTGGCTGTGGATGGAAAACGAAAGCAAAATTGTGACTTGACTTGCACTTGGACTTGACTAGTGAGCAGAGTGTAAATGTGTGTGTAGAGTGTAGAGTGAAGTGTGTGTGTGTGACAATGTATGGGCATATGTGTATGTATGTATGTATGTATGTATGTGTGTATGTATGTGTGTCTGTATGTTTGTATGTGCCCCACGTCAAGCAGCTTTAAGCGGTGTAAGCAAAATAAATGAGTTTGTCAGCCGGCAGCGACATGATTTGATAATTGGTTTTAAATGCAATTCGAAAGCGAGACGAAAGTGGCCAAAAAAAATACAAAAAATAAATTTAAAAAATTATAACAGGAAACGGATACAAAACTGAACTAATATGAATATAAAAATAAATCAAAGAAATAGAGAAATTGTAACAAAACTTTAACTGTTCAGCAAATGAGTAAATATGTAAATATGTATAGATGAAAGTATAAGTATAATAATGAGAGTATAAGTGTGGATGGAAGTATAAGTACAGCTATGAGTATAGATACAGATAAGTAGTTGCAGTATAAGAGTAAAGGCTGAATTTTAAGATTAAGTATAAGAAATAATAATAATAATACATAAGGTGTAAGAAATGCGATATAAAGAAATGTAGAAGTCAGAAGCGTAATACATATAAAAATATATGTGTAAAAAAACCTAATTAAAAATTTTTAAAGCAAACGTTATAAGCTAAAAATTAATCAGTTTAATTAGTAAGAGAACATAATAATAAAAAAAAAACTATAAATATTGAACTACATTATATATTTCAATATTTATAGTTTTTCTTTTATGTTCTCTCATAATTACTTATACTTAATTACTTTAATCTTATGTCACTCTCAGATTAGGATTAATACATAAAAATAATATAAATTAAAATACTGCCTCTTGGCCAGCACAAGTTTTGGCCATTGACTTGGGCCGTTGGCGGCGATAATCAGCTCAAATTTTGGTGGCAACAGCTTCCAAGTGGCTGCCAAATGACTCATTGCGAGATTTTCAGATGTGAATGTGGGCGGAGCAAGGCGTGGCGGGTTTATTGTGACGGTTATGTAAGGTCATTAAGACCCCACCCAGGCGACCCCAAGAATGAGACAAGAGTAAAAGCAAACAGCGACAGAGGAAAAGGGAAAACTGCCGCAGAGCGAAGATTGAATGCGCTAGAGGTAATAAATGGGGGAGAATATAGAGAATATATTTCAAAATGTATATGATTAAAACTACTTAAATTTTATGTGTTTTTTTTTAATAAATAACAAAGAAAATTATAATAACAACAAAAATACTAAATGAAATAATAATAATAATAATAATAATAATAATAATAATAATAATAATAATAATAATAATAATAATAATAATAATAATAATAATAATAATAATAATAATAATAATAATAATAATGTTTAAAATATTTGTAATAATAATAAACAATAAATAATAATAATAATAATGAACAATAACAAATAAAAATAAATAGAACAAAGTATTTATTTATAAATTAAATTAATTTTTTATTTTTCTTATTTTTGTAATTCAAAAAATATTTTAGAAATTTATTTTTATAAAAAAAAATTATTAAAAAATTAAAAATATACAATATGAGTACATAAAATATTTAAATATTTAATTTTATTTATTTATATACCTAAAAAGCACACAAAATATGTTTTATTGAACTATTTTTAAGTATTACATATATATATATATATATATAAATTTTTATATTTATTTTTAGTAACTTTAGTTATATAAAAAAAAATATTGCAAATTCTCATGGGCTTATACTGCATGCCAAAGCCGCTCGAGCCACTCTTATAGGGCATTCAGCGAACAAAAGAACTTGAAGCTCAACATAATTCTGACACTCGAAAAGTTTTTTTGTTTTTTGTTTTTGTTTTTGTTTATGTTTATGAATGCATTCGCTGGGTACCGTTAAGGCTGGCCATAAAAACAACTTAGTCAGCAAAGTGAGCGTTAGTCAAACTATTTTAATTAAATGCCACCAGATACCAAGCGACGAAGAGGCATGAGTCGCACAAGTGGCATGCGGCATGCGGCAAGTGGCATATAGGGTAGTCCCTAAAGTGCGAAGAGTCGCTTCACTGTGGGCCATAATGAACTCGTTAACGTCAGCCAGTTTACCCTCTCCGTGCTCTTGCCCTGCTGCAACGTTGCACTTGCAACTGCAGCTGTGCGGCATGCAGCACATAAATTAATGCTGTCCTCCAGCTGCAGCTCTGGCTTTGGCTCTGGCTCCCTGCGCCAGCATTTCGACGCATGCCAAAAAAAATTTACAAGCGACAGCATTTTCCACATGCTTCTCAAGCGTGCATCTTTTTTCTTTTGCGCGCGAGTTCGATTCGAAAAAAAAAACTCAACTGAACTGAGATTTCAGTCTGGCGCCTCAAGAGCGGACTATGGCGTGGGAGTATATGGGGCATATCCGCTGCATTGGTCAACTTTGTGTCAAGTCAAGTCGAGGGGGCCAACAGCAAAAAATGTGAAATTCTGAAATGTGTCAGAGCAGAAAAGTCCAAGCAGCTGTTGTAGGAAGTTGCAGTCATAGCAAGGATTTGATGTAGCATAAACTGACATGAATCTGTCTAGATATATATTTTTATATCAATATTACTTTATTTGCAATATATATATATATATATATATATATATATTGATATATATATATATTGATATATATTTTCATTTCATTTCAAATACGAAGAAATCTAGAGAAAAATATTGCTCCCAGCATCAGCTGACCTTACTCTAGTGATAAAAATGTTGCTACAGCTGTGTTCATAAAAATAGTATTGCAGCTTGAACTGTGCGACAACTATGATTAGTGAATAAATACAATTGATATATACATATATATATATATATATATATATATACATATATATATATATATATATATACAATTCATGTCAAGTTCATAATTAATTAAGTTCTCGTTCCATGCCCGCGCACTTGGCCATGGAAATGTCGTGCTACCGCTTGAGCAACTGACATATCCTTGGTTTCCTCTTAGTCACATCCTACCCTAAGCGGATTTCCCGGAATTTTCTTCGCGTTGCCTGACAGCTTTTCACTTGAGCTGTGAAATTAATTAAGTTGAGTTTTGCACTTGTTTGGGCAATCGTTGCGCTCAGACTCTGGCGAAAGCCAATAAATCCTTGTTCCCTGTCGCCGGATGCGAGACAATTGAGTGGGCAGAGTCGGAGCAGGTAGCACAGGTAACGCAACTGCAGACAAATTAGATGTATTTAAATTAGCGCAGCGCCTAATTTAATTATAGAGCCGCATGCAGAAACTCCAGCAGAGTCCACAATTTTAATTGACTGCCCAAAATGAATTGTCTGTCGGCTGGAATAAATTGTATATACAATTGTCTGTCTACCTGGCCGGCTGTCCACCTGTTTGCACATCATTAAAATACAATTGACATAGAGAGAAAGGGAGAGAGAGATGATGAGAGACAGAGAGTAATTTGTGAATGCATTGGGAATTTTATTTGGTTTTTGTTTTCCTTTGTTGATTTTTGGCAACTTTTTGTCTATGCGAAACTTTTAGATAATTTTGGAATTGACTTCAGCAAATGTTGACAGCTCACTGACTGACTGACTGACAGCCTGACAGACTGAGGGGCAGACAGAATGCCGAATTTGTCCATTTTTCCAATGAATTTGCACAATTTTTAATATTTAAAGTTGAGTCAAAGGGAAAAGAAGCAAAAAAAAAGAAATCTTTGTTAAATCTGAATCAAAACAAACAGCGTCTGACCGCAAGACAGAAAAATCTTGTCTAAATATTTACGCAACTAAATCAACTCGAGAACTGAAACTGGAGAACACCAAACGAGCGATAGAAGTAGAAGGGAGGGAAAGAGAGAGAGAGAGATAAAGAAATAGAGCTAGTCACACACACACACACACACACACACACACACACACACGCTTGGCATTTCAGCCGTTGAGTTAAGTAAACTTTGCCAAAGCCCGATGACTTGCCATAAATTCTAAGCCAAATTGTTAGGTATTTCTGGCATATCATAGCTCAATAAGCTAAATAGTTAATATTGATATAAATAATAGTAATAAGAGTGAGAAAAGTGCAAAAGTGACAAGCTGCTCGACTAGCTGATACTCTTACAAAACATAGCTATAGAAAGACTTTAGAGAGGGAAAGAAAGAGGGAGAGAAAATAAGAAAGAGAGATAAACAGGCACACAGAGATTACTCTCCAAAAGTGAAACGGTAAGAAAAATATGCACAGAGAGAGAAATAATGAGAGAGTGCCAGAGAGACAGATAGAGAGAGAGAGAGAGAGAGAGAGAAAGAGAGAGAGAGAAAGACACAGAGAGAGAGAAACAAAGAGGGAGAAAGCAAGAAGAGTGAGAGAAAGGGAAAGAAACTAAAAGAAAAAGAGAAACAGAAAGCAAGCAAGCATAATCTAAAATATAAAAAAATTGCTTAGAAGAGCATTCGAAACATCTTAGAATCCGATTAAAGCTTCTAAGCATTTATTGGATCTTAAGAGTCGTAATTAAACTGGCAAACACTCATTTAACCCGTTGGCACAGCTGAAAGGGTATATTAGTAATAATAATAATATGTGTCAAGTGCGCACAGCTGTCATCTGAGACCTGCAATTGACGCTTTAGCCAACTTTGACTGTCGACTGCAGTCGAGTCTCTTGTGTTTACTTCATCTTAATTAAGCTAAAAACCATGCCCAAATTATCAACAACTGTGCGAGTGTGTGTGTGTGCGTGTGTGTGTAAAAGTAACTGGAAGGTAAACACAATGCCACACTAATGACCATATACATGTTCTACACGTGTGTGCGTGCGTGTGTGTGTGGCTCATCAATCATCAACAGAGTCCCTGGACTGTGTGTGTGTGAAACTTTTAGCGAAAACGTTTAAACGTGACTTCCGACTTTGGAGAATTTGTTGGAGTCGAACGTGTGGCCGCCCTCCCCTCCAAAATAGATACATATTTATTACAGCGATATGTTGCTAAATAAGGTAAGCCACAAGTTACATGTGTGTGTGTCTGTGTTACACTTGCTGCCTGCGACTAAAGTGTGAGATAGCCAAAGCCATTAAGGCCAAAAAAGCGCAGCATAAATCATAATTTACATGCATTTTCAATCAACTTAAGCCTTTGCATTGCGCTGGCATAACAGTTGAGCTTGCGGTATGCACACTGAACTTATGCGTGCATAGAAATTACTTAAAATTACTTTAATAATTTATAACTCGCTTACACATGCACTTAAACTTTATCAAATACCCGCGCGCTTTGTTACAGTTCAGTGTTGCCCGCTTAGCAAATTGCTCAACACTGACATTGAATGCACAGCAACATTGTTGCTGTCGATAACTTCACTCAATTTATCGGCGACATATACAAATATCCCAATGAGCAAGCGAACAACGGATGTCGACAAAGATTCTATTTTAATAATATATTGGAAAGTGCAATTTAAATGTGAACATGCCACGTGACGAACTGAAAAAGCAACTACGCGGCACCAGCCTGGAGGTGAGGGCCGCTGCCAAGACAATTAACGCACAATTTGAACTAATAAGAAATGGCGGGACGTCGAGCGTCGGTTTGCATACGCTCAAATACGAATTAAGCATATTGCGACATTTGTGTTGTGCGCTGCAAGAGAATTTCCATCAGCATGCGGACATCTACTGTGACATTGCGGCCAGCCTGCTGCCACACGTGACGCCACAAGACGCGCAGCCTGATTACTGGACCAATCATTTGATCAGCCTGCAATACATACACCATTCGCTCTGCAAAGAGGTAAGAATCTAATCTGGACAGGATTAGCTCGATTATTCATAAATCTATCTCCATTCACTTTAGCAAACTGCGAATCAATGCCAAAGATTCTATGAACTGATCAATGCTCAGGGCTGCCAAATGCAAAACAAAACAGAATATAAATACTATATGAGCATTCATGTGAAGCATTTATATTACTTTGGCCATCAGATGGGCAAGCAAACGGATCCCAAGATGCGTAATCAACTTAGCGAAGCTCTACAGGCACTGGGCATGCTGATGCAGCAAATGCTTCAGCTACAGCAGACACAGCAAACGGATGGCTACAGCGAAGTCATTGTGGAATTGAATCAGCTGTTGGGCAAGCGTAGCTTGGGCTATCTCAAAATTCTGGCCAGTCTTCCAGTGGCTGACTTCAACAGCATGTGCGAGCCACTCTGCCAGCTGATAGCCGGCGGTGTGGGCAGCTCAAAGCAGCTGTTGGCGCAGTTTCCAGAATATTTAAGTGCTCTGCTCGCTCTGCTCTATCTGGACGACAGCGCCTGGCAACAGGATGAACAGCGGCAGGCGCAGCCTTGGACGCTCCAGCTGCTGCGTGGCTGCCGTGAACTATACAAACCTCAAGCCAATCAGCACTATGCGCTCTCTCTGCTCTATTACTACCTCAAGCTCTTGAACAAACGTTCATCGTCGCCAGCTGCGGACTTGAACCGCCCCTACGCAGATCTGGCCAAGAAATTCGTCAACTTCTTCGAGCAGAAGTTGCAGACTGCCGAGGAGCAATGGCATATTGACTTTCTCATGACATTCGTTCGCCTGCAGAAACAATTGCATCAAATGGATCAGAAGCTGCCCTCGTTCGATTACTTCTGGCAGTGTTTGGATAGCGCGGAGGCATATGCCGCTCACTTTGAGCTGCTGCAGTGCCTCAACAACATGATCATGAAGTTGAGCAGCAACAACATCAGTGCCTTGGCACCCAGCTGCAGCAGCAGCGACGCCAGCTGCCAGAGCCTTCGCAAGCATTGTGTCTTAAGCCTGGGCTGCTGTGCCACCTTTGCCTACAGCAATTGGCAGTCACAAGCTACGCTGCCTAAGGTAAGCTCTATCTATAAACTATCTACTCTTAGTAATCCTTTTCGTCCCCTCTGTCAGCTCGCTCAGCAATGCTTGGCTGGCATTATACACTATGCCATCGACGTGGCCAAGGTGACCAAGTGCTTGACGCCCAACAGCAGTGAGCTGCTCTTCTTTGCCTGGCATCTGATTAACATAGCCGAGAAGGTTAGTTCCTTCGAACAGATGGGTTTGCTGGAGATGCTGCTGAAGCCGTTGCAGCAGCTGCGCCCGCTCTTGAGTCCCTCGTATGCAAAGCAGTTGGTACGGCGCATCTATAAGGCCAGCGCTTACTGCTCCCATCCGGAGTTAGCTGCTCGTTTGCATTGCGCCTACGTCACCAGCCTAAAGTGTCCCTCGCGACAATTCCAACAGCTGTGCATCTACTATCGCACGGCCAAAAACAACGCAGAGCAATGCCTGCTCGAGCTGCATGCGAAGGGCACGCTGTGCAATCCCCTTGAGCCCGCTGAGCGGCGGCAACTGCTCGAGATGGACATATTAGCAGTGCTGGCCAACAAGAAGTCGCCGTCGCTGTTGCAGTCGCTGCTGCGACATTGCCAAACCGACTATCAAAAGGTGCTGCTATCTCGGCACTTGCGCTCAGACAAGATTATCGGCCAGCAATTCGAAGAGCTGCGCATCAAACTGAAACGTGAAAAGAAGCTGACGCGACTGCAACAGCTTATTCTAGGCCATGTCAGCGTCAGTAAGCTGTTGGAAGCACTCGAGGCTCAAAAGACCAAAATACCGATTAAGGAGACAACGGAGAAGGCACTCGAAGAGCTGATCATCAAATACAATCTAGTGGAACTTAACATAAGCAGCGAAATGCCGCTCGTCGAATTGGCTACGGCGGCAATGGAGGCTTTTGGCAGCTTCTTTGAGCAGGTGAGCGCGGTGAAAGCAGCTGAAGAGGGAATTATATATATTTCTGATTGAAAGTTTAGCCTCTTGCATATATAGAAGAATTCTCAACTAGAGGTTAGAGTACGCTGAGGTAGGCTTAACTTGTTTGGCACTAAATCAGTTTCCAGTTAACTTGATTGAAATATGTATAAATAAAATGCTTTGTGAACTGTCGTTAACGATGTGTTCAAGACTTGAGGAGATAGACAAATTGGAATTTGCCTTGAGCATCGCTTATTCAATATCAATTCAGTTCAAATCTGCTTACTCACCTGACTTCCCATTGCAGTTTTCCTAGATTGTATAAGCTAAAGGTTCCGAATGGTTTTCTAGACATCTAAGAGTTTGTCTCACAATCAATTTTACTTATGAAAATACCTTTACTTTATCATCTTTCTCATCCTACCTTGCAGGCCGATGTCGAGCCCCTGAGCAGTGACGAGGCGCTGATTGACTGGGAGGCGCTGCTTGATGATGGAATTGTGGCTGCCATGGCATTGTCTACCATGGGCTATACGCTGCAAGCGGACCGAGCTTGGCTGCTGCTAATGCGCATTAGCCGTCTGCTGGGCGATAGATTTAGCTATTTGCGTGCACTTGGCCACTTTCTGCCGCGCTACACGCAGCATGCGCTGCTCGAGCTGGAGGCGGAGGTTTCGTATGCTGAGCAGCTGCTCGATGAGCTGTGGCCGCAGTTGCATGCCTCACACTTGCTGAAGCGCCACCATACGACGGTGCTGCTCTGCTTGTGCCATTTGGCGCTGTACTATGCGCGCCTCGATTGCATTTGCCATGCCCAGCTGCTGCTGCTGCATGCGGAACGGCTGCGCGTCGAGTTTGAGGAGCGAGCGGGCAAGTGCGACATAGTCCAGCTGACCATACAAACGGTGCGCTTTCGCATGTGCTACCAGCAGCGCCACTGTCGCCTGCTCGGGCGCCTGCCCACGGCGCTGCAACAGCTGGACACCTTGGCCGAGGGTGTGCGCAGCTTCACCAGCATCTCGTCCATGGATAACGGTGTTTTGATCTTGCTGCTCGGGGACATGGTGCGGGATACAACGGAATGCACAGCGAATCGATTGAGTGAACGACCCAATTTCTCGAATAGTCTGCTGCAAGTACTGCTCCAGAGCGGTCTAGTGCTGCGCTCTGTCGAGGTGCTCATCTGCTGGCTGTGGACCAATTTGCGCATGGAGTGCCTGGACAAAGCGCACTCCAAGTTGCGTCTCATCGAGCACTTTCTGTGCATACAGCCGCTGCTCGAGTCGATGGCTGCGCTGGAACAGCGCAAGCAACTGCTACCAGCTGCTCCAATGGATGCGCAGTCCAAGCACATGAGTGAACTGGTGGGCAAGATGTTAACCATGCAGCTGGAGCAGGTCAGCGTGGAGCCCATACGAAAGCAGCAACATTTCAATGTGTCTTCGCCGCGACGGGTAAGTTGGACAAAGATGTTGCGAATGTCTACCACTCACAGCTTCTTTTCCTCTTTCTCTCTCATAGGAACTGCAGCCTCGCAGCACTAGCCTAAAGCTGCAGCGCTATGTCTCATTGGACATGCAACAGTCGCATCCGCTTATGCGTTCCAGCGTGCAGCTGCAGTGCATCTACTTCATTGTGGGCTGCCTCTATGCTCGCTTGTACTTTCTGAATCGCGAGCACGAAGAGCTGGATGAGTTCTATGCGTTGGCCAATGACTGGTTGCAACAGAATACGGCACGTGGCCATGCATTGGGGCACATGCTGCTCGTGCTGCATATGTATCAGGCAAACTATTTGCGTGCCCAGCGGCGGCAACAGCAGGCCATCGAGCTGACCGAAGCCGCGCTGAAGCTGGCAGGCAGCCAGCAGCTACAGCAGCGCGTAGACATCAACTATCGCTACAATTTGTTGCTGCAGCTGTGTACAGCGCGTCTCGAACTGCAGCCGGTGCCACAACCACAAAATCCAAGACGTGCGCTGACCTTCAACATATCGCCGGAGGAGAAGCCCAAGTCGTTGAGCAAAACAGACGTCAAGTCCAGCAAGAAGCCAGCTAAATTTGCCATCTATACAGAGGAAGTGCACATAATTAGCAGCACCAGCAGCAGCTGCTCCAGCTCCAGTGATATGGGGAGCAGTCCGGAGCGACAGTCTGGCAAGCGTCTGGACTTGAATGCCTGCCAGCTCATAGAGATCCTGGACCTGAGCGACACTGAAACGGAGCAGGTGGCAAAGCTGAAGCCCACCAAATCTTTGCGCAGCACTCGAACGCGTTCGCAGCTGCAGGGGGAGGGAACCGTAAGGCGCACAGCAACGGCGCCTGTTACAAGGCGCAATGTGACGCCGGAGGAACAGACGCCCAGCACACGTGTGCGCACCAGACGCCAGCAGCAAACCGCGGAACAGCCGACAGCAGCCGAGACGCTAACCAGCAGACGTCGCCAAAGGAACTGATTACGCTTAGATATTATGCTCTCGCCTAGTTAGCACAAATATTATTATATATCAGCTTACGTTTTATGTATATCTATAAATGTTTCACTCAAAGACTCAGCTTGGATGCATGTGTTTCGGGCTTTTTCAGTGGCATCAGCGAAGTTGTGCATATGTTATCGCTCCAGAGGCCGTGCTGCTGCACGCTTTGGCCTTCGCTGCTCTGGTGATAGTAGACGCCAATGCCGGACTTGCAGCCGCCAGCGAATTCACCCACATAGCGATTGCCATTGGCTGTGAACGAATGGGGGAACATAATGAGAAATGGCACGTGCCGGCGAGAAGCGTGGAGAGAAAGTCGTGGTTGGAGAATGTTACTCTCTGCAGCTCTTATCAATTGAAGCTTTGTCTAAACCATACCTGAAGCACCTTTTGCTTAAGTTCTTTGCTGCACTTTGCGCTTGGCTTATCTTAAGCTAGCTTCTCTCTGCGCTTTTCTAATTTGCAAGTTTTAAAGCGGAAGCAAATGTGGTTTTTATGACGATATCTCCATTTCTGGACGTGGATTTGCTGCATTTGCACTATTTCGATATGGCATTGATATATCTATCTATATATAAGATTTGTACTTCCACGCTTTTTTCTTTAAACTTATAATCATTAGCTTATATAGCCAGATTCTATGATACTAGCGCTAGGTAACTTCTCTTCAGTGCGCTTTTCGCTTTTATCAAAACCCTTGAAATTAAAGATTCAAAACTTTTTATCTACCATTCCGCTACGCTCAGCTCTTCTATGCTTCTCACTCCTAACTTTTCTTTCCCAGTTGCTTTCTCCTTTCCTCACTGCATCCCTTCCACGACTTCCACTCAACTTCTCACAGCGCTTCTCGCTGTCAACTCACCCGCATAGAGTACGCCACGGCCGTGCATGACATCCTTTAGCCACTCGCCCACATAGATGCGTCCGTCGGCGTGCCACTGTATGCCACGCCCACTACGCTCATTGCCCAACCACTGGCCATAGTAAACGGAGCCGTCGTCGTAATACTGCTTGCCCTCACCGCTGCGCACATTCGCCGCCCACTCACCCACATAGAGGCGTTGGGCGTGTCCATTCTGGCTGAGGCGCCGCAGCGTGCCATAGCCATGCCGCTGACCATGCAACCACTGACCCTCATAGATGAGGCCACGTCCGCTGGCCTTGACACCGTACCCATGATGCTGGTCCTGCAACCACATGCCCCGGTAGTAGCCACCGCCGCTGGTGTAGCGCAGGCATCTGACAACGCTGTTGCTGCCATTTGCACGGCTCGACATGTTGTTGGCAACTGTCGTATGGAAGTTGCCGCTTCGATTTGTCATCTGCCGCGGTGCCAGTCGCCAGCGGGTGTCACGATGGGTGGTGGTGCGTTGTATTGTGTGGTGCGCCCTATTCTAATCAAGCTGCTAACATGTCTTGTACCTTGCCACAATAGATTAGCTGGAATAGAGGCCAATGCCTGACACGCAAACTTAACCAAGTTTGAGCGGCAACGACGCGCCAAGACGGGCCCGGGTCGGGGCCAATACAAAATGTGTTCAGTTGGGGTTTTGAGGGTTTGTTTTCTCTCTCTCTCTCTCTCTCTCTCTATTGTCTAGTAAAGTAAGAGCTTTAATTAAGTATATGTTATGTATAAATTACAGCGAACTAACGCTAAGACAATCGCCAGATAATAGAGGCTTATACCATATAGACTACATACGTATATAGACTGCAAGCACTTCGATATATATCGTACTGTATAGTTACATATATATATATATATATATATATATATATATATATATATATATATATATATATATATATATATATATATATATATATATATATATATATATATATATATATATATATATATATATAAAAAAAAAGATTAGAATAACATAATATATATTGCCTTATGCGTATCACAATTTGCATTAGCTACAAATTCACACTTCTTCTGAACATTTTGCATGAAGTCTAAAGTTTTACGTTTGGGTCCGATTATCGGGCTAATATATATATATATATATATATATATATCTATCTGTATGTGTGTATGTATGTATGTATGTCTTTTACAAAAGTTTTTCTTAATTTCTTGTGTGCCAACTATACAATATCACCGGAGGCGCCATAGTTGAAGCCATTGTTGCGCGCATTGTTGTGCACCTCGAGATGATCCTGCTCCATTTGCTCCTTGAGCAGCTCCAGCTCTCGTATGCCAGAGACGGTCACCTCGTACTTGTGCGTCACCAGCGACCGATAAAAGTGAATGGCAAAGGCCAGGAAGATAACCATAACGGGTAACAGCACCACCACGGCCGACCAGGCAGCCGTGGTGCTCAGATCATAGAACTTCACCCAGCACAGTATCGCAATCTCCACCAGAAACAGTATCAAGCCGAGCAGCGTGGAAAATGCCCAGGCTGTCTCAATATACCAATGGAGCCGCTCGTGCGGCGACTCATGCACCAATGTGATGCTGTGCAGATTGCAAACTGTCTCAATGTTGGGCAGGATGCAAGTGCTGATCATTAGGGCCAACATGTGGACAGCCACCAGCAGCGTGGTGCAGATGGCAAACGCAACCAGCATGCCAGGCGGCACACCTGTATCCTTGTCCAGTTGCACCTCCACCATGGCCACCTGCAAGACAGAGAGAGAGAGAAATAGAGTGAGAGAGTCAGCAAACTGAGAGTGAGAGAGATAGAGAGCTGTTAGACCTGCTGGGCCTGCTCTAGTCTGCTTATTATTTATATTATTAGCCAACTCTTGTTGTTCACATTTTGGCAACAGATTGTGTTGGCTGTATATTATATATATATATATATATATGCACATATATTACACATATTCAATATGCTACATATGCGGCCAATTTATGCGATTATCCTCGCCTGTTTGCCCTCTGCTTTGCCTCTGGTATGCAAGCATTTATTAATTAGCCAGGCTGTAGGCGACTCACAAATACTCTATAACACAGTCTTAGAGGCATCTTGACAGTTACTGTGTTTAAGCCTACACTTGAGCTTATTTATTTATTTTTATATATTATTTATTGAATTTGTATTCAAGTTATAAATTTAATTTAGATTGACTAAATGGGCTTTAGGGTTTTATGGACTGCATTAAATAGATTTTTGCATAGATAATTTGAAAAATTCTTGATTTTATATAATATATCATTTGCTATTGTTCTATAAACGAGGTCTGTTCAAGAAGTATTGCGAGATTTTTGTGTTTTTTTTTTTCAATATATATTTATGCATGATAATGATATATGTTAATATATATATACATATATATGATGTTCTCTCTAGTATAGGATAAACGAGCATAGATATAAAGGAACAAACTTAATTTATAGCGATACATATATATTACATTGAATAAATATATTCCTATAAAAGTTAATTTTGTATTTTTATAGCTATGCTCAATCAACCCTCGTTTATCTAATACTACAGAGAACATCGTAATGAAATGCATAACTCATAAGAAAACAGCCCTAACGAAGCTAAACTATAAATATACATTTGCTGATAAGTAACAGAAGCCTATATAAAATATGTTAAAAATTATATAAATTTTATTTATTCTAAGAGTTTCACTATAAATCTATAACCGATTCAACATTTTTGCTCAATGGATTTTATATTTATATATACTATACTATAAAGTTCATTGATCAAAAATCTGAAGTCAGTCATAAGTTTATGTCATTTATAAATAAGTTAATCTGCTCAGCTGTAATTTGAAATACATTTAAAACAATTGGCAAAGAAACAGACAACTCAGATCAGTTAGCTATATGTATATCTAACCTAACATGCCCTTTTGTGTAACTTAATGGGCTACAGGGTATGCGTGAAGGTAATTGCGCCATTATTTAACATAATTAAAGCAAACTAATTTTGATATTTATTTCAAAGAAAGCAAATTAAAATTAGATAATAAAATAGTTTGAAGCAAAAGGAACTAGTTCTAGGCAACTAGGAACTAGTGGAACAGTGAACTTACCATAGCAAAACCTGAGAGCAGTGCAGAAGTTTTGCTGCTCGCCTTCAGCTTGGCCCGGCTCAGCTGCAGCTTGCGCCAGGACAGATAGGTGGGTGAGTGCAGATCTTCGACGGACTGTGACATGCTGCTGCGGGCGAAGCGACGAGGCTGAAAACGAGAGAATTGATGCTGTTGATATGTGCGCAACTGATATGGATATGCACTGGACGAGGACTGTACTATGGAAGCGGCTGGCCCTGCACCTGGCAATGAAAATGGGGGCGGCGGCGGCGTCGGCAGCGAAGGCGTTTGGGATGTTAGATGCGCGTTGAAGCGGCGCGAGCTCGCGTGCGGCGAATTCGTTGAATGCAAATTGCTATAGTTGAGAAAGCGCGCCGAACCGATGTAGCTGCTCGGTCCCGAATGGGCGGTGCGACTGAAATTGTTGCTGTTGTTCTGTGCCTGCTGCTGCTGCTGCTGCTGCTGGTGCTGCCGCTGCCGCTGCCGCTGCGGTCGGCACGAGTCGCACATGCTATTGTCGCCGCTATGACAGTGGCTGCCAGCAGTCGCCGTTGCCGTCGCCGTTGCAGTCGCTGCTGCTGTATAGGCATCCACACTGGCTGCCAAACGGGCCGTTGCATGCAATGCATTTGCCAGCGCAAAGCGTTTTGATTCATGCCGATTCGCCGCACAGGGCAGAAAGCGAGCAGCAGAGGCCTGCAACGGCTGTCTGACATCCTCTCTATCCGAGTCCCGGGTTAACGGTGTGTCTAAAGTCTCGCTGCTCTCGGTGCGCTCAGTCGAAGTGGGCGCGCTGCCATCAAATGAGCTCTGCTGGTGATTAAGCAGCAGGCTGCTGTGGCTGAGATTTGTGCGGGCATAGCGTAGGTTCGAGTACATGCTCTTCGGATTGAGAGAGAGTGGCAACAGTTGTTCGCTCTCAGCACGCTGAACCGGGTCACGCGTACGCTTCGACTGGAAGCTCTCTTTATCCTGTTGCTGTTCTTGTTGTTGTTGTTGTTGCTGTTGCTGTTGCTGCTGTTGCTGTTGCTGTTGCTCTAGCAGCGGCAGTTCAAGCTGAAGCTTTTGGTGTGGCGGCTGTTTAAGCGGCACCTCGTCGCAGGCGGAACGCATGTGCAGTTAGTTTTTAGTAAAATTCGCTCGCTTTAGACACAGACACACGTGTAAAATATGTTTTTTTTTTTTATGAATAATTATTTGTTAAATTTCAAATCGTTTGCTTTTTGCCAAATACTTTAACAACAAAAACACTTTTGAGCAGCATAAGTGAGTGAGCGTAGCAGTAGCAAAACAGAGAGCAAGCGAGCGAGCGAGCGAGCGAGCGTAGACTGGAAAAGTGAAATTCCTTTCGCGCTCAGCGCACACTTCCAACTGCTCTCTCTCTCTCTCTCTCTCAGACAATGTCTGGCAGTTCGTTTCAGTTGGTTGATTTGGCTGATGATGCCGATGACGATGCTGATAGCGTTTGATTGTTGTTGTTGTTGTTGTTGTTATTGTTATTGTTATTGTTGATTAATTATGGTGTTCAGTACACATGAGAATTGATCAGCACATACACAGACACAGACGGATACACACACTCTCACACATAAGTGTGTTATTTTTTCTTTCTACTTGGTTTAATTGTCAGTTTGTTGGCAAATTTTGCAGCGCGTTGCCGTCTTTCTCGTTTTAGAGGTGTGTGTGTGTGTGTGCGTGTGTTATTTAAATATTTATTTTTTATTTATAAACTTTTTATAGCATATAAAATTTGCAAAATACATGTGTCAATAAAACACAATTTGGCACGTACGTATTTTTATATTGCGAGTACACTTAAAACGTATCACAAATTTGATGGCAAAAACCGATAACCGTTTCCGTTTGCCAACGATGCTTTAATGGAGACACGCTTTACCGTTTTACCGTTTTTACACTCTACTCTACACTCGACGCAAATGCACATATTTGCAATTGCATGTAGTTCTTCTTGTATATCTCTTTAGCTTGTGTAGGATTAATCACGGCGACAAGTTCACGGCGAACTGCTGCGCGATAATAAATTGAATAGTAATGTGGCTCTGTTCGACATATTTAATTCATTTCTTTTTGTAAATTCGCTTCGTCTTCCTTTTCACACCCTGCCAGGCCGTCGCGTCGCATTGTTGCTTAGTCTTAATGCGTCTCTCTCTCGCTCTCGCTCTCACTCACTCTCTCTCTCTCTCTCTCTCTCTCTTGTTGTCATGCGAACCGGTTGGTGAGTGAGTGAATGAGTGTGGGTGGGTGGTTGGGTGCTTGGGTGGTTGCTTGCTTGGTTGATGCGAACGCGCGAGAACGTGTCGTCTAGTTAACAACTAACTGATACGGCGACGACGGCGATGCCGTTGATGCGGCGACGTTGGCGTTGGTTGCTGAACTGTCGACGGCGGCGCGCGTGATATTCAAATTCGACAATCAATTCGGCGACTTCGACGACGACGACGACGACGACGATGTTTGCGGCCTGCGACGACAAAAACAACAACAACAATATAACAATAGACAATCGAATTACAAATGCCATTTGAATTAAAACCGAACAGAAGGAAACTAAAACGTTGACAGCGGGTGCCTGTGTCTGTGTGCATGTAAATATGAATGTATGTGTATGTATGTGTATGTGTGCGTGTGTGTGTAAAGAAAACGGGAAAACAAGCAAAACAAGTAGATAGCATTGAAAGGAGGAAAAGAGATAGCACTTGATAGAGGTGCTCCCCAATCACCCACTCACCCACTCGCTCGTTCGCTCTCTCCCACTGTTTTGGCAATCAATCAACACACATTTGCCTACCTGTAGCGCATCCGTTGATCATCAATGGGGAAATCAAATAATGAACATTTTGGCGTCGCGACTTGACACTGAACTGTGCAGTGATTGGGCTAATTTATTGGCCACTGATTCAATTATAAATTCGACACTGCCCGCTCAGCTGACCCAACAATCAAGCGAGCAGAGGAGCAGCAGCAGCAGCGGCAGCAGATGCTTTAGCGATAGAGAGGCCAAGGTCTGCAGCCAGTGGAATTCTTTTATTGGATGATGACGTAGGACGCGGACAACACCAAAAAAAAAAACTGAGCAAAAAACTAATCGATTCGCTCTTGAACTTTCCAGCTGATGAAGTTCGAAGTTCGAACTTCGAGCTGCCCAGCTGATGAAGTTCGACAAAGGAAATGAAATGAGAGCAGAGTAAAATAACCGTTTCACGCAAGCAACAGCTTCCCATTGGATGAAGTTGCGCAGCTTCAACGAAATATTTCCCGTGGAATTCGAGGCAAAATGTCTTTTAGAGACAACAGCAAAATGAGCGCTAGCTAACCGGTTCGCTCTCGAGCTACCCAGCTGATGAAGTTCGGCAATGAGAGCAGAGTAAATTAACCGTTTCGCACAAGCATTGCAATAATCGAGCGTCCCATTGGATGGAGTCGCGCTGCTTAAAGGGAATATTTCCCGATGCAACTCGATGCCGGCAAATGTACTGGAATATGTTGGAATTTAAATGGAATCTGTATTAAAATACTGCAAATAATACTATAAATATGTATGTATGTGCGGAGTGGCGCTTTCCAGTATAGTCTGTGCAATTTGAGCTTTCGCTGATCTGCGAATTATTGATTACGTGTTTTTATACGTTTTTCACACATTTGCAATTGTTGACACAGAACTCTCAGTATCAGCTGATTGATGTTTTACTCAATTCGAATGATTAAAATGGAAAACAATCAGGTGCCTTTGCCTGATTTCTTATCAGTTCATGTAAAATATGATTGTATAATCAGCGTCTCGATTTTCCAATCAAAACAACTGTATAAAATTGTAATAAGCTACAGTAATTCCTTGATAAATGCGACCTTCGTAAAAAACTATTAAAAAAATTTGTAAGAAATATTGCCTTGAAAAATATATATTTGTATAAAATTTAATATTTTTTTTTTATCAAAAAAAAATTAAATAAAATTTGTATTACTTCTAGTCTCTAACTTTAAACTTGAACTGTAAAATCGGCATTTAAATCCTTGAAAAATATATATTTGTGCATTTAAATAATTTTTTTTATTCTAAAAAAAATAAATAAATTAGAATTTGTAATAGAACCGAACTTTTTCTTGTCGTCTTTTTCGTCCTACTTTGATCAACTTGACCTATAAAATCGGCATATAAATGTATAATATATATGTCCAAATTATATATTCAATGCAAAATTGAAATTTATGCAATTTTCAAAGGCATTTAAATTAGAGCAAAAGGTTGAATAAATCCATTGAGCAGGCAAAATCAAAACGATTTTATAATACTATTACGTTTTTTTTTTGTTTGCTTCGTTTCTGATATTGATTTTCTATTCTATGTATAATTTTTTCGTGCCAAGCAACGCCGGGTAACATTTGAGTGGAATATAAGAGACTTTATCGACGTATAAAAACAGTCACACCACATTTCAGTTGGCATTTAAAGCTAATTAATAATAAAAAAACATGAATAAATAAGATTTTGTATATGCTGATTATGCACAGACACACACACACACACACACACATACATGTGTGCGTGTGTGTGTGCGTAGGTCGCCAGGGAGTGGGCCCTATAAAGTTCCAAATTTTAATTATTTATCGTATGCAAACAATTGATAAAAACAAAAGCAAAGCCAAGCCGCGGTGTGAATTGAATTGACAGAGCGAGTTGTATTGACTGCACAATACCCTGCAGTAAATATATAAAACCATAAACTAATTAGCACAATTGAATGTTGACAAATTATATGTAATAAAAAACTCTCCAAAAAATCTATGTATCATTTACCGCTCACTAATATGCCCGCTTAAAACCCCTGCTTAGAACGCAAAAGAAATAACAGACTAGGTTCTGTGACGTCACAAGCAAGCTCTAAGTGTATGGAAAAATAATAATAAGCCGCGTGTAATATTACGGTACGAACACACAGACACAGGCACACACACACATACACATACACACACATATAGGCGCTAGCATGTGGGATCTGGTTCGACTTGAAATCGGAGGCCAAGTTGAGAGTTTAGACTGGAGATTTAACCGTGAACCGCACACGTTCAATTGTTCGCTTCGATATTTGCTCATTTCGGTGATTTGGCACAATTGGCGTGAAGAGTGAGTGAGTGAGATAGAGAGAGAGAGTGAGAGCTAGAGCGCGCGGTAGAGTTTAGGCGAGTGTTAAAGTTTTTTTTTTCTTGATTTCTTTGTGTTTGGCATGTAGAAATGTAGAATTTGATTTGTTATGGAGACTTACCTTTGAGAAATTTTGACTGGAAGCGGGTAGCTGTGGCGCCGAATTGCTAATGCTGGAACGTTTAAAGCTGAAGGCGTTGCTATTGTAGTTGTTGTTGTAGTTGTTGCCGTTATTGCTGCTGCTGCCAGAGCTGCTGCCAAATTGATTGTATAAACTGTGATTATGAAAGTGCTGCAGCTGATGTTGTTGCTGTTGTTGTTGTTGCTGCTGTTGGTGTTGGTGTTGATGTTGGCCGGTGGCTATGGTTGTGGCAGCTGCAACCGCTGCGGCAACAACGTGCTGGAAATGATGCTGAGCGTTGGCTGACGTGGTAATATCACTGCCAATTGGCTGTCCAAAGTTGCTTGGATTTGAGTTGTTGCGTTGAGCTGAGCTGGTGCTGAGCGATTTGGCCGTTGGCGACGTGCGAGTTTGGCTATTGGTAGACTCTAGGCCATTGCCAGCTGAGCTTGTTGTTGTCCACACAGACATCTTGAGCAATGGGGCCGGCAGAGGGCAGCAACGATTTTCCAGAACTGGGCATCCATTTTGCAGCACACAAAGCAAAAGTAAAACACAAAAACAAAACAACCAAAAAAAAAAAAAAACACCAAATATAGGTACAAAGGATAGCGAGCACGTAGAGATCGCACGACAGTAAACAAATAGAAAAACGTGTAAGTACGATGTGCTTAAGTACAAATTAAAATTAAAAAACAGTTGCACTTGTGTGTGAAATTTACATATTATATACAGTTTTTTCTTTTGGACTTTCTACATATTTGGCGAGTGTGTGTGCGAATGCGGAACAACCAAAACAGACTGACGCTATGGCCGCTGTTATCGATAATGGTCAGCGCTGTTAGCTCACAAGAGCTGTTAGCTGAGTAGCGCAGCGCTAACAGCATGCTGTTAGGCACAGCAAATTTTAGGCTGGCAATGCTGTTGAAAGAAGCGCGCGCGCGCGTTCATAATTTGATTTTTTCTTAGTTTTTTGTTTTATTATTTTTTGTTTATAATTAAATATGTGTTTTAATGTCAATGTTAGGCAAACACAGCAATTGGAATGCACAGTCGGTGTGCCAGTAGGCCCATTAATCAAAAACGCCCACGCTCATTAAATTGAAATAGAAATAGAAACAACAAAATCAACGCGAAATTCACGGGCTGTGACACATTTTTTTCAATTTGAAATTTGCAATTTACATTTGTTGTGTTTGCTAATTGTTTTTCACACGTTTTCACATTTTTTGTTTGCATTTTCGGTCGCTTCCGGCGTGGGCGTTTTATTTTTGTCAGCGCAGCGCTCGGCCACTGGCTAAAAGCTAAAAGTATCTGCATATGCGCATACAAAAGTATCTTTGTATCTGTGTATCTGTAGCGGTTGCTGTTGCTGCTGCTGCTGCTGCTGCTGCTATATCTATGCAACACCTTCACGCGCCTTGAACTTGCTCGCTTCTTCTGCTTGCAACACAGCAACAGGCAGCAACAGGCAGCAGTCGGCCCAAAAAAAACTTTATTTATACATATGCAAAGTGCTTTATGCAGATTTTTGTATCTTTTATCTCGTGCTCTGCTTTGTGCGCTGTGTATTCATTTCGGCACTAGCTACAGTTATATAGTGACAGATACAGATACAGATACAGATACAGCTACAGCTACAGCTACAGCTACAGATATAGATATCTATGTATATATACAGAGATACTTCTATTACTGAACTCGAGTCATGTGCCGCCTTTGCTTCATAACCAATATCTATGTTCGCAGTTTGGTATACCCTGTATTGAAGGCAATGGCTATTCGGGGTATATTGTTTTTGTGCCAATGTATACAACATGCAGACGGAGAAGCGTGGCAGATAAGCTATATATGTATTTACCCGATTTGTATGATTTGCTGAGTCAATTGCAGCTGGTTTGCCTATACGTCCGTTTGAATGCCTAAAGCTAGAGCTTTGAAATGATATATATAAAAAAATATATATGTATTAGTATATACCACACTTTGCACAAGTTTATCTCATCCCTTTTTTTAAATATTCGTTAAGTTTGTATAATTTTACTTTGATTTTTACGCATAATTTTAACATTTTTATAGCCTCACACACAAAATATACCTTGCATTTATCTGGGCTTCATATATATATATATGTATACATATATATTTAAAATTTATCTGATTTGTCTGCCATTCACTATTTCATTGAAAGTTTTAGTAAAAACTTGAACCTTTGCATCAAAACACATTTTACTACTATTATTATGAACGGAAAATGTTGCTAAAAGAAGTACTATTAAAACTATATAAATATGCATATCTAAGATCTCAAGTGTGTACATGTCTACAAAAGCACTAGAATGATTAATAAACCAAGCCTCTGTGCGCAGTGTGCAGGGTATATGCTAGTCGTGCACACTCGACTAAAGCGGCGCTGAGTTTGTTTCTTCGTTTTACTGCTTAAATAGAACGCAAATTTTAAGGTGTTACGAAATAAATATGAATATATATATGTATATACATATATTTCTACTCATCTATATATGCGTATATATGTATATATTCATATTCTTATCTATTTACCAACAGCGGCTCGTTGTGACGTTTTGTTTGTTTGTGAATAAAAAAAAACTTAATTTATAGAAAGTTCAAAGCGTCTAATACCAATTGCATTCGCTTCGATCGTGATAAAGATTGAGCTGGCAGTAATAAATTTCCTCTTCTGCTTCTTCTTACTCTATTTTGTATCTCTTTTTATTTCTCTTTATTGCTTACAACAATTAAAGACAATTGAAATCAATAAACTTGACTCAAGCACAACAAATTGTTAGCCCTCAAAGTAGCTGCCAAATGCAAACGCTTGACAATTAGCTCAGGATGGGATTTATCTTTCATAGTTTGAATTACAAATGAACAAATCAACATATTCATGAATATATATGTTATAGACATATATGCATCTATATATTCATATATATATATATATATGTCATGGGCTAATAATAACTGTATTTTTTTTAACCACTCAGAAAATTTACTTTCGATAACGCAGCAACAACAACAGCAACAACAACAACAGCTGCAATAAGAACAACAACAACAAGTGAACAACAACCACAATTAGATATGCCAAGCAACAACAACAACCGTTGGAGGTCTTTGAATATTTGTTTGCAAAATGTGCATGTTTATTTAAATACCCTGTAATAGTTGCAGCAACAGCATAGGGTCAACTTACGCGTAACAGAAAGAAAGAAAGAAAATAGCAAAACAAATTCAGAGAAAGGGAGAGAAACAGAGAGAGAGAGAGAGAGAGAGAGAGAGAGTGAGAGCTAGAGAAATGTAGTTTGTTATTATAATATAATTTTTAAGCCTGTTAAGTAGCGTTCTATGTAAATCTCATTTCCTTATACTTCTTGAAATGCTCTAAGCTCCAAATTCTAAAGATAAATACTATTTGATTAGCGTATTGTTCACTCTGCCTCTTTCCCTCTTTCTCTATCTTTATCTATTTCTATCTCTCTATCTCTCTCTCTTTCTACCCCTCGCTATTCGCTCGCTCTCTCTTTTTCTTACTATTCACTCTCCTCTCTCGATCTCGCATTATTTTCTATCTCGCTAACTGTCAATATCTCTCAATATCTCTCACTATCTCTCACTATTCTCTCTCCCTCTCTTTGCTATTGGTCTCTGCTTTCATTCAAACTTCTATTCCTGTATGCGTCTTACTCGAACACAATTGTATGAAGGTTTTGCAGTAAGTCGTGATTAGATAAACTCATTTTCTTTTACCAATTCTCCTCGTGTCCCTCTCTCTCTCTCTCTCTCTCTCTGCCCCTTTCTCTATTCTAACCCTTTCATATACTGAGTATCTACTAGTCGATCATTTACACCTATGCCCTTATATTTGTTATTTTCCTTAAACTTATATCGCAATTGAATTTTGTTTGCCGCCTTTATGATTGCTGTTGAGGCTTTGTCTGAGTTATGACGTCGGCTTCTAAATATAACATTTACTCCCTATGCAAACCAATCAATGAAAACAAAATAAAATGGAAAAACTTAAGCCTGAGATAGTGAAAAGTATTCAGAGATAAATATAGAAAAAAAAGGTGTTTGTAACGGCAACAGCAGTTGATAGAAGTCTATTGACGCTTCTCAAACCATAGAACAGTTCCGTGACACGCTTTTGCAATTTCAATACAAATATTTGAACAGATATTCCAACTATTTAAACAGATTTCTCAACCCAAGCGAAGATCAATGTTTGGACTGAAATTTAGTTGAAACTCGCATTTTGCGCCGTGTAGAAAAAAATATAGGAGAAGTGCGTCAAATGAGGGAATATTTATGGAAAACGTTGAAGAATGCAATTTGAATCGAAATAGAAATTTGTCACACCTCAAGGGCTCTACAGCGAGAGAGAGAGAGAGAGAGAGAGAGAGGAGGGGGGGGGGGGGAGAAAGTTGAGTACACGCTTGCATAGAAAACGCTTAAGAATGCAACGCTTAAGCAAAAAAAAGGCTAAATTGATTCAGCTTGAATAGAATTTACGAAAGCTTTTAACACCTAAAGGTGTTGAAACGAAAATATTTTATAGGCACGGTCTGAAAACGTTTAAGAATGCGTTACAAAACAGAATAAGAAATGTGACGACACTGAAAACATATAAGAACTCAAGAAAGAAGGTCTAAAATGAAAAGCTTTAACAAGATAAAGCTTTAAGCTAATAAACGATTAGGATTAAGCAGCAGAGAGTCTAAAATTGTAAGCTCTATCAAGATAAAGCTTTAAGCTAATAAGCGACAAGGTTTAAGTAGAAGCAACGTCAGAGGGAAGACGAAGCGGACTCAACATTTTGACTACTCTAAAGACAGTAGAATATGTAGCAAAAACAAAAACATTGCAGCAACCAAACCTTTAAGAATGTAGACACACAGGGAAATAACGAAAATTAAGTTAAATTGCAAAAGAAAGAGCTTTCAACATTAAAGCTTATAGCAGGTATATTACGAAACATAAAAGAAAATATGTATTCATAAATAGTATCAGACTTATAAAACATTTAAGAATCGAGCACAAAGTGAATGGCAATTAGCAGTAGCAAAGAGAAAGCCCGAGAGAAGACGAAGACTAGGACGAAAACTAAGACTAAACATTCGTTTAAGAATAAAACACAAAGAAGAAAGCTAAATAGAAAGCTTTAAAGCGCAGGAGCAAAAAACATTCAGCAAAGCTTGAAGAAAACCAAAGAGAATGGCAATTAGCAGTGGTAAAAGGAAAGCCAAAGAGCAGACAAAGAGTATTCGCATTCAATGAACGTTCAAGAATAAAACACAAAGAAGAACAAAAAATCTGATTGCATTGAACTCGAAAGTACAATCGTAAACATTCAGCAAACCTTCCAGAATGCGACACGCAGAAGAAGAAACTTGATAACAAATTACAAATGATAAGCGAAAGTAAAGAGATAGAGATAGAGAATTGAATTGATGACTGAAAGGAGGAAATTTCAATTCAATATTAATAATAAAAAACAAAAACAAAATTAAATTAATCTGTGGAAATTACATTCAAATAGCGCAGCTATAAATAAAGCCCATTAAAACATATCAAAGGCATTTTGTATTATTATTATTTGAATGCTTAAAATTGAGATTACAAAAAAAGTCTATAACAAATATAAAAATAAACCCGAATCGGTAGGTAAAACAATAGACAAAGCTAAGTACGCGGCACGACTAAAAGCTAATGGACAAGATAAACATCACATGACATTAATGATAATAATGATAAAGTATATATAATATATAGTAATAATAATGATAGAAAAACTCCCATGTCGGGTAAGCCCCCGCTCGCTGGCTTAGCCTAGATTGCACAATTTCAGCTATATATTTATTGGATATATAATATAGATAGGTAGATAGTTGGGATCGGCGTCTCATCGTATCGTGTGCTCAATGTTGCCCATGGACTGTTTGCGCTGATTGTTGACCTCGAAGCGTTCCATGATCTTGGCCACAATCGACGAGGGCGGCTGATCCGAGCTGGAGGTGAGACCACGATAGCCCAGGGCACTCGAGTCGGCCAACGAGCTGGCCAGCTGCAGGCGCTTGACAAACGCTTCCGTATCGATGCCCGGCACTTTGGAGGGCTTCAGAAAACGCTTCGGTATGCGCGACAGCATGTCCTCGGTGCCGATGGGTCCGAAGCCCAGATTGATGAGTATGGCCTCCGGATCGGGCTTACGCGATTCGAGCAGACTGTCCACGCTCGAGTAGCGACTCGAATCCGATTGCATCGAGACGGAACTGTCACGCAACAGCAAACTGCTGAAGCGATGCTGACGCACCGCCTGCGGACTCATCTCGCTGTGCGCGGTGCTGCTCGAGTCGAAGGATTCCTCGTGGCGCAGCTGGCGTCCATGGTGGGCTAAGATGTGTCGTTGTGGCAGGCGCGGCATGATCAATGGCTCCGTCACCTCCAGATCACCATCGCCATTCTCCTCCAGATCGGCGGCATAGGCGCACTCACAGCTCAGCAGATCATCGTCTGCATCATCCACGATGATCGATTGTTGGCGCTGCAATCGTCTGCGTTTGCGCAACGGTTTGCTGGGCGGAAAGTGCAACATGTTGCTGTTGCAGCTGTTGGTGGCAAGTCTATGCGGCAAGTTGTCGCTGCTGCCGGTGAGGGGTTTGTTGACGGCAACAGATGCGCGCAACGCCTCCGGAGCGCCTTCAAAATTGCTGCAGCTTTGCGAGCGCTCCATTGCGTATGATTGTTGTTGTTGTTGTTGCTGGTTGTTGTTGCTGGCAAGTTACGGCTGCTTGAATTACGTGGTTAGCTAAAGCCAGGCTAACAGCTTATGCTCATATTTGGTAAGAGCCGCAAAAGCCGTTACGCTTCCCGAGCTGCTGCTGCTGCTGCGACTGTTGCTGCTGCTGCTGCTGCTGCTTCAGTTTTGAGATCAGGTTCGCTTTGGTAACTAATAACCTCGACTCGTCTCGCTGTGTCTCTCTATCTCTCTCTCTCACTCTCCCTTGGCAAGAGCGACGGCTGTTGTATATTGCTTGCTCGCTCTGGCCCTGGACTCTGGGCTCTGGCCAAGAAGCTGATTTATTTAATTAATTTAATTTATTTATATTTACTATTTGCTTTTTTCTGGCAACAACAACAACAACAATGTTTATAACAATAATTTCAGCTATTTTGTTTTGTTTTTTTTTTTCAGCTAGGAAAACACAAACACGAAACGTGTTTCGCGCCGTTCCACCTTTTTTAGTCTTTTTTTTATTATTTTGTTTTGTTGTTTCTTATTGTTTTTTGTTTTTTTTTTTTCTGTTTTTTGCGCTCGCTTCTATTGAACGTTAATCAGCCGCTTTGAGCACTTGTGACCCCGGATTCGTTGAAGCGGACAGCACTTGACATTGATATGCGAAGACGGAATTGAAAATTGGTTTTTTGGCAAGAGTTGAGTCAGTTGGCACAGCTTTATAAAATCGGTTTTTGATTGTTATTTATTTATGCATTAAGTACACAAAATAATTATCGACTTCTACCTTCCTATACTCGCACGCTCTCTCACTGTCTCTCTCTCTCTCTCGCACACACGCTCTTTGTGCACGCTCGCTAAAGTCTGAACCGTGCGCCACAAAACGATCTTTAAAACTGAAAACACAGAAAGCGACAAAAGGCACGCGAAGCCGCTGCCAAAGCTCGTGCCGTCTCTGCCTGTTGTGTAGAGTTGTGTAGAGATTGTGTGATTGGCAGAGTGTGTGAGTGCGCACGCACAGTGTTAGTGTGAGTGTGAGCAGAGGCGCGCGCGCGTGCACTTGCTCTCTACACTCGCACTCTACACACGCTTGCGAGAGAATTGGAAATTATTTTGCGCGCATTTAACAATTTCCTCAAGCACGACGCCAATCAATAAAAAAAAAAACTTTTGATTAAAAGCACAACGTTTTGCGGTTAACTTCGCGCCTGCTTCATTGTGGGCAGCCCCCTACCACCACCACATCAGCTTTGTGATCTACGCTTGCTGCGCACAGGCGTGGTCTTTCGGGGGGCTTTTTTCTTTTATTGGAAATGTTGATAGGGCCAATTAGCACAAAGCAGGCTTAGCTTTTATCATTCTTTAGTATTATTATTAGCATTATATAAGACATGTATAACTATATTTATTTTTTAATTGCAGTTTCTTACTTTGCTTTGTAATTAGTCATATCTAAATTTGTAATGCCATATTAAGATAAGAGATTTGTGTGCAATTTACTTTATGACTTTATAATTGCCAAGAAATCTGATGTGCCATGTAAGTATCGTTGAACAATCTACAATTAAATTCACTTCGAAATGTGAGTTGACTTTAAGTAAACGAAATGCGTTCCACGGTGCGCGAGTGCAGCAGACGAAAAGCTTGGCGGAAGCTTTCAGCGCAGCTGATCGCATCGTATGACAAGCTTTAATGGTAAGTGAGACGAGCTTGAAATGAGACAACAGCAAATGCAATTTGCCTACACCAAAGCAATTAACTTAAGCATGACGAATTCGAAATACACTAACTTTAAGCAAATTGTTAATAATTATTGTGAATTTGTATAAAGCACATGGAAATTGGAAATTGGTGGAAAATGATTAAGAGATTTAGACAATGGACGTTGATTACAAATTGCAGAGCATTAGAATAGAATCAACCAGAAATAAGTCACAAAGGAATTACTCTTATCTATAATGGAGCTATGTATAGAAAATTACTATATATATATTAAAATTACTTAAAATTTAAATTCCTTTTAAATAGGGAAGTATCAAAAGTTGTTCAAACAACTGCGAATTAAATTTGACAAGAGCACAGTTTAAGGCCTTAGCCTTTGGTTGACTTTTCGATAAACCTTAAACCCCATTGCGAATTCTATGCACAAACAAGCCAAGCCCTCAGCGTATGAAATATGTTTTTCAGATTAAATTGATATGATGATCATTGAACAACAACAGCAATGAAGTAAACAGCATCAGCAACAACAACAATAAAAAAAAAATTTGTTTAAAGGCTTTGTTAGCAGTTCATAAAGAGATGTTGCAAGCGACTCTCGCGCCACAGCCGCAATATTGATTATTCGAACCCATTTGGAAATGTGTGCCAAGATAAAAGCAAAAGTCAACAAAACAAAAAATTTGATATCTTCTGCTCGAAAATATTAAACAAAATGAAGAGCCATAAAAATTTGTAGATGATTCACGATCTCCCGCACCCACAGCTGCCCACCACAAGCCAGTTCAGATTTTCATTTGAGCAGAAAATTAATTTTGTACAATTTTAGTTTTACTTTTAATTTTCCATATTTTTTTTTTGCTAAACGCACTTTTGATTCTAAGCGAAGCAAAAAACAAATGTTACAGAATTAGGTAAACAAATTGGCATATGATGAATTTGTTGTATTCATATTTTTGTAGGCTTTTCTATTAGCTTAACTGGGCATAAATCCGTCAAAATCAAGCCAGACCGTGACCGTATACACGTTTGTGATTAGAGTGAGGAAAACAGTGACTCGACAAGTACGCGCTTGGCAAGTGGGTGTTTGCGACTGCACAATGCTCGTTCAAAGTGAAACGAATAGCTCTTGACTTTTAATTTATATAATGTACAGTATAGACTGGCTAATGAGGACACTGGCTGTTTAAAACAGTAAGAACTATTAAGAAGAATATGAATAAGAAGAATAAGAATAATCTGTACAAAAAAGTTAATATCATCTATACAAATTTCGTATTTCAACAGACTTCAGTATGCCGAAGAATAGTTGAACCGATGCGCCAGGTGCAGCTGGAGTCAGAAAAATAGTAGTGCGACTCAAATGTTAAACGGCAAACTTTTCGGATAAACATAATATTTTGAAAAAAATGTAAACGTGTATTTAAATTCATTATTTAAATATATGAATTCAAATTGTTTTCAAAAATAGTAAATAAATTTAGCTGTTCGAACAATTCAGTCGCACTACTATTTTTATGAACACAGCTCTGTATATATACATAAATTTAACTTTAAAAACTGGTTCTTTATTGCAATTCTAAGCACTCAAGCAATAGATCTGCGCCGGCTATAGTTTTACCAACCAATATACCCAAGTATTGCTTCAATAAATCTCTTTCATATATAGTTCTGTCAGGCCTTTTATAGCCTTAGCTATACACATAACGAATATACCCTTTTGCATTGTACAAAGAAGTAGTATTCCAAGTCTGAGCACTTAGAAACAATACTTTTACCTATAGACCAGCCCATAAGCTTAGCTATATGAACTATGCTCAGTTTTCAGAGTTAAGCAAATACAACAAACACACACACACACACACAACCAATATACCCTTTTCGCAATAGACAATCAAGTATTAGGAACAGAAAAACAGGCGTTAAAGGTCGCCCGGCTAGGGGAAATTCCATTTGGAGTCGAGCATGTTTCGAACTTTGTTTTCCTTGGCATAGCACAGCATACATATATATTAGAAAATTAGAAAATTGGATACTCGGAACGTAATTATAAATGTTGATAATGGATAAGCAGATGCTAACTGCACATGCATCATGCACAGTCACTCGCAGCTCAGAAATTAACAATTAATGCGCTAACTAATTGTTAAATAAATAAAGAAGCAAATTACAAGCACTTTTATTCACACGGTTATGAAAGATCTCAAATATATATATTTATCTATAAATATATATATATATATATATAGATTAGGTCACACACGAGATGGACACTTGCAACAATAACTGCTATTAGCAGAATGCGAATATTATAACAAACAAAATGCATAAGCATCAGCTACATATATATATATATATATATATATATATATATATATACATATACATATATACATAGGTGGCATCTGGTCTCGCGTGGCTCGCGTGCCTTTCGCGTCGATCAGGAAATGGGGGGAATGTCAAATTCGAACTCTTTGTAGTGCGATCCCGAGTGCCTTTCAATTGGATTTAATTGCTTTCGTATTGAAGCTGTAAACATGCGCCATGCACCACAAAGTAAATGCAAACCTGGTGAAAGGTGTTGCACTTTAAGATATCCTATAAATAGTTGGCATTTGCTGCAGGGCATGGTATTTATAGGGTATATTAGCTGTCGGCTTTGTTTGTCTATTGTCATGAGCTTGAATGGAAGAAATGGAAGGGAATTTAAAATATCTATAAAATATATTTAATAAAATTCCTAAAATTATAAAATTTATTAATTCTGAATTTAATCTAAAGAATCTTTTAATTTTATGAACATTCCAACTTTTCCCTTTCTGTTTTGCATAGCAAAACAATTTATTTTATTATAAAACCATTTAATTTGCATACTAAATAATGCATTTGATAAAATTCTAAAAATTTAAAAATAAATCAATTCTGAATTTAATCTAAAGAATCTTTTAATTCACTAAACACTCCCACTTTTCCCTATCTCTTATGCATAGCAAAAACAATTCAATAATCAATTTAATTTGCATACTAAATAATAAATTTAATAATATTTGAATAATTGCAAATAAATAAATTCTGAATTTAATCTAAGGAATCTATTAATTTTTAACAGATTCTCACTTTCGCTCATATAATTTACCTTTTTTTTAATCTATATCAAAATATATTTCAGACTTTACTTCTGCTTACTTTGCATAATCTCTTTAGTCCCCTTCATAATATTTGATTCAGTTTATAGAATTGCATTCCTAAGTCTTTATCTCTGCCAAGCAAATTTATCTGGCTTTATCACATGCTCCATTTTTTATACGCCTCATAAATCACAGACGCCAGAACTAAGACAAAACTAATTTAATGTATTTCATTTAGTTCTGCACACACACGCGCGTAACGGGGTATTTAAGTTTTAGGTAATATTAAGTGCAACTGTCTTTTATTAATTAAATATTTGTATAAGTAGCAAAAGTTCTTACCTGTCTCAGTTGGCTAGAAATGCGGCCAAAGCTGTTGCTATAACGTTGAGCACATGCACATAAACAAAAATATGTCAATTAGCTAACATTTGGCTATGTCTCTCTCTGTGTGTGTGTGTGTGCATGAAAACGTTATAAAATCGATCGATAAATGACTTTTGTTTAACGGAATCGACCACAGTTGTCGCTTTTTAAGCCAATCCGAATTCCATAACTCGCAAGTGCAACGCAATCGGTTAGAGGGAGATGGAAATAGCAACAGCAATAGCGACACACAGAAATAACTGTAAATCACAACCGGCGCGATGCACACGCAGCAACGAACTAAACTGAGCAGTGAAAAATTATAAAACGGTGAATGGCTTCTCGCTCACTTGGCATCTATTGTTATGTCTTTCACAGCGAAGCCGTTTTATCTGTGGCTCGTAATCAGTTTTGTCATCAACCGTGCGCTGCTGACATTAGAGATCATCCAAGATCTTATCTTTACCATGCACACACACAAAAACACACATACACGTTCACGTTCACGCACATGCACATTTCAGTCCCTTTGTACTTAACACTTGATGTATTCTGCGCAAATTGCAAACAACTGTAAAAGTCGCTGTCCAGACAGGCAGCGATAGCAACAACCCCGCCGAAAAGAAAAACTAATACTGAACTGCCGAAAGCCAAGCAGACGACGTCGACGCATAGGCAGCACGAGAAAGAAACGGGGAGAGAGCGCAGAGAATGAGAGATTTAGGCGCACAACTGTTGCAGCCAGTTGTCATAGCAACATGTTCGCTAGAGTAGAAAACGCACTCACCAGCCGTTTGATTGCCGGCAACTTGACAACTTGAGCGCAATGTTAAGTAGGCGCTCTTTTGCATATGTATGTGCACATGTGGGCGAACAGGCAGAGCGACAGGCTTTCTCCGTCCAATGCAATTAGACACTCAAACAGCTCTAACAGCAGCAGCAGCAACATATGTAAAAGCGTAGAGTTCAAGCAGTGCAAATGCTCACATACGCTGTTAACATGCTGTTATGTTAAAGTAACAGCGACTGCGCTGCCAAAAGCCTTGTGGAAATGGAATTTCCGCTTATGTAAAATAGATAAGGTTAGAAAAATATGGTAAATAGCTGACAGTTAAGGATAAATATAGAATAAAATGATTTAATGAACTAATGCAAATTTGTGTTGAGCTCTGTATAAATAAGTACACAATTCGTTTACTTTTTGTTCTTTATTTAAATTTTGTGTATTCATTATGATAATATTGTACAATTTGTTCATCATTTTTTTTATTTGTTTTTTGTTTTTGTTTTTGTTTTGAAAATTTTTCTCAAGCTCACATACATACATACAAATCGCATGAGTTACAGTTTCAGTTTAACTTTTACTATTTTTCGCGGAATCGTTTCCAACAGGTAACAAAAAATAAATTATTGGCTTTTCAAATATACATATATATATATATATATATATATATATATATATATATATATATATATATATATATATATATATATATATATATATATATATATATATATATATATATATATATATATATATAATGCATATTTTATATATGTATATGTGTGTTTTGTAGAAAGAGCATAAAACTTATAAATTAGAACTAAACATATAGATTTATAACATGTCGGCAAGATATTCGATTCGATTCTCATTTCAATCATTTGTAGATTCCTTCTCATTTAGTTTATCATTATTATTATTATCGTAATATCGTATATGTATACATATATATATATATATATATATATATATGTATATATATGCATATATATTATCTCTTGAATTATTACGTTTACAGCTTTTTAGGGACTAAAACTAAAAACAAATTGTGATGTACAACACCGAAAGATGATAAATTGAAATAAAAAATTTGTTTTGTCTTACAATCGAGAAAAAGAAGAGATTATGTGTGTGTGTCTGAGTGTGTGTGTGTGAGTGTGTGTATTGTTAAAAATAATAAACAAAATTATAATATAATATTGAGCAAGTTTTGTTTTTCTTTTCTTTTCTTTCCTCTTTTTGTAGCAATTGATGCGGAGTATTAAAATTGTTTTAAAAGCAAAAATAAAAAAGATTTTTTCCTTTTGCTTTTGCTAATTGTTTAAAAAATGTTTATATATATATGTATATATATAGAAAAAACAATTGTTAATTAAATTAAGTAAGCTGTTAATTATGGCAAACAAAGATTGTAAACGCACAATGTCATATATATGCTGTATAAAATTTAAATTATTTGTATTACGAAATATGATATATATATATATATTTATTATATATATATATATATATATATATATATATATATATATATATATATATATATATATATATATATATATATATATATATATATATATATATATATATATATATATATATATTTATATTATAAAATTATTATTGTTTTGTTTTGTTCGGCCGCTAAAAACTACTCGATTGTAGTTTTCCCTTTTCTCATTTTTTGTTTTAAATCAACTTTTGTTTTTTGTTGATTTTGTTTTTGTAGTTTTTTCTTGTTTAACAACAAATGCACACAATTTATTTTTTTTTTGTTTCATTTAGATTTTTTTTTAAGTTTTTTTTGTTGTTTTTCATTGCCTTAACTTGGACTTAATTAAGATTTTTATCAACATGTTTTATTGCAGAGCTTCTTATGTATATATATGAATATATATATTTTAAGTTAATTACTTTAAAGAGTTATTTTTTAGACAATTTCTTTTTTTTACGTTTTGTTCTAGGCATTGGAAGCAAAATCTGTTTTGTTTTGTTTTTTTTTTTTTGTTTTTGTGTTTAGCAGAGATCCTAATTATTTTTTTGTTTATGTTTATTTGTTATTAATTAAGTATATATATATATATATATTTCAACATTTATAGCCACAAATAACAAAGATTTTTTTGAAGAGACAAAGAACAAACGTTTTTTTTTAAAAGAATTTTACAACAATTAAAAAAGCCTAAATAAAAGGTGATTAGAGTACAATTTGAAATAGTTCGAGTTCAATTTCAGAGCGTGTTTTTTTAAGGGAATTTTGGACCTAGGGCCTAGCAGAACTTAAACGTTTAACTGGACAGACATTTTGCACTCTATTCTTGTTCGACTTAACTTAGCTAAGATACATACATATATATATATATATGTGTGCATATATATATTATTTTTTTTTTATTATAAATACATAAAGATGATAATTTCACTTAATTCTTGTTGTTCTTTAACTTCTTTTATTTTTTATATATATTAACATAGCGAGAATTGAAATTTGTTTTTTTTTTTTAGAAATTGATGTAATCTCATTGTTACTAAAGTAGCTAAACAAAAACAATTACAACTAAATATTTATATATATAAAAATGTTTATATATATATATATATTTTTCAATATTTTCCATTTATATATATATATATATATATTCATAATATGCATATCGAGCGCTTAGGCCTAACTTAGGGCTTATATTGAAAAGATGGCTTATTGAAACAACGTTGTTTTTTTTTTGTTTTTGTTGTTTTGTTTTAGCAAAATTGTGTCCACATTTTTGTGTGTGTTTCCTTTCAATGTCTCTCTGTGTCTGTGTGTGTGTGTGTGTATTTTGAGTTGAACTACTACTGATTGGGCAGCTCTGTGAGCGTCACATCGTACAGATCATCCTCGATCTGTTGCACTTCCAGCAAAAAGATGTCCTCGTTGCAGTAGAAGGATATCATATCATCATCAATTTTCGCCGTAATCCTGCAAGGCAAAAGACACATGTAAGACAGTTGTCATATATGAGATTTACGTATGTGATTCATATATATATATATATATATATATATATAGAGTCGAGTCAGTTTCTTTAACGAGCACCCAGGCCAAGTTAAGCGTTAGTTGGTTTTAGACTAAACTACCAAGATGAACGTGTTTTTGCCTTTGTTAGTCATCCATGATGTGCAGTTGCAATTGGTTGAGTGTGTGTGTCGTGTGTAGTGTGTGTCGTGTGTGTGTGTTGCTTATAGTGTGTTGTGTGTGTAGTATGTAAGTGTGTGTGTGTGTGTGTGTGTGTGTGTGTGTGTGTGTTTAGCACTTGGACACAGCTGCCTTACTTACCCTTTCTTATTTGTGCGATATATGTTATTTATGCTCGTTGTTGAGATTTTGTATTTGTTTTCAATCTGCAATTGAGAAACGAGAGAAATATGATGTTTTGTCTGTTGTGTTTTGCACGAGAGTAACGAGTAACGAGTAACGAGTAACGAATAGCCACTAACGAGAGATCAAGTTCAACCAAAGGTCTAGCTAAACAAACTAAAATATTTCTCTTTTAACTCTTCGTGTGCTTGTAATGTTGTTCATTTGGGAAAAGCTTGGATAAACTTTTTTAACAATTAAAATTTTTATAAATATTTTTGCAAAATATTGTTTAAGTATTTTTGAAGTATTTTAAAAGACAGTTTAGAAAATACTGTTTCTAATATTTTTTAAGTAGTTTTAAAAACTCTTTTTAGATATTTATAATATTTTTTAATTTTTTAAATGGCTCTAAAACCGTTTTAAAATAGTTTTGAAAATATTTTTATATATTTTTTTATTCAAAAAATTCTTTTTAGAATTATAAAAAGTTGTAAAAAATCAATTTTTTAAAACATGTTTTTAAACAATTTGAAATATATTTAAAAGCGTTTTATATCAATTTAAAAAAAAATTATTTTTCTTGGAAAGCTTTACTTGATAAATAAATTTAAGTATTATTTAAAATACTTTTTAAAATATATTTAATTTTTTTTTTATTTTTTTCAAAAGTAGTTTAAAGGTTTTTTAACTTCAAATTATTTTAAAAGTATTTTAAGTATTTTTTAAATATATAAAAAAAAATTAAAGATTTTATTTAAATTTTTGATACTTTGAAATATTTTTAAAAAATTCTTGCAAATATTTTTAGATAAATATTTTATATATTTTTTTTTTTGTTGGGTTGTTTTCAGCCAATCTTCAACTGTTGCCTGTGCCGTATCGTGTGGGTTAAGTGTAGTTATAAATGGATAGATATACACATAGGTATACATACACACATACATATAGGGAGACAAATATGTATGTGGCATATATAGGTACATATAAATAGTAGTTTTTATTTTTGATGATTTTTATGTGACTTGGTTACGACGCTTTCAATTAGTTTCAACTACAATTTAATATATATATATATATATTTATTTTTAATTTTTAATTCATTTTATTTTAATTTAAGATGAATTACGATTGATATGAAGTTTGGGTTTTAACAGAATGCTTTAGTTGAATAAATGCATTAACTTTGGTCAGTTTTTTTTGTTGTTTGTATTAAATAAACGAGGTTTCTTCTTCATTTTGGATTTGAAATTTCAATTTTATGGTTTTAATATTTTATTTTTAAAATATCTTTTCTTTTTTGCGTGTTACCAATTCGACCAAAATGAACAAAATTACAGACGTTAGAGTTTTTGGGCTTAATTTGATTTGATTTTTTTTTGTTTTGTTTTGTTTTTTTTTTAGACTGCATTGTGAATTTTTGGGGGAATATGTATTACGTTTGGATAGGTTCACATGCTGGGTCAACCTGCTGCTTCTCCTTTTTCATCCATCTTTGCTTTCTCACTTACCGCATTTAGCAGGCCAATCGTCGTGGGCGGCACCACATGCAACGGCGTGTAGACCTCCTCGTTCTCCTGCCGCACATACAACATGACGCGCTCCGTGGTTGGCGGCGTCATGCGACCCCGTTTCATGGGTGGCCCAAAGTCGGACATCGGCGTGCTGGTTAACATACTCTGATCCAATATGTGATCCTTTTTATCACTAAATACATTTATATATATATAGAGAGAGAGAGAGAGAGGGAGAGAGGGAGAGAGAATAGGGTTTAGTTTGATTGTGCTTGGGCAGCTGGAGGCGCGTCCTCTGCATAAAGGATGACGATTTTTACTCACGTCTGCATGTCGGGCGGAAAATGATTATGAAACTTGAGCGTGGGCGTGGCCACCTTCTGGCCGTGCAACAGAAAAGGCGAGGCGCCCTTCAATTCCGGCGAGTCAGTCTCATGGCCATAGAAGCTCTGCAAAGATGGAGCAGTTACATATGTACTATCTAATCTATATCTTTGTTGGCTAATCTTTGGCTTACCTTTTCCATGTCCTCGGCGGGCGAGAAGAGCACTGGAGGCTTGGCCAGATCCTGCATGCCATAGAACTCGGAACGATCTGTGACGGGATGGTAGAGCTCATCTAACTTCTTGCGTCCAGTTGCTGTCATTTTGCGCTTAGCCGCGCGGCGTTCCTCATCGCGCGTCTTACGCTCGGCGCCCTTTTAGTGGGAGAGAGAGAAAGGGAGAGAAAGGCTTAAGTAGCTGCTAGAAACAGTTGGTTGCTTGTGGGAAAGCTTCTTACGTATTCAAACTAGGTAAAAACGGGCATATTTGTTTTATGTAAGACAGAGAGAGAGAGAGAGAAGACAGCTTCTTCGAAGAGTATGGTATGTTTTTTAAGCATATCTCTAGAACTATGAACGCTAGAGTCATGAAATTTGGTATGTAGGTCCATGTAAAGCAGGCACATACAAAAATTAACTTGCTTTATAGATAGCCTACCTTTGGGCCTTTACAGCTCATTCGTAATGTTGGTGCTTTGATATCAAACTATATTTACTTTTCATATTAAAGACTAACCAAAGTTACAGATTGTTTAATAGACCTTCAGAGATCTTAATATTTCACATGGGAAAAACACAGTACCATCATAAGGGAAATATTGACAGGTGCAACACACACAGAGAGAGAGAGAGAGAGAGAGAGAGAGAGAGAGAGAGAGAGAGAGAGAGAGAATCTAGGGTATTTGCTAGTCGAATACTGCTCCAAGTGGACTTAGTGGACTTTTTTTATGTTTTAATTGCGGGCTTAGCTAAGCGCTTGGACACTTGCGCAAGCAGCGCCAGGTGTGTTGCTTACATGTGTATGTCTGGCTGCGTGTGTGTGTCTGGCTATGTGTGTGTGCTTGTGTGTTTGGATGTGTGTGCTTGTGTGTATATGTAATTAGCAATCAATCAAAATGCATGGGATGCGCACATTTTGTTTATTGCATTTTTGTTTCTTTTTTTTCAGCTTCTTCTCGTATTTTCTTTTATAAATTAATTAAAATCGTGTAGCAAGTGGCATAAGCCTTGCCACAGCTTGTGGCAGACAGCAGACGCTTCAAGAGCTGCTGCTGCTGCCGTTGCTTGTTGCCTGTTGTCTGCTGCACAAACAAGTTTTTGGGTGCCACCAACGCGGCCAATAAGCGCTTTCGGCCAGGCACCGTTAGGGTCAGCAGCAACAGCAAACGATTTGTTGTAAAATTATTATAAAATACTTAGCGAGATGCTGCATAAATATGCATACATCATAAATAATTCGGCGGCGGCGGCGGCGGCGCCTCCAGCTTGTTGTTGCAGCCTGTTGCCAATTTGCCCACCTGAGCAGCAGCAGCAGCTGCTGTTGCTGGCTTTGCTTGATTGCCACATATATATATATATATATATATATATATATATATATATATATATATATATATATATATATATATATGTGTGTGTGTATATATACATATATGTGCACAAAGACATGTCGCTCATAGCTAGCGTTCACTGTGATTGCAGGTTTGCGTGTAAACAGATTCTTCGCGCTCTCTTTCCCTCAGCTGCAACTGCGACTGCGACTGCGACTGTGACTGCCGCTGCGGCCGCTGCCATCTTGCGTCTGCACTTTGCATTTGTAATTAAAAATCAAGCAATTGAGGCGCGCAGGAAGTGATATTTTTCCCCCTTTTCATAGAGAGCACCTCCTCCTGCTGCTCCTTCTTCTCTGCTGCCCCTGCCTTTCGCCTTTCGCCTCTCGCTGCCCATCTTTGGCAGCTCTGCTCTGTAAGCCAATTTTTTTATAGCTTTTTCTGCTCAAGTTATGCAAGGATGTGGAGATGTGCTTATGACTGCCTGCCACACACACACACGCACACTCACACACACACACACACACACACACACACTCACACTCGCACACATATATGCTGCGCTACCTATAAAGCCTCGCCTCGCCTCTCACCTGTTGCGCTTTCTGCTGCGCTTATCACAGCTACAAATTTTTCTTTTTGCCTAGAGCATTCGCTGTACATCATTTGTGTATGTATGCATGCATCAATGTGTGTGTGTGTGTGTGTTTGCCTGCATGTAAATAACTGTATTTTATTACATACTTTTATTTTATCTTGGCAAAAATATCGCCAAAGCCGCTCAGACAGCGGCTCGAATTGCCGCCAATGCGGTCAATGTACGCCTTCTTCTTCTGCTGCTTCTGCCACAGCTCCGCTGCCTCCTTCGGCTTCTCCTGCTCCTCCCGCTGCTGCTGCTGCTGCTGCTGCTTCTTCTTAATCGACCAACTGAGCTAGTGGAGCTGCAGCGGGCAGCTGTGGCAGTGAGCGGGGCAGTCGTGCTATGGTCATCAGTTGCGCCGCTTATTTGGTTAGCTGCGATAGTCGCAGCGATTACCAAAAGCGCAATTTTTTTATTATTTATATTTTCTTTTCTTTGCGATATGCCAACTTTTCATGTTGTGTTTATCGATAAATTTTACTTGGCTGGAGATCTTAATAAATATATATACAAATATATATATATATGTATATGTATGTATATAAATGCGTATTATAAACTTTCTCTGTGCCACAGCGAGACGCAACTGGAGCGAAAATTAATCTGAAGAAGCAACTGTTATCTGTAGCTTAATCTATAGGTAACTGTGTCCTGATTGAGTGATTGACTGATTGATGGTTGCACTAATTAGTCTGAAAGGATTGAGCTACTGTGTGACTGAACTATTGATTGACAAAGTGATGAACTGACTAAGGTGATTGTATGGACAGACTGATTGGTGAACTGGTAGATTGTTATACTATTTAGAATTATTGATTAACTTATTGACTGATTGACTGATGAACCAGAGCAGCCGATTGATAGAACAGGCAAACTACTGAACTGACCTTTGTACTGATTTATGAATTGCCGCATTGACGGACTGACCTAATGATAATTAGCTGAATGTATAACTCCGAATGACTCGACTGAAGCACCGATTGAAGTCCTAGTCGCTGACTGACTAATGGATTAACAGCCTGATTGATGAACTCGTTGATTGACTTATTGATGGATCAACAGAATGATTGATAGACTGACTAATTGACAGATGTATTGAATAACCATTGGTTAACTGTTTAAATGATTGATTGACCAACTGACTGATTACACGGTGAACTGACTGAATAATTGACGGAAGAACTGATAGATGACAAAAGTGACTGACTGTTTGGCAAGCTAACTGACTGAATGATGAACTCACTGAACAGCTGATTGAAGATCAACAACAGGTTACATTGCTGTCTAGAGATTCCTAAACAAGTGTCTGGCTTTGTATACAATTGAAGAAGCACACAAATAAAATTTGGCTTCAAAAGGGTTATTGAGTTGAGTAAGATTCAGTAGGAGCTTACATAAAGATGTTTAAAACCCCAAATGTGTTTCAAACATAAATTCAAATATATATAAATATACGTAAATATTATTTTTTCAACTGAATCGATTAGCCAAGATTCGCCATTTCTTAGTTAACAATATTTATAATGCCTTTATTGCATTAAAATTGATTGCAAATTTTTGTTGTCATCCACATACAACTTTAAGATCTTTATCTGTGCAGTGAAATTTGTTTATCGTAATGTGGCGGCAGTTTCTTAAACGATCTTTTTTTGTTGGTGAAAAGACAGAAAACACGCAAAACCTATATTTCTGCATTGATTGCAATGGGAAAAGGTGCCAAAAGGCGGCAATTGCAGCCGAATTGCAAATGCAGAGAAATCGCAAAAGCTGCAAAAAGTCAAGAGAAATGCGTGTAAGACACACGATGTGGCAGCGCATGTATGTGTATGTGTGTGTGTGTGTGTCTGTGTGTGTGTGTATATATAAAATAAGCTGGTACGCGAAATTTAATTGATACATTTATCGATAAACATACGCCTCGAAGTTCCAGGTTAAACCCCCAAGGTGTGTGTGTGTGTGTGTGTGAGTGTGTGTAAGGGTTATGGATAGTATGTGGCATGGAGTACAATAAAAGGTAGTCAGGCCTGTTCATGGTTGGACTTGAAGAAGAAGAAGAAGCAGCAGCAGCAGCAGCCGCGGCAGCAGCAGAAGTGTAATGATATGAGAAAATTAAATTGGAAATCCACGAAATGATTTATTAATAAAGCACATCAAGCGCAAAAAAAAGTGAAGGGTTCGCATATAAACCAAGCAGAGAGCGAAAGAGAGGTGAAGAGAAGCAGACCAAGGCGAAACGTTGGCTCAAAACAAGGGCACGACAAAAGGCGAAAGGATGATGCCAGGGAATCAGTGCCACAGTGCCAGAGCTCAAGGAGAGGCAGCACAGGGGGAGAAGGTAGGGGGATAGAGGGGTACAGGGGTACAGGGGTAGCCCTGTCCATTTACTTTTGTACGCGTTACGCTTTCCACCTGAGCTCGAAACGGACATTGGGTACGTTGATGAAGGGACAAGCCAAATGCCAGGCCGCAATGCAGCATGCAGCAGGCAGTTGCCCCCAATTCGATAAAAGCAGCAAGCGACAAGTGGCAACAACAACAACAACAACAACAATTGCCAGGGCTTTGCCTCGAGGCACGTCGCAGCGCTTTTAGTTAGCTTCATTCAACCTGCTGTGTTGCACGTGGCAGCTGCCTCTGCCTCTCTGTTGCTGTCTCTGTCTCTTTCTCTGTGTGTGTGTGTGTGTGTGTGTAATTATGTATCTCGAGCTCTCTCGTATGTAGTAGCTTTTGCGAATTGAGAATCACTTACCTTATCGCAGAAGACCTTTATCTGACAGTAGCCGCGATGAAAGACCGTCGCATCGCGTGGATCCTCGAACGTATCGATTTGTACGTGCAGCGGCAGACCCTGCAGAAGAAGAAGAAGAAGTAGACGACGATATAGAAAAATATGTGGACAAAATACCAAAAATAATACGAATCAATCATAAAAATACTACAAACTAAGCTCTAGCTGTGCACTTAGGCAGGCCACACTGTGGCCGAGCAACGACGCGCTCGTTTCAGATTCTCAACTCTTCGTGTCTTTCTGTCAATGAAATATCAACTTAATGGTACGCATTACAACATACAAAGGATGCTGCAACAAAAACAACTGCAACAACAATAACAACAACAACAACACCAACAACTACCTACGTCTACATGTTCAGAGGCAGAACTGTAGCAATCGCCTCTTGACTCTGCCTCTTGGGCACATGTTATTGCTTTTATCTTTTATGATGTTGGCCTTGCCTTGGCTGCGCCTTGGCGGGTATTATGACTATGTGATTAAGTGTGTAACACAGGTAACAGGTAACACAGGCAAACGGGAGCACAGGGATACGCCTTCGGGCTCATCAACCTGTACAGTGAACACACGCACACACAGACATAGTCAACTCTATGCGCCCAGGTGTTTATTAAGCCAAGGCAAAGCAGAAGATGTTCGATTTGCCTACGATGTGTGCTGCTGCCTAAGCGAGACCTACAGACCAACAGTCATATAAATAAATAGTTTTTTTAGCTTTGTTTATAGCTTAATTAAATTTGTTTTGTATTTTATATGTAAAGAAATCTTTAGCTTTAATTTATTAATTTAAACAGTCTGGCAACACTGAATTTGCTAACTACCTTATTAGGTTGGCTGCGCTTTTAAATTTAGGCCCTAAAACTGTTTTTATAATCACTTTAGATATTGCTTTTAATATGTAATTAATTAATTTTGTGGAGTTTCAATGTCTTTGCTTTGACAGATATTTTGATGGATCTGTTAATGATATTTATAATAATGCTAATAAATGCTCATTTTATCAAATTTTCTCGGATGAAAATTTGGTTTCTGTAGGCTCAAAGTCAAATTCATATTCATGAAAATGAATCAATAACAATTTAATATTATTTTAAACTATTAACAAGTTTAGTATATGATGAATAGCCGAGGATTTCATAAGCCTAGATTTGTATCTTAATCTTAACATATACTTATACCTCTTTGATCTGGCGTTTTTCTTATACAAATTTGTCTGTCAAACTATTTCCCAGATTAGTTAGAATATATCAATGTTCTATATATCTCGGGTACCAAGCAAACTACATAGACTAGTTGTAACTTGTAGGCCATTATTAAGGCAGACAATATCCAACTTTTGATTCGACTATTTACATTTATAGTTGCCCGGATCAGTTAAGATATCGCAGCTGTGTTCATAAAAATAGTAGTGCTAAATTTTGCTGTCGGAACATTTCAGTCGCACTACTATTATTGTGAACACAACTGTATATATGTATATGCCTTCCATCATCTGTCTATTTCTATATACAATATTATCCCTATATATATATGTATATGCTCCTCTTCATCTGTCTATTTCTATATACAATATTATCCCTAAGACTATCTTCAGATCACTTGAGATATCTTATTTTTTCGTTACTATCTCTTTTACTAAACGAACTACTTAGACTCAGTTTCTAACAGCAAAAACTTGATAGCTCAGCTTAAATATATATATAATATTTCATAATTGCTCAATCTTATCCCAATTATATATATATATATATATATATATATATATATATATATATATATATATATATATATATATATATATATATATATATATAATTTATATGTCCATATGGGAAAAACTCACCTTAACACCTTTCTGACTGCTAAAGTCCGTGCTGAGGCACTGAACCGCAATGTTGATCTGTGAAAATGAAATGCAATACAATTAAAACAATGCAGGCAATTAATAAAAGAGAAAAAATATATATATTGAGAAAAAAGGAAATAAAAAAGAAATTAAAGCAAAACAACTAAAAAGACACAAAAAGTGCGTCTGGGGGCTGCGACGACGTCGACGGCAGCAGTGGCTGCGGCTGCGGCAACGGCAGCGGCAGCGGCAGCGACTGCAACTGTTATTAGAAGCAATTGTTTTCTCTCTATTAAGTCGATGTCCTCTTTATGCCCACGACAGTTTAAAAAATTCCAACACACACACACACACACACACACAGAGAGACACACACGTACACGCACAACAAAAGGCGTGTATGCTGCATACAGTTGGCTGGTTATATGGCAATGGCAATGCCAATGGAGACTAAAGCTGGAGACAATAACAAGGCAATACACAGAGGACCAAACCGAGCCAAGCCAAGTCTGCGGAGGGTGTGTGGAGAGCGCAGAGGTGTGCTGGCGACTGTGGTGTGCAGAGGGGAGAGGGGAGAGACAGCGGCAAGTTGACTTTTGCAACGCATCCAATTCATTTTTTTTCGACTTCGATTCAGTTGCTCAGCGACAGACTTCAAGTCGCTGTGTGTGTGCGTGCACGTGTGTGTGTGTGTGTGTTTAAAGGCATTTTAAGCATGTCCAAGCCAGATGCGACGAGCCAAAGACAAACAGTCGGACACAGCAGTAACAACAACAACGACAGCAGCAGCAGCAGCAGCAAAAAAGAGTAGAAAATCCATCAACGCAAAAATACCAAAGGAAACAATCTTAATGGTAAAAGTGCAACGCGCTGTCGCTGTCGCCGTTGACGTCTCAGTCGCCGTCGCCGTTGCAGCCAGCGTCGCCGTTAACGTTGTCGATGTGGACGACGTGGAGCAGTATTTAATGTGAATAATTAGCGGGCGCGTACCATATAAGCGAAGACACAGACAGACGCTTGGCTGGCAGGCATTGAAGATGCAGTTGCAAACAGATGCGAGATGCAAGATGCAAGATGCAAGATGCGAGTGGCTGCGGTGAGGGGGAGGCTGTGGCAAGCTGCAGCACCTGCGTGTCGGTGCGTACGAAAGTTTTTTTTCTGTTTTTTTTTTTTTTTTTTTTTTTTTGCTGAGCGGCCGCTGGGAAAGGCAAAAGATACGCGCAAACATACAGCTGCAGATACACAGATACAAACGGCAGCAGCCGCAGCAGCAACAGATACAGATACAGCAGAGGCGTGGGGTGGGGTGGGTAGGAGGCGGCTGCTGCCTAACGGCATAAAACGAAATCGACATTATGCGGCCTTTGGCTGCGACGACTCTCTCTCTCCAATGTCTGGCCGTATCCACACACACACATATATATATATAGAGATATTTATTTTTTTTTGGGATTAACATCTCAGCGCGTAAACAATTTGTAAATAAAAAGCGCGATATCGAAATGTAACCAAAATGCACTTATGGCCACATAAGCCAAGCCAATTGGCCAGACAACGAGACAGGCAGGCGGACAGACAGGCGATCAGACAGACGGACAGCTAGCGAGCCTGTTAGCCAATTTAATAACTGTTTGCCAATTTGACACAAGTCACTGAACTTGACAACAAGTGAAAAAATCAATGCAAACACACAAAATAAATAAAAATTTGTTCAAAAAATATTTTAGGCCGAGCTGGGATTATATTTCAAGTGTCTATAGCCAAGGCCTCAAGAGTAATTTAAGCTGAAGGAGGTAAAAAACTGCTCTGGCATATATTAGATTCGCTAAGTATGCTTCAGTTTATCTATATCTATATCATGCATTTTGTAATTAAAGAAAAGTTAATTGATATTTGGCCTGAAGATGTAGTAGATAAACATATACGGCAGAGATAAGAGTTATATATTGTTGAAGGCGTGTCTATGATATCAAAAGCATTGGAAGTCTGAATCTGATATAGATCTGAACTACGTTTCAAGCTCTTGGCACTACTTCTACTCGACGAATTTGTACTACTCTTTCTGTGTCTTTTACCTCTCCCATCTCTAGTTTTCGAACTACTTTACCTCTTTCTAATACTCCTATTTCGTTCTTCCCTCCTGTTTTCCTACTACTTTTCCTAGTTCTTATATATCTGCATCTCCCTTTTACTCCTTCTATCCCTGCTACTCTTTCTACTTTTCCCAGTATCCCAACCTTTCTTACTTCTTCTATTTGTAGTCCTCTATCTACTCCCTCTTTCACTCGCACTACTCCTAATCTTCCTTTTTTACTGATTCATTATACTCTTGTAATTCCTCCAAATTCTCCGACTCTTCCTACTGTTCCCAATCCTCCTGCATCTCTTGTTTATCTCACTTCTTCAACTTCTCCTTTCTTTAGGTCATCTACTTCTCATAGCCTTCTTACTTCCCTTTTCTCTTATTTTCTTCAACTTCTACACTTTCTACTTGTCACTATGATTCTTAAGCAAAAGTCCTGTTATATATGCAAAAATGTCTCAACTTCCGCTGCTACACATAACAGGGTATCTGTCAGTCTAGCATACACCGCATAGGCACAGCTGTTGCTTTATTTTGTTTATTCGATTTTTGGATGGGTGGAGCTAAACATGCTCGCCACTCGTAGTTTATTATGCATCTGCATTCAGACACATTCAGCCGCATTGTGGCTCAGCTGTGGTGCTGTGGTGCGACGGGGCGTATACGTAATCTGGCGGCGGTTGGCGCTTGATTTGCTCAATAGAATTGCAAATATTCGAGGGGATTAAAATTGCTGATAATTGCTAAATTAAATGCGCTTGGGAGCGCAGCTCTAAAAGCCAAAAGCTGCTGAGCACAGAGAAAGAGATGGCAAGCGACCGAGAAGGGAGAGGAAGAGAGAGAGCGAGAGAATATTGTCGTGGCAGGTGATTAAAACTAAGTGTCATAAATAAATAAATGCATAAATTATTCTTTTCAAAAAAACAACAAAAACAACAACAAAACAGAGCGCTCAAAACAGAGAAAGAGAGAGAGATAGCTATAGCTGGCTATTCAACTGGGTGCGAGCGGGCTGGCAATAGGTGTATGTTGAGGCGACTGTGCGACGCGCGTTGAATAATTTGCGTTGTTCGTTGCAATTGAAAATAAATCACAAATTAATTCTCACACACACACGTCTCCATATATGTGTCTGTGTGTGTGTGTGTGTGTCATTTGCCGTCTCGTTTTTTTTGTGTTTTTTTTTTTAATTGAGGCGGCGCTCGGCTCTAAACAAAATGGAGACTTTTATAGCGCTTGGGCAGGGGCGCTGTGTTGAATGGGGGGCGCTCTAAGAACTTACCTTGGCAGAGCTCTCGAGCGGATTCCAGTAGACGGCAATGGCATTGTGCGACACTTCCTCAATGCAGCCAACGAGACCAACCGAGTTCTTTGTATCTGCAGAAGAAAAAAAAAACAAACAAACAAACATACAAATAGATATATAAATATATACATATATAAAGATATAGAAATAGTTAGCAACTGTGGCAGAGCAGCTAACATATCGTTTGTATTAACAATTAAGGAAAAATTGTCTGTGACAAGTGCCTAATGAGTTATGTTTGATGAGGCAAAGGCGCGCAACAGGTTGCAACAGCATAGAGAACCCAAAGAGAGAGAGAGAGAGAGAGAGAGAGAGAGAGGGAGAGAGAGAGAGAGAGAGAGAGGGAAGTGGGTAAACGTAGGCAGCTCTCAGCCAGAACTAGCCAAGATTATCTGCAATCAAACAAAACCCGAATGCAATGCGCGTTTATCAATGTCATAACTCTGGTTGCACCAACTGTTGCTGCCTGGCCCCCCTTTATCCCCTTGGCCACATTCAATAAAAACGAAGAATTTACGTTCTGGAAATTCTATACAATGTGTGTTCGGCACGCTGTTGGAGCTCGAACAGCTACGCACCTGCATCCAAGATTCTCTGCTTCACGGAATGCTGGCGACTATGCCAGAATTGCCAGGCCTTTATCTCGTCCTCGGGACTCTTCTCCTCGCGAAACATCAACATGATCACACTCTGCAACAGAAAATTCAAATACAAATATATTAAAATATATATATATATATAGATATAATAAAATATAAATATATGTATCTATAAATATTTAAAGAAAAAGTTATATTTCTTGTAAAGCAATTTATGTTTAACAGAAATTAATTTAGTTTTTATATAAAATATAGAATCATAATTAGGTTTTATGTTGAGCTCTTATAGATTTGCAAGTTAAAGAAATCTGTATGAAAGTCGTCTTCTTCTTTTTATTTGTTTATTGTTGCTAGCCTTAAAATCTATTGAAATATGGAAACAGAGAACAAGTTCTGGCAGCTCTTTTAAAGTGTAAGATCATTCAAAACTTTTAAGCTTTTGAAAGAAAAAATATCAAAAAAAAATTTCTGAATATTTAAATATGAAAAAATATTCTTGTATAGTTTTATTTCCAAAATCTTAGAAAAGAATATAAAAATAATCAGCTAGTGTATAAATATTTTCATTTTCAAGACTAAGAACTCATGAGAACTTATCATAACTTGCAAGAGAAGGAAAGTCTCTTAGCCACTGGCCTGTTTCTGCCAACTTTGTTCCACTGATATGAACTAATAAACTGAATTTCTACTTCAAACACTCCAAGATCTTGACTGCATTTATAAAAGTCTCACTGAAAAATAGAACAGAAAATAGTTGCAGCAGATTCTTGACTCAGAGCTCGGCCCACCTGGCGACAGTCCACATTCTCCCTATATCATATTTTCTTATTGTTTTTTTTTTTTTTGGCTACCCAACTAATTGTGTTTTATGAAGTGCCACAGTTCGGCTCGTATTACCATAAAAGTGCAATAATTTTTGCGCAAGACTTTGGAAAAAAGTGTCAAAATGAATTTACGAGTTTATTTGTTTAACCCTCTCGCCCTTTTCGGGGCTGGCAGCGGCCATCGATATAGAAGAAAATATTCCGACTATAAACTGAAGCTGAAGAAATAAAAGTAACCCAAAGTTGAAAAATTAAAGCGACGCATTTGCATAGTCGTGTCCATTTCCCTATCAATTTCCCAGCGTCTAACGGTGAAAAACTGACAAAAATAAAAGAAAAAAAAAACACGAGTATAATTTACGAGCTGATTAGCCCATGAATATTTACGATAAAGTGAGACACAGAGTGAAGGAAAAGCTGAAAGATTCAAGAAAAAGGCGCACAAAATACACAAAAATATTTATGCACACGAATCAGCGAAGATCATAGGGGGTACAGGAGGTAGGGGTAGGAGCTAGGGCAGGGTAGCGGCTCATAGCAAAGGGGTTGCAATTCTTGACTCGTTTTCTCGGCCTACATCTATCTGTGCGCTTCCTTTTGCGCTGTCAACGTAATTATTCAAAATATAAAAAATAAGAAAATACATAAATGATGCACACAAAATGCAAATATCTATGGGAACAAAGAGAAAGACACAGAGAAAGAAAGAACGAGAGAGAGAGAGAGAGAGAGACTCGAGTTACTTGGAGAGACAAATGTGTTAGATATTTTTCTGCTAAATCGAGTTCGTCCTTTCTTTTTTCATGCTTCTCGCTTCTTTTAATCCTTTTGACTTTGTAGGGTGCGAGCCCACAGAGCTAGACGTAGACAGCCAAAACATATGTCACAACGCGTATATATCAAGCATGATTGCATATGTAGAAAGAAACTGTAAATAGTTGTGTGTGCTGTAATGTGGCAATAGCAGATCATGAAGTTGATCTTCGAGTTTATAGATCTCTCTGCAGAGGCAGTCAGATGTCAAACTATAACTGCAAAAGTGTGAGTTTCTTGACTCTAAAATTGTGGAACTATGGAGTCTACGATTCGATTGTGATGTAAAGATCTTTCGTACATTGCTTGATCTTCAAGCTTTTAACTACATTTAAATAGAAAAATTTATTTGCTTAATTTAAAGAAATTTGTTTAATTTTTTAATTAAACATTGAATAGTATAAAAAGCATTTTTTTTAATTTTTTATATAATAAAAATAAATATTTTAAATATTTTTTTATATAATTAAATTTCATTTAAATTTTAAAAATCGTTTTAGGTTTTCTGGCAAATATGTATCCCGAAAGTACATGTTGACTTATCTTTACTTAAATCAGTTGGGAGATTTTCAGATATTGAAGAAACTTAAACCCTTTTCCTTACTTTAATCTCAAGATCATTTGGACTCTTCAACAATTGTGTTTTATTTAATTTCACATTAATTTAGGGTTTTTCTTTTAGAATTACTTAAGAGTTTTCTGTAGTTTTGTTACTGTTATTCTTAACACTTCAGGATCCTTAGACATTCTTAAGGAACTTTTTTTATTTGAATTTTGTTGCTTCAATTTGTCGCAGCTTTTTTCATTATATTTACGTATGCAAATGCGAAATATGAAGAGACAGTTCCAATTTCAGACCCTAGCAAGAAGTAGAGAAACTCAATCTCAATTGTTGTTTACTTAGCCGAACCGTTGGCACTTCCACATTCCACATTCCATCGACCCAAACACACACTTTTCACATTCAACTGTAAGTTTGATTGTGTAGAACTCAACGGGTTCAGTTTACAATTTGCATTTTGCCAGTAGCGAGTCAGAAGACGTCATTTAAGCTTATCTGATTGATGATGTTGATGTGTATTGTGAACAGCTAAAGCAAGAAAAAAATATCCTGTGCAGTCCTGAATAAACATGGAATGTATGCGACTGTGTGAGTGTGTGTGTGTGCTGAAAGGCTCGCAATTTGCATTGAGCGGCATATTCAAATTCTCATAAGGACAGGCGCCTTGGCGTATCATTTATCATTTATCATCGGGATATGCATATAAGGTAGACCAGATCGCAGCGCCTTAAGCAGGATATGCGATGTCCTTGCTGCTCTCTCTGTATGTGTGTGTGTGTGCGTGCGCAATCGAGTAAAAGGGTGGCGATAGCTGCCAAACTTGATTAGCGCTCAGGCAAACTGACATTCAGCTACTCGAGAGCGCACAGCTGACAAATAGACTGAAAAGGGTCTCAAGCCTTAAGCCTCAAATGACTGTTGACAGCCAGAGCAACGCTTACGATCAACTAGCTCCACAATCAATAAAAAATAAACATATGCATAAAGAGAGTAAGAGTCTTACCTTAACTGTTGTATTCTTGATTGGCTTATCCGCATCGTGCACATACTCCAGCGTAATGCCATAGAACTGACCCTTGTTGATGTAGGTGATGCGATCGTCCTCGCGACGCTGCGACGAGCTGATCGGGCTCTCCAGATTATAGCGAAAGCCCACATTTGTGAAGCTAAGAAAACACAGACAAAAAAGGAAAAATTGTGTATAAATATGTGAGTCTATCGCGCCATCGACTAAAGCAGAGTTGTATCAAGTAGTTTAGACGGCATGACATCTAGTTTCTCTGAAGCGCTGTGAAGAACTCAGCGATTCCTTGCCACGCAGGTGCCAAGCGGTAATCAAAAATAATGAATTTACAACTAAGTATCAGATCAACAAATATACACACATATATAAAATATAATATCTGAAGTCTATGGCTATGAAGTATATGGCTTTTTCCTTTTTTAGAAACCACTACTATTTTCATGAACAACTAAATTTTGTTACTTTTTCTTTCTCAAGCACTTGTAATAAAAAAAAAAAAACAGCCTGAATTAATAAAAAATATGTTAAAAAAAATGTTTTTAAAATATTGTGTTTATCATTAAATTTTGTTGTCTAGCATTTAGTGTTCAGCCTCACTACTATTTTTGTGAACATAGCTGTACATATGTATATATATACATAGGAATAATTCAAATTAACAAAGATAAGGAAGTTAAATCTAAGCTAATATTTCATTTTACTTTACAGTGCATTTCGCTGTTCAATATTTAGTGCTCAATCGTACTACTATTTTCATGAACACAGCTGATTAAATATGTATATAGTAATAATCCCACTTAACATATCTAAGTTTAGTTCGCACTTTACAGGATACATATTTATTGGTTTGGTTGCACTTACATTTTTGGTATTTGTATTTTATCAGCATCATTTTGGCGTCCGAAATCGTGCCAGGGCCTCGAACGTGTCGAGCCATTTGTGCTCGTATCCACCAGCGATGTGGTTGGACTATTCTGGCTGCCATGGACCACGGTGCGCTGTTGTATGCTATTCACTGAAACGGGTATGCTGCCATTGGCATCGATGAGGGTGCCCGGCTGACACAGTTCCGTATAGTCGAAGGACTGTTAGAGAGAAGTGGAAATTATAGTTTAATTAGTTTAGATGTTTATGATAATAGTTTTATACATAAGAAAAGAAAAGGTTTTATTAAAGTTTTAATGGACACGTCACGCAACTACTCGTTACTGGTTACTCATTGCTAATAGAAATATTGGGGTTAGCTGTGACTATAACTGATTTTGGATATGGGCTCTACAAAGGGGACTACGACACGCTCCACTCGCGACTCGGTACTCGCCACTCTTTACTCGCTACTCGCTACTCATTAAGCTCTAGTTTAAGTCTGTAGTTTTCTTTGTGTTTGTGTGTGTTTGTGTGTATACCTGCTGTATGTGATTTTGATCCCGCGGCGTTATGGCATCCGTGCCAATGCCCGAATCGGGACTGGGCAAGTCCACGGTCAGACCCGCCGCCGTTATAGCCTTGGCATAGAGCGGCGTGCCTCCGTTTTTGCCCGACTGCTCCTGTTGCTGTTGCTGCTGTTGTTGCTGCTGCTGTTGTTGCTGCTGCTGCTGTTGTTGTTGACTGTGGTGGTGTGCATTGCTGCTGGTAAGCACTGTGGTGGTGGTGGGCGCATTGCTGCTAAAGCGCGCCTCATAGACACCGCCCACTGGCTGTGGCTGTGCGGCCGCCGTTACGGAAACATCTTCGCCGTACAGGCTGCGCGCTGTGCCCGCTGGCACGTAGCCGCCTTGGCCATCGGGTGCGAAATATTCACGATAATAGGGCTCCGTTATGAATGTGGTGGCAGGTGGCGGTCCGGGTGGCAATCTTGTCGTTGTGTACATGCCATAGCTATCCGTTGTGATATATGGACCCGGACTGGGACTCTGGGCTTGCAATGTGCTCTGCTGTGTGCTGGTTCCATTGCTGTTCTGATGTGAGGTCTGCAGGAGTTCAGGTCAGTCTCTCTCTCAATCTCTTTCTTTTTCACTCTTTTCTACACTTGCTCCGTTTGGCTCACTCACCTGTAGATAAATCTGTGTGCCGCCCGTGGTAGCATACATCTCTAGATCTGCTGTCGCTCTGGCGGGACTAGTCGCAGTTGCAGTTGCAGTTGTTGCTGCTGTTGTTGTTGCTGCTGTGGCTGTTGCTGTTGCCGTTTTATTGGCTATATCGAATGCAGTTGCAGTTGCAGTTGCCTCAGTTGCTTCACTTCTAGCTGCATCCACGCGCAATATCTGTGAATTTTCGTTTGGATTTGTGTTGGTTTTTTCTTGTTTTTGTTTTTTTGTTTTTTTTTTTTGGTTTGTTTCGTTTCTCTTTCAACTGTTTGCAACTTGGCTACTTGGCTACTTAAAAGCTAGATTTCTCTACAATTACAGTCATCTCTCTCTTGGGTATTTCCAAAATTT